>OY740784.1:117745926-118140926 GCA_963514005.1 Raja brachyura
ATTTGTACAATCATTGGTACTTCACTGAAAATTCATTTTGAAGTATTTAATTGTGAATTTAAGTACTTTGCAATTGTTATGTTTTAACATCAACAGAATTACGATGGCTGGTTAAAGTAATTAGATGATTGATTTGGCAGAGGTTGGGACCACACTGAAGCCTTGGGTGGCGTGATCATGCCTAGAATTAAAGTGAAGGAAAGTTCGAGAAGGAATAAGAGAGTAAGGTCAGGGCCAATAGTGACCGGAGTCAAGGTGTTGTATAAGAATGCGCAAAGTGTAAGAAATAAAGTGGATGAGCTTGAGGCTCAGTTAGAAATTGGCAAGTGTGATGTGGGAATTACAGAGACATGGTTGCAAGAGGACCAGGGCTGAGATTTGAATATTCAAGGGTATACGTCCTATCAAAAAAACAGACAGGTTGGCAGAGGAGGTGGCGTAGCTCTGTTGGTGAGGAATGATATTCAGTCCCTTGCGAGTGGTGACATAGAATCAGGAGATGTAGAGTCAGTATGGATAGAACTGAGAAATTGTAAGAGTAAAAAGACCCTAATGGGAGTTATCTACAGGCCCCCAACCAGTAGCCTGGATATAGGGTGCAAGTTGAATCAAGAGTTAAAATTGGCATGTCGTAAAGGTAATGCTACGGTTATTGTGGGAGATTTCAAAATGCAGGTAGACTGGGAAAATCATGTTGGTACTGGATCCCAAGAAAGGGTGTTTGTAGAGTGCCTCCGTGATGGATTCTTAGAGCAGCTTGTATTGGAGCCTACCCACGCTCACGTGGAGAAAGTACAAACTGTACAGAGAGCATCCGAGGTCGGGATGGAACCCGGGTCTCTGGTGCTGCAAAGGCTGTAAGGCAGCAACTACTCAACACCATTGTGCCGCTCTAAAGGTGAGCGACTCCTTCGAGCCGGAATTGAACCAGAGACCTAAGGATGACTATGTTTCCACGACAGTCCTCTGATCTACCAACTGAGGTATCGAAGGAAAGCCGTTACAGGTTAATACAGGTAAATGGGATTAGCATGCTTCCAGCAGAGCAGGTCAAGCAGCATCTGTAGAGGAGAGACTCAAAATGCTGGATTAACTCAGCGGGTCAGACAGCATCACTAGAGAAAAGGAATGGGTGACGTTTCGAGTCGAAACATTTCTTCACACTGAGAATCGGGGAAGAGCCCTTCCATACCTCTGTGTTTCCCTCTCCCCGATTCCGAGTCTGAAGAAGTCTCAACCCGAAACATCACTTTCACTCCAGCATGCTACCTGACCCGCTGAGTTACTCCAGCATTTTGTGCCTATCAACTTGAATTGATTATTTGAAAGATAAAGCTTGGAAACAGTAGTTTAGTTTTGTTTATTATTGTCATGTGTCCCGAGGTACAGTAAAAAGCTTTTTTATTGCATGCTGTCCAGTCAGCAAAAAGACTATACATGATTTCAATCAAGCCGTCCACAGTGTACAGATACAGGTTAGAGGGTATAACGTTTAGTGCAAGATTATTAAAGATTTAAGAGTGGAGAGACATAAAATGCTGGAGTAACTCACCGGGACAGGCAGCATCTCTGGAAAAAAAAAAATAGGTGATGTTTTGTGCTTCAAAACAAGACGATTTTGAAGCTGGTACGACGGGTGGGGGAGGGATGGACAGAGACAGAGTGCAGGGGTTACTTCAAGTTAGGGAAATCAATATTCATACCGCTGGGTTGTAAGCTGTTCAAAAAAATATGAGGTGCTGCTCCTCCAATATACATTTAACAATGGAGGAGACCTAGGACAGAAAGGTCAGTGTGGGAATAGGAAGGGGAATGAAAGTGTTTGCAACTGGAGTTCAGGTTGGTCCAGGCGGACTGAGCAAAGGTTTTCAGCTAAGCGATCGTCCAGTCTACGTTTGGTCTCGCCGATATATAAGAGTCCACATCTTGAACAACGGATACAGCAGATGAGGTTGGAGGAGGTGCAAATGAACCTCAGCCTAAGTTGAAGACTGTCGGGGTCTGACTCCAACATTTTGTGTCTATCCTTGGTGTCTTAAGTGATAGGAGTAGAATTAGGCCATTCATAGAAACGTAGAAAAAATGATCAGGAGGAGGCCATTCGGCCCTTTGAGCCAGCACCACCATTCATTGCGATCATGGTTGATCGTCCCCAATCAATAACCTGCGCCTGCCTTCTCCCTATATCCCTTGATTCCACCAGCACCTAGAGCTCTATCTAACTCAGCCCATCAAGCCTAACTCGGCCCATCAAGTCTACCCCGCCATTGAATCATGGCAGATCTCTCTCTCCTTCCTAACCCCATTCTCCTGAATTCTCCCCATAACCGCTGACACCTGTACTAATCAAGAATCTATCTATCTCACTGACTTGGCCTCCACAGCCTTGTGTGGCAAAGAATTCCACAGATTCACTACCCTCTGCCCAAAAAAAAATAAATCTCCTCATTCCTTCCTAAAAGAACGCCCTTTAACTCTGAGGCTGTGACCTCTAGTCCTTGGTAAAGCAGCAGTTCCTGCCTACACGTCTCTGGAGGACAGGACTGGGCTGGGTGATCCTTGTGCTGCAGCCTCCCACCACTAGAGGCGGCGCAGGGCGCTCAGTGGGAGCGGGGGGTTGTCCGTGGAGGCGGCTGGAGCCAAGATGGCGGCGGGAGCGGCGCTGTGCGTCTGGGCCGGGAGGCTGCGGTTCCTCGGGGCCGGGCCCTGGTCATGGGCCTGGACCGGGACCAGGACCGGGCGGACAGCGCGGGGTGGCGGCCGGGCTGCAGCCGGGGAGCGCCTGGAGCACACGGCGAGCGTGCGGGCGGAGCAGGAGCAGGAGCAGGAGGCGGTTGCGGCGGCGGCGGGTAGGCAGGCAGGCAGCGTGCGTGTGCGGCACCGGGCAGCGGCCTAGCTCACTCACACCAGGGTTACGCTAGTTTAATGTAGGTTAGGAACTGAAGTAGGCATACCTTGATGAGATTTTGTTAGCTAGTTGGCTTTGTTCATTTAGCGTAGGTTGACGAGGTTAATTCCCGGGACTACACAAAAAGCTGGAGAAACTCAGCGGGTGCAGCAGCATCTAAGGAGCGAAGGAGATAGGCGACGTTTCGGGTCCAGACCCTCCTTCAGACCCTTCTTCATTAATTCCCGGGATGACGGGACTGTCATGATGGAGCGGCTGGGCTTGTATACATACACTGGAATCTAGAAGGATGAGAGGGGATCTTCAAGCTCACATTTACTGTCACACGCACCAAGTGGTACAGTACGCTTTGATTTACCATACAGCCATACAAATAAAAGGAACACAGTACACGATAGAGTTTAACATGAACACCCTCCACAGCAGAAGGGTCTCGACCTGAAACGTCGCCTATATCCTGAGATGCTGCTGCACCCGCTGAGTTTCTCCAGCTGTTTGTGTAACCCACAGCGGAATAAATGTTTTCACGTACTTCCTTAGCTGTTTAAAAACACCAAAATGGTCAATTTTTGTGCTGTAAATAATTGTGGAGCGCTCTGAACCAAATGCTCTAGTATCTTTGCTCTGAACCCGAGCACCAACGTGTAAGCGGCCGAAGGATCACATCCCTCGGGACAGCCCCCACTCTCCCCCCGGGGTCAGCACTAGCCGGCCACGGCCGCCCTCCGCCCCGTCTCCTCCTGTGCGGCCGCACTGTCACGGGCTGTGGGTTGGCAGCGCCCACACACGAGGCCGGGTGGAGCGGGGCCGTGGCTTCGAGCAGCGGACACACGTGGATGAAAACCAGGCAACGTCTCCGTCAGCTGCAGCAGAGTTGGGGACAGTCCGCTCCCATGCCAGAGTCACTGACTGCTCTGCACAGGCAGATGCACCGGCACCCCGACCCCCCCCCTGGCACTCCCGACCCCCCCCCCCCCCCCCCCGGCACTCCTGACCACCCGGCAACGTCCCCGTCAGCTGCAGCAGAGTTGGGGACAATCCGGTCCCTCTGCCCACCCAGAGTCACTGACCGCACTGCACCGGCACCCCTCTCTCCCCCGCCCCCCACTGTGCGGTACAGACGGCCCGGGGTCCGTGAGTGTGAAACTAGTCAGCATGATGTCCGGATGCTGGGATAGAAGACGGGCCCACTGTACTGGCAGCCATAGTAGGTGCTTAGAAGGCAGGAATGGGGTACTGATTGTGGATGATAGCCATGATCACATTGAATGGTGGTGCTGGCTCGAAGGGCCAAATGGCCTACTGCTGCGTCTATTGTCTAATTTAGTTAGTTTAAGTTTGCTGGTTCAGTTTGTTTAATTTATTTAGATCAATTTAGTTAGTTTAATTTAGTTTGTTTCTGTTTAGTGTGGATCATTTAGATTAAGTTAACTAGTTTAATTGGGTTTAGTTCGTTTCAGTTCATTAGTTTACTTAATTTAATTTAGTTTGTTTCATTTAGTTAGATTAATTTAGGTAGTTTGGGCGTGTAGTTTAGTGTAGATTGTTTAAAAATAGAAACATAGAAAATAGGTGCAGGAGGCCATTCGGCCCTTCGAGCCAGCACCGCCATTCATTGTGATCATGGCTGATCGTCCGCTATCAATAACCCGTGCCTGCCTTCTCCCCATATCCCTTGACTCCACTAGCCCCAAGAGCTCTATCCAACTCTCTCGTAAATCCATCCAGTGATTTGGCCTCCACTGCCCTCTGTGGCAGGGAAAACCATAAATTCACAACTCTCTGGGTAAAAAAGTTTTTTTCTCAGCTCAGTCTTAAATGACCTCCCCTTTATTCTAAGACTGTGGCACTTGGTTCTGGACTCACCCAACATTGGGAGCATTTTTCCTGCATCCAGCTTGTCCAGTCCTTTTATAATTTTATATGTTTTTATAAGATCCCCCTCATCCTTCTAAACTCCAGTGAATACAAGCCTAGTCTTTTCAATCTTTCCTCATATGACAGTCCCGCCATCCCAGGGATCAATCTCGTGAACCTACGCTGCACTGCCTCAATGACAAGGATGTCCTTCCCCAAATTAGGAGACCAAAACTGTACACAATACTCCAGATGTGGTCTCACCAGAGCCCTATACAACTGCAGAAGAACCTCTTTACTCCTATACTGAAATCCTCTTGTTATGAAGGCCAACATTCCATTAGCTTTCTTCACTGCCTGCTGTACCTGCACGCCGACTTTCAATGACTGGTGTACAAGGACACCCAGGTCTCGCTGTACCTCCCCCATGCCTAACCTAACCCCATTGAGATAATAATCTGCTCCCTTGTTTTTGCCGCCAAAGTGGATAACCTCACATTTATCTATATTATACTGCATCTGCCACGCATCTGCCCACTCACTCAACCTGTCCAGGTCCCCCTGCAACCTCCTAACATCCTCTTCACAGTTCACACTGCCACCCAGCTTTGTCTCATCTGCAAACCTGTTAGTGTTGCTCCTAATTCCCTCTTCCAAATCATTAATATATATGGTAAAAGTTGCAGCCCCAACACCGAGCCTTGCGGCACTCCACTCGCCACTGCCTGCCATTCTGAAAAGGACCCGTTCACTCCTACTCTTTGCTTCTGGTCCATCAACCAATTTTCTATCCATGTCAACACCCTACCCCCCATACCATGTGCTCTAATTTTAGTCACCAGTCTCCCGTGCGGGACCTTATCAAAGGCTTTCTGAAAGTCTAGATAAACTGCATCTACTGGCACCCCTTCATCCATTTTACTTGTCACATCCTCAAAAAATTCCAGAAGATTAGTCAAGTATGATTTCCCTTTCATAAATCCATGTTGACTTGGACTAATCCTTTTACTGCTATCCAAATGCTCCATTATTACCTCTTTAATAATTGACTCCAGCATCTTTCCCACCACCGCAGTCAGGCTAACTGGCCTGTAATTCCCCGTTTTCTCTCTCGCTCCTTTCTTGAAAAGTGGGATAACGTTAGCTATCCTCCAATCCACAGGAACTGATCCTGAATCTATTGAACATTGGAAAATGATCATCAATGCGTCCACTATTTCTAGAGCCACCTTCTGAGGACCCTGGAATGCAGTCCGTCAGGCCCCGGGGATTTATCATCCTTCAGTCCCATTAGCCTACCCAATACTATTTCTCGCCTAATGAAAATGTATTTCTGTTCCTCTACCCCCTTAGATCTTCTGTCTTCCAGTACGTCTGGGATATTGTTTGCGTCTTCCTTAGTGAAGACAGATCCGAAGTACCTATTCAACTCTTCTGCCATTTCTTGGTGCCCATAATTATTTCACCCGTGTCTGCCTTCAAGGGACCCACATTTGACTTTGCTACTCTTTTTCCATTAACATATCTAAAGAAGCTTTTACTGTCCTTTATATTCCTGGCCAGCTTCCCCTCGTACTTCATCTTTTCAGCCCGTATTGCCCGTTTTGTTTCCTTCTGTTGTCCTATGAAAGTTTCCCAATCCTCCGGATACCAGCTACTCTTTGCTGTGTTAATAAATAGTTTAAATTGCTGTGTTTAGATAGTTTAAATTAGCTAGTGTCTTAGTTTCATTTGGTTACTTTAAATTAGCTACATTAGTTAGATTAGGATTATTAGGATTAGGTCTTTGGGGTGCGGGAGGAAACCAGAGCACCCGGAGAAAACCTACGCAGTCACAGGTAGAACAAACAAACTCCGTACAGACAACACCCGAAGTCAGGATCAAACCCAGGTCTCTGGTGCAGCAACTCTACCACTGCGTCACTGTGCCGCCCCCTAAGGGTATGGTCACAATTTGCACAATGACCAAGAGGTTATTGATTTGAATCCCTGTAAACATTACGGGAAAAGGAAGAAAAAGAGTTAGATTTAGCTCTTTGGGCTGAAGGAATCAAGGGACATGGAGAAAAAGCAGGAACGGGGTACTGATTTTAGATGATCAGCCATATTGAATGGCGGTGTTGGGCCGAAGGGTCAAATGGCCTCCTGCACCTATTTTTCTGTTTCTATGTTTCTAAGAAGTTGACCCTTCCACCCACACGCCCTCCCTGAGCTGCCCCCCCAGTCCCAGGCTTTAGGTTTGAGATCTCGCTGATGAATGCTAACATTGAGGGTAATCTGTTGTTCAGATTTACAGACTCTACTCCAAGAGTTTCCACAGCCTAAAGACCTGCTGACTCAGGTTATGCAACGAGCTCTGAAACTTTCTGATGTGAAAGATCGCATTGTCTACAAATCGTTCCAAGGACCTACCAAAGTAAGGTTTTTTTCCATCTTTATTTTCATTGTAATCTAAATTATATTTGGTCGATCTCTGGGTAGGATCTTCGGATGCCCCTTGATTCCACACACCCAGCTCTGCATCCATATAATTGATTCCTAGGAGTCTGAGGAAGGGTCTCGACCCGAAATATCATCCATTCCTTCTTTCCAGTGATGCTGCCTGGCCCACTGAGTTACTCCAGCATTTTGTGTTTGTTGCTGCCTGTCCTGCTAAGTAAAGATGCAGTTTAAACCAGCATCTTCAATTCCTTCCTACATCATTGATACCTGGGTTACTGGAAATGCAATACATAGGTCTGTGTTACACTTGCTTGGATTTGCATTACGCTGATGTTTGCACCTTAAGGGGTGTTGTTTAGCAGAGGCAAATTACCTTGAATACTTGTTTAGAGAAATACAGCGTGGATATAGGCTCTTCAGCCCCTCAAGTCCATGCTAACCCAATCACACTGTTTCTATGTTATCCCCCTTTTGCATCCACTCCTTGCACACTAGAGGCCAGTTAATCTACAAATCTGCCATTTTTAGGAAGTGGGGGGAAACTGGAGCACCCGGAGTAAACCCACGAGGTCACAGGGAGAACGTGCAAATTCCACACAGACACATCACCCAAGGTCAGGATCGAACGTGGGTCTCTGGCACTGTATGGTCTATCAGCTGTGTTTCTTATTGTTAAATATTTCATTACGTCATATAAGGCAGCCATTCAGCCCATTGAATATATGCATTCCCCTTTCTAACTTTTCCTGTAACCTATTTTGTTTCTGCCCATCTACTCCACCCTCTACACCCACCATATCAGGAGTAATTTACAGTACACACAAGGAACTGCAGAAGCTGGAATCTTGATTTGAACATAAAGTGCTGGAATAACTTGGCAGGTCAGGCAGCATCTCTGGACAATATGAATAGGTGATGTGGTCTGAACCCTTCTCCAGACTGATTTAGAGGGGAGAAAGCTGGAAAGGAAGTGGGTGGTGCTGGCTCGAAGGGCTGAATGGCCCACACCTGCACCTATTGTCTATTGATGGGTGGATACAGGCGTGGGGAGGTTTGATTGGCAGATGGGTAGAGATGAAAAGGAGACAAAAAAAGTAAAATAAGGAGAGAAGTGCTAAGGCTTGAAATGTGCAACTGGAGGAAGGTATATAGGTGGAAGGGGAGGGGGGGGGGATGGGTGTGCATCAGGGTGGGGCAAAGGGAAGAATAGTTAAGCTGCCAGCATGTCTTAGACAATACTCCAGAGGTGCAGGAGTAGGCCATTCTCTGTGGGAATAAGTGTGGAAAAACCCATGTGGTCACAGGGAGAATGTGGAATCTATAATAGCACTGGGGGATCTGGATGGAGTTGTGAAGCACAAGTGCGAGCTGTTGAACCGTTGTACCACCTCATTCAATTATGTATCTCCATTGAGAGCCTGAGGACCTTCTGGTTACTGTTCTACAGATGCTAACATGAGGCTTTCCCCAAATTACTGTTCTTCGTAACAGGATGTTTCGGGTCTCGACTTGAATTGCCACCTACATACAACATGTTCTCCAGAGATGGTACCTGGCCCACTGAGTTACTCCAGCACCTTCTGTCCTTTTGTGTATCAACTAGCATCTGGAGTTCCTTGTCTCTCCATTTTTACGGTTCTTCATATTTGAGCCAAAAGAACAGTTATTAGCATTCAGCTATGTCCACATCCCATAAGTAAACAAATTAACAAAAAGAATAATCAGCATGGTTTTCAAAAGGGAAAATCTTGTCTGAACTTTTCTGAATGTTTTAAACAGGCAACAGTGAAAGTTGTCAATGCAGTGGATGTGATTGCCCTAGGCTTTCAGGCGGCTTCTGATAGGATACACCATAGCAGACAATCACAAGTGTTATATTCTGTCTAATCAGGAAATAAGTGGCAGAGTGGATTGCTAGCTGCCTTCAAGGCAGAAAGCGGAGCAAGAGTATGGGTAGCTATTCACGATGGAAGAAGTTGGGAGTGGTGTTCCACAAAGACCAGTGATGGAACACTGCTGTTATCAATATTTAGTCATGAATTAGACTCTGGAATTAAAATTGGGATTTCCAATTTTGCGCATTTTTATTAAATTTGGGTTGGAGATAGTCAGACGTAAGAAGACCAGTAATAAATGCAGTTAGAGCAAATAGTTGCCAAATGATGCCCAATATATCTATGTGCGAGATTTCTCCATTACGATCCCTGTGTACAATCCTGCTTACCAGCAGGACACACCCCAGAGGTGCCGGCAGGAGGAAATAGTCCTTGAAATTCTCTATGTTGGAAAGAACTGCAGATGCTGGTTTAAATTAAAGGTAGACAAAATGCTGGAGTAACTCAGCGGGACAGGTGGGTCGAGACCCTTCTTCAGTCTGAAGAAGGGTCTCGATCCGAAACATCACCCATTCCTTCTCTCCAGAGATGCTGCCTGTCCCACTGAGCTAATCCAACATTTTGTGTCTATCTTCGGTTTAAACCAGCATCTACAGTTCCTTCCTACACATATTAGTATCCTCTGGTCAATCTGCACTTCCACCCATTCAAACTCTTACTTTCTAAGAAATAAGGCGGGATCGTGGCGCAGCTGTAGAGTTGCTGCCTTACAGTGCGAGAGACCTGGGCTCGATCTAGACTGCGGATGCTGTCTGTATGAAATTTTTATGGTCTCCCCGTTTCCTCCCACACTCCAAAGACGTACATGTTTGTAGGTTAATTGGCTTCAGTAAATTGTAAACTGTCCCTAGTATGTAGAATAGTGTTAACGTACAGTGTAATCGCTGGTTGTAGTACACTCGGTGCACTGAAGGTCCTGTTTCCACATTGTAGCTCTCATGTCTAAATAAGTTGACTCCTTAATCCTCATAACAAAATATATCGTTTAACTACATTGAAAAACATAATTTGTCAATATCTTGTCCATTAAACAAATTTATCATTGTCATTCAGTATTTTCTTACTGCACTTAGTAAAAAAAGGCCGAAACACCCAGTGATGCAAGGGTACACTACTGATGATGTGTCCTGTGCCCAACTGTCCTGAAGGTTACCCAGGCCAAGATATACGTATACGTATCCCCCCCCCCCCAATGTTGAGCGTCTACCACTCTCAACAATCAACGAATGTCGTGAAATGCTCCACACCTACTGGCACAAGGGACTTCTTAACACCTTGTCCTGTGTATTTGATTCTCACCACAGTCCTAAATTTGATGTAAAATTGGAAATATTACTTAAGGTTACCAAAGTCAAATTGTTTATATCAAGAAAGATAAATAGTAATCCCAGAATGCATCAAAGTAGTGCATTGTGGAGCCAATGTTTATCAACTTCCCACCCACAGCAATCTGAGTCTCCTCAGAGTTAGTTTAGTTTAGAGATATTGGCCCTTCGGCGGAAGAGTGGAAACAGGCCCTTCGGCCCACCAAGTCCGCACCGACCGACGATCCCCACACACTAACACTACCCTACACACACTGGGAATCATTTTACATTTACACAAAGTCAGTTCACCTACATACCTGTACACCTTTGGAGTGGGGCAGGAAACTGAAGATCTCGGAGAAAACCCACACAGGTCACAGGGAGAATGTACAAACACCGTACAGACAAGCGCCTATAATCGGGATCGAATCTGGGTCTCCAGTGCTGTAAGGCGGTAGCTCTACCACTTTTAAGACAGGGACTGTGTTTGTTCTCAGCAATATTGACCGTATAATATTTTATAACATTGCCAGGCAGTCTACTGGAATCTTTTGCAATCTATTTGTGACTCGATCCTATGATTTACTTTGGAACTTTACAGCTTTCTCTTTCTTTGCAAAGAAAACTCTCCTATACCTATCTTGGCCAAGAAAACTGGTGATAAAGGGATACGGTACAAAGAAGGTTGAAGCAGAGAAGCATGCTGCAGCAGTTGCCTGTGGAATATTCAAGGTATGATTGTATTGCTTATTGAATCCAATGAATTCTCACAGTTTGGGCAGAGGGACATAATACTACAGTTTGCCTTCCTTGGATCTGTAGGTATCTCAGTTGAGGAGCTGCAGCAAGCTTCCCGATAAGTTAAAGTGAGATGTTTTGCTGCAATTTCTAATCAAGTTTCTTGTTGCTTTCTTATCCCTGTGAAAGGTTGATGTTTATGATTGTACGTATACCGAGGTACAGTGAAAAGCTTTAGTTTGCATACTGTCCAAACAGATTAGATAATAATCACATTGATCACATTGAATGGCGGTACTGGCTCGAATGGCCTACACCTGTACCTATTGTCTATAATATTATTAAAGGTAGATAAAAATGCTGGAGAAACTCAGCGGGTGAGGCAGCACCTATGGAGCGAAGGAAAAGGTGATGTTTCGGGTCGGGACCCAAAACGCCACCTTTTCCTTTGTTCCATAGATGCTGCCTCACCCGCTGAGTTTCTCCAGCATTTTTATCTACCTTCAATTTTTCCAGCATCTGCAGTTCCTTCTTAAACATAGATAATATAATTAAGTCAGACTCACGTACAATAGGAAGGTAGAGCAAAATGGGAAGATACAGAGTGCCGAGTATAGTTCTCAGCATTGTAGCGCATCCAGAGACAAAGTCATATGGGCTAGAGGTGAATAGGTGAATTTGGCTCCTTATCACAGGATAAGAGGGCTGGGATAAAGTCAAAAATCAATGGCCAATTCATTCATTCATGGGGACAGACACAAAAGGCTGAGGTAACTCAGCAGGTCAGGCAGCATCTTTGGAGAAAATAAATAGGTGATATTTTGGGTCAGGTACAGGACAAGAACAGGCCCTTTGGACTACAATGTCTGTGCACAACATGATGCCAAGAACTTCACTTATCGATGTATATATTCAAAAGTATTTCACACGCCACTATCGTATCTGCTTCAACCACCACACCAGGCAGCGTGTTCTAAGCACTCACCACCCACTGTAAAACAAAATTACCCCACACATCTCCTTTAAATATTGCCCCTCTCACCTTAAAGTTATGCCATCCAGTATTTGATTTTTCCATACCGGCATTCTTGCCCCCAAAACAAGCATAAGCTAAAGATGGCTGCAATACAGGGCTGGCAGTGCATCACCAGAGAAGACACCCAGCAACTGGTGATGTCCATGAATCACAGACTTCAAGCAGTCATTGCATGCAAAGGATATGCAACAAAATACAAAACATGACTGCTTTCATTTTCATGGCATTGCTGTGTCCCAGACATTATGGTGCCCTGAAATGGGGGACTATGTATAAACACTGCTGTAATTTCTACATGGTGAAATGAAAATGTATAAGAATACCCTTTATTAAAATCTGACAATGTGCACTTTAACCACATGTGATTTTTTTCCTATTACAAATCTCAAATTGTGGAGTACAGAGGCAAATAAATAAATGATGGGTCTTTGTCCCAAACATTATGGAGGACACTGTACTTGTAATAGGGTGAGCAGAACTGTGTTCTGATCTGGACAATTGTGTTCTGTTCTGGGCACTGTGTTATAGGAAAGAAGATTTACGAGTATGTTGCCAGGACGAGATGGTTTGAGCTGCAGGGAGAGTGGTGAGTCTCTGGAATTCTCTGCCACAGAAGGTAGTTGAGGCCAGTTCATTGGCTATATTTAAGAGGGCGTTAGATGTGGCACTTGTGGCTAAAGGGATCAGGGGGTATGGAGAGAAGGCAGGTACGGGATACTGAGTTGGATGATCAGCCATGATCACATTGAATGGCGGTGCAGGCTCGAAGGGCCGAATGGCCTACTCCTGCACCTATTTTCTATGTTTCTATGTTGAGTAGGCTGGAACTCTTCCTTGGAGCACAGGAGGCTGAGGGGTGATCTTATAGAGGTGTATAAAATCATGAGAGGGATAGGGGCAATCTCTTGCCCAGAGTAGGTGCATCAAGGACCAGTGGAGAAAGGTTTAAAGTAAAGGGGAAAATATTTAATAGGATTCTGAGGGGTAACCTTTTCATATAATCGGGGTGCGGGTTTATGGAACAAGCCACCAGAGGAGGTAGTGAAGGCAGGGACTAAACCACCGTTTAAGAAACAGTTGGACAGGTACATGGATAGGACTGGTTTGGAGGGATATGGATATGGGACTAGTGTAGCTGGGACATGTTGGCCGGTGTTGCCAAGTTGGGCTGAAGGGCCTGTTTCCACGCTATTACTCTATGACTATGAGAACTGCACACTATAAATGTTTTTAATTGCACACAATTGTTTTTAAGACTGTGCACTTTCTGGTTGTGTTTTGACAGCAATGGGGCCTTCTCGGACCAAAGAACCAGCTCTTCCGAGCTCAAGAATACGAGCAACTTGCGGCAAAGTTTGCTAACGGACGATCACAAGTGGGTCTGATGGAGGAAAGTGAAGAGGTGGATGAGATGGTGGAAGAAGGGATACTGGACTGTACAGACTTCCTCTCACTCACAGACAAAGCCCCCCATGACAAGCCTTTACCAAGGTCACAATGATGGTTGTTTTAACCTGCTTTTGCATTTGAGTGTTATATGCCTGCAGAGCCACATTGTGATTATGTTTCAAGAATGATGTGGATGGTTGTTTTGCAGTCGCTTTTTTCATTCCAACCCAGTCACCACATTTTATTGCCATATTTCACTATTTGACCTTAAGTAGTTGGACCAGGCACAGCGCACAGAAACAGGCCCATCGGGCAACCTGTCCATGCCAACCCAGATGGCCCATCAAAGTCAATCCTATTTGCCCACATTTAGCCCATATCCCACTAAACCATTCCTATCCATGTACCTGGCCAAATGTCTTTTAACTATTATTGTACCTGCCTCAATTACCTCCTCAGGCAGCTTGTTCCATACTCTCTTTGTGTGAAAAAGTTGCTGGTCAGGATGCTATTAAATCTAGCCCCATCTACCTTAACTTACATCCACTGGTTCTTGATTCCACTACCTTGGGTAAAAGACTCTGTGCATTCACAATTCCATCTATCTATTCCAAAAGGGAGAGTTCATAAAGGTGACAACTGGTATTAGCTGCAGTTGCTCAGAGGAAGGTGAGATACCACTAAGAGATTAAAATCATATTTTCAGTGGGAGCACTATTTTCCCTGAGGTGGAATGTCCTGAATTTAGCTTCTGCTGTGGATACTTGAGGATGTAATCCAAACTGAAAGAGAAAAAAAAAGTTTAAATCCCTTAGTGTGTTAGCAGAGAGCTAGTTAAAAGTACAAGGAGATTGGTGGGCAATGGCCTCAGAGGAATCTAATCACATACCTTTTATATCCAATGCATTTGCAGTGCTGAGTGTCCTGACCATAAGCATTCTGGGAGTCATTATTGACCAAATTCTGAACTGGACCTTAAATAGTTTGGTTACAAGAGTGGGTAAGAGACTGGATTTTCTGCAGTGAGTTATGGAGTGATACAGCGTGGAAAGGCACTTCGGCCCAACTTGCCCACACCGGCCAACATGGCCCAGCTACACTAGTCCTACCTCCGCTTGGCCCATATCCCTCCAAACCTGTCCTATCCATATACCTGTCTCACTGTTTCTTAAATGTTGGGATAGTCCCAGCCTCAACAACCTCCTCTGGTAGCTCATTCCATACACCCACCACCCTTTGTGTGAAAAAGGTACCCCTCAAATTCCTATTAAATCTTTTCCCCTTCACCTTAATACTATGTCCTCTGATTCTCGATTCCCCTACTCTGGGACAAGAGACTCTGTGTGTCTATTCGATCTTACTCCATTCCTTGTGTCCCGAACTTGCCACACTCGCGCTGTGGAATTCATTGCCACAGATGGCTGTGGAGGCCAAGTCAGTGGATATTTTTATGGTGGAGATTGACAGATTCTTGACTAGTAAGCATGTCAGGGGATATGGGCAAAGGGAAGAGAATTGGGGTTGAGAGGGAACGATAGATCAACCTCGATTGAATGCCGGAGTAGACTTGATGGGTTGAATGGCCTAATTCTGTTCCTCGAACATTTGAAGGCACATTATGCCTTCAGAGCATTATGGAGAGCCATCCATTTGCCTGGAGAATTGTATATCCCACAACTAGGACAAAGCAGGTCTCTTGATTAACACCCCACCATCCACCTGAAACATTTAAACCACACTGATATACAATGCCTGCTAGAAAATTGCTATTTACCAAATTTACTGAGCTGGGCTTTTGTGACAGTACCTCCCCAACCTGTGTCCTCTAACACCAAGAAGATCAGGGGTCACACAAATAATAGCCTGGTCACCGGGAAAAAGACCTCGCTCTTTGAAATATAACCGTAAATTATTTACCCCTCAAGTTACCCCTCAAATTCTTTATGGTCAGTCCGCCTGGACCATCCTGATGTCCCCGTTCCCATTCCCACACTGACCTTTCTGTTCTGGCACCTCATATTTTTATTGGGCAGCTTACAATATTGATTTCTCTAACTTCAAGTAACTCCTGCATTCCCTCCCTCTCTATCCCTCCCCCACCCAAGGCGTACCAGCTTCAAAGTCATCTTGTTGAGTCTCATTGTCTACTCATTCTCACCTAACACACAGCTAACATAGAAACATAGAAAATAAGTGCAGGAGTAGGCCATTCGGCCCTTCGAGCCTGCACCGCCATTCAATGGCTGATCATCCAACTCAGTATCCTGTACCTGCGTTCTCTCCATACCCCCTGATCCCTTTCGCCACAAGGGCCACATCTAATTCCCTCTTAAATATAGCCAATGAACTGGCCTCAACTACTTTCTGTGGCAGAGAATTCCACAGATTCACCACTCTCTGTGTGAAAAAAAAAATTCTCATCTCGGTCCTAAAAGACTTCCCCCTTATCCTTAAACTGTGACCCCTTGTTCTGGACTCACCCAACATCGGGAACAATCTTCCTGCATCTAGCCTGTCCAACCCCTTAAGAATTTTGCACGTTTCTATAAGATCCCCCCCTCAATCTTCTAAATTCCAGCGAGTACAAGCCGAATCTATCCAGTCTTTCTTCATAGGGGAAAATAAATGGTCGGCACGGACAGGAAGGGCCGAGAAGGCCTGTTTCCGTGCTGTAATTGTTATATGGTTCTATGAAAGTCCTGCCATCCCAGGAATCAGTCTGGTGAACCTTCTCTGTACTCCCTCTATGGCAAGAATGTCTTTCCTCAGATTAGGAGACCAAAACTGTACGCAATACTCCAGGTGTGGTCTCACCAAGGCCCTGTACAACTGCTGTAGAACCTCCGTGCTCCTATACTCCGTGCTCCTATACTCAAATCCTTTTGCTATGAATGCTAACATACCATTCACTTTCTTCACTGCCTGCTGCACCTGCAAGCCTACTTTCAATGACTGGTGTACCATGACACCATGGTCTTGTTACATCTCCCCCTTTCCTAATCGGCCACCATTCAGATAATAGTCTACTTTCCTGTTCTTGCCACCAAAGGGGATAACCTCACATTTATCCACATTATACTGCATCTGCCATGCATTAGCCCACTCACCCAACCTATCCAAGTTACCTTACAGCCTCCTAGCATCCTCCTCACAGCTAACACTGCCCCCCAGCTTCGTGTCATCCGCAAACTTGGAGATGTTGCATTGAATTCCCTTGTCCAAATCTTTAATATAGATTGTAAATAGCTGGGGTCCCAGCACTGAGCCTTGCAGTACCCCACTAGTCACTGCCTGCCTTTCTGAAATGGACCTGTTTACTCCTATTGTTTGCTTCCTGTCTGCCAGCCAGTTCTCTATCCACATCAATACTGAACCCCCAATACCGTGTGCTTTAAGTTTGTATACTAATCTCTTATGTGGGACCTTGTCGAAAGCCTTCTGAAAGTCCAGATATAACACATTCACTTGTTCTCCCTTATCCACTCTACTAGTTACATCCTTGAAAAATTCCATAAGATTCGTCAGACATGATTTACCTTTCTAAATCCATGCTGACTTGGTCCAATGATTTCACCACTTTCCAAATGTGTTGCTATCCCATCTTTAATAACTGACTGTAGCATTTTCCCCACTACCGATGTTAGACTAACTGGTCTGTAATTCCCCTTTTTCTCTCTCCCTCCCTTTTTAAAAATCAGGGTTACATTAGCTACCCGCCATTCCTCAGGAACTACTCCAGAATCTAAAGAGTTTTGAAAAATTATCACTAATGCATCCACTATTTCTAGGGCTACTTCCTTAAGCACTCTGGGATGCAGCCTATCTGGCCCTGGGGATTTATCGGCCTTTAATCCATTCAATTTACCTAACACCACTTCCCGACTAACCTGGATTTCACTTAGTTCCTCCATCTCATTTGACCCCCGGTCCCCTGCTATTTCCGGCAGATTATTTATGTCTTCCTTAGTGAAGACAGAACCAAAGTAGTAATTCAATTGGTCTGCCATGTTCTTGTTCCTTTATGATCAATTCACATGTTTCTGACTGCAATGGACCTACATTTGTTTCAACTAACCTTTTTCTCTTCACATATCTATAAAAGCTTTTGCAGTCTGTTTTTATGTTCCCCGCCAGTTTTCTTTCATAATCTATTTTCCCTTTCCTAATTAAGCCCTTTGTCCTCCTCTGCTGGACTCTGAACTTCTCCCAGTCCTCTGGTAGGCTTCTTTTTCTGGCTCATTTGTATGCTTCATTTTTGTTTTGATACTATCCCTAATTTCCCTTGTTATCTACAGATGCACTACCTTCCCTGATTTATTTTTTTGCCAAACTGGGATGAACAATTGTTGTAGTCATCCATGCAGTCTTCAAATGCCTTCCATTGCACATGCACTGTCAACCCTTTAAGAATCAATTGCCAGTCTATCTTGGCTAATTCACGTCTCATACCCTCAAAGTTACCTTTCTTTAAGTTCAGAAGCATTGTTTCTGAATTAACTATGTCACTCTCCATCCTAATGAATAACTCAACCATATTATGGTCACTCTTGCCCAAGGGGCCACGCACAACAATACTGCTAACTAATCCTTCCTCATTACTCAATACCCAGTCTAGAATAGCCTGCTCTCTTGTTGGTTCCTCTACATGTTGGTTGAGAAAACTATCCTGCATACATTCCAAGAAATCCACTTCCTCAGCACCCCTACCAATTTGATTCACCCAATCTATATGTAGATTGAAGTCACCCATTATAACTGTTTCACATTTGTTGCACGCATTTCTAATTTCCTGTTTGATGCCATCCCCAACTCCGCTACTACTGTTAGGTGGCCTGTACACAACTCCCACTAACGTTTTCTGCCCGTTAGTGTTTTGCAACTCTACCCATATCGATTCCACATCCTCCAAGCTAATATCCTTCCTTTCTATTGCTCTCTAACTAGCAACGCTACCCCACCTCCTTTTCCTTTCTGTCTATCCCTCCTGAATATTGAATATCCCTGGATGTTCAGCTCCCAGCCTTGGTCACCCTGGAGCCATGTCTCCGTGATCCCAACTATATCATAGTCATTAATAATCATCTGCACATTCAACTCGTCAATAGCACGAATGTCCTTTCTCAAATTAGGAGACCAAAACTGCACACAATACTCCACGTGCGGTCTCACCAAGGCATGTACAATAGCAGTAGGACCTCCTTGCTCCTAAACTCAAATCCTCTTGCTATGAAGGCCAACATGCCATTAGCTTTCTTCACTGCCTGCTGTACCTGCATGCTTACTTTCAGTGACTGATGTACAAGGATACCCAGGTCTTGTTGCACCTCTGCTTTCCCTAACGACACCATTCAGATAATAATCTGCCTTTTTCTTGCCACCAAAGTGGATAACCTCACATATATCCACATTATACTGCATCTGTCATGCTTCTGCCCACTCACCCAACCTGCCCAGGTCACCCTGCAGCCTCATAACATTCTCCTCGCAGCGCACACTGCCACCCATCTTTGTGTCATCCTCATCTTATTTTTAGTTGGTCTACTTACGTTTGAAGGTAATTGGATGAATACTTTACAGGAATGTAGAGGTTTATCCGTATCAAAGATTTCTATTGGGAGGATATGAGTAGAGACTGTATTTGTTCCCACGTGGGCATTGCGACTCCATGTGTCTGTCTATCTGGTTTATGAAGACACAGTGCTCAGTTCTCCTCCCTGGCAGTAACGGGTGTAATACCCCTACCATCTGTTAGAATTATAAAGTCATACAGTCGGCTAAACTTGCCCATGCCAACCAGCATGTCGCATCTACGCTAGTCCCACCTGCTTGTGTTTGGCCTGTGTCCCTCTAAACCTGTCTTATCCATGTACCTGCCGAAATGTATTGTAAATGTGGTTACTGTCCCTGCCTCAGCTACTTCCTCTGGCAGCCTGTTCCATATACCCATCGCTCTTTGTGTAAATCTGTTCTTGATAATTGCAGTAATGGGTTTTTTTTGTAATTGATTGAATTTTGTAGTTGGGGCATTGCTGTTCCTGTACACTGTGTCTGCAGGTTTTGCAACCATGGGGGGGAGTAGATACATGGTAACAACCACTTCAAAGGCCATTATAGTTGGAGACAATATTTTAAGATGGATGTGGAAGTTCGAAGGAGAGAGTCCAGAGGCGGTTTACAAGAATGATCCCAGGAATGAGTGGATTAACTTATGATGAGTGTTTGATGACACTGGGCCTGTTCTCTCTGGAGTTTGGAGGAATGAGGGGGGACATCATTGAAACATACCGAACAGTGAAAGGCTTGGATAGAGTGGGCGTGGAGAGGATGTCAGAGGGTGGTGAATCTGTGGAATTCTTTGCCACAGAAGACCGTGGAGGCCGTCAATGGATATTTTTATAGCAGAGATAGATACATTCTTGAATAGTATGGGTATCAGGAGTTATGGGGAGAAGGCAGAAGAATGGTGTCAGGAGGGAGAGATAGATCAGCCATATGAGATAGATATGGCAGAGTGGACTCGATGGGCCGAATGGGCTGATTCTGCTCCTTATTACCTATGACCATTTGACCTTATAAATTGCCATAGTGTGTAGCGCTAATGCATGAGGTGATCGCTGGTTATTGTAGACTTGCTGGGCCGAAAGGCCTGTTTCCGCACTATATCTCTAAAGACTGTGCAGGGTGCTTGGGACGGACCTTGGACCCCACCCCTTGATATTAGTTCCCTCTGTGACAGCATAATCGTTACATCAGAACCGCTGCCATGACTTCACAAAGTCTCATTTTGCCATCACCCTGTAGGATTGTTCTAGAACATGATTTGTGTTTGTATGCAGTGTTTAAAATTTTCATGGCTCTGTAGAACCAGTGTTTGATCGCGTGCTTCTCTCCCTGCGCATGCTGCTCGTGTGGCTCAGTGCTGATGTTGATTTTACACTATACCTTTCAGCAGAAGAGGAAAAGGGACCATGCCCGATGACTCCATTGCAATGAGTGCTCTCACCCAGTTCCCTGAGCCCAAGAACCTCTTGTCGAAGGTCATACAGATAGCAACAACCTCCTCCACTACCACAGTGAGTAAAATGGAATAATTTCCACTAGTTTAGAGATACAGCATGGAATTTAAGGGAGGAGCATCTTTTTCACACAGGGTGGTGCGTCTATGGCACAATCTGCCAGAGGAGGCTGTAGAGGCGGGTACAATTGCAATGTTTAAAGGACTTTTGGACAGGCTTATGAATAGAAAATGCTAAGAAGGAAATGGGCCAAACATGTTAAACTGAGTTCTTTTGTCAGTCCAATTCAAGAAAACTTGATTCAAGCCATTGCTGCTAAAATCAATGATTTATTCTGACAGTGCTGGATAATTATTTAAACCTTCCAACACAGAGCTAGAAACTGAGGCAGGTCGAAATAACTTATACTTTGGTACGAATGTAACACGTTATATAGGTATTAGCCAATTATGGTACAGAAGGAGTGGCAAACTATTAACCAATCATTATTGTTTACCATACATTTAGCTTATTTGCATTAACCAATCAACTAAATCCTTCCCAGTGATTGACAACATGTACAGTCACATGATTTTCCCTTTTCTGGCCTCTTTACAACCCTTTTTCCCTCTGTGGTTTTCTTTAACCTCTTTGCTCAAAATCATTTTATTTCAATGAAGTAAAACGACAGAAATATAAAACTAATTCTCAGAGACCACCTCTCAGAATATAAAATACACATCATACAGCAATCACACAAAACATATATTTTCACTTTTGGAAAAGAAAGTTATTTCTAAAACTTCAGATTTAAACAAAGTCTAATACTTACAATCCTAATTAAAACACAATACACCTCACAAATAATTTCCCTACTTCATAGTTAAATTACAGTTACTTATGGATTAAATATGAGTTTTGCCCCATACTTACAAAGTAGTAAGGATTTAAGTTATTTCTACAATCCCCAACCACACAAAGCCCACTAATTGTCACACTTGATAAATTATAATTGCTTCTTCCCAAGCTCGTGCCCAGTTTCATTCTGAATTACAACCTCCCCCTTCTATCTCTGGACGAAAGGAATGCAAGGCCTCCTCACTAATAGCATTCCACATAGCAAATGGAAGATTATCAAAACAGAGTTACTTTCTCAGTTTTCTATAAACATAAGAAACCACCCTTATACAAAGGTCACACAACCATCAGCTATGCCTTATCCCTTATCTCAACATAAATACATTTAAACAGCACAAACCAGATCACAGACTATTATCTAGCCTTGGTGCCCAAGACCCAATATAGACAACCATAAATCGCCTTTACGGCACACCCAAGCTCAAAGATGTGTCACAAAGAAAGGACACATGATGCTCATGTCTTGAGAAGAAACCCATCAATAACCTATACTCTAAACACAAAACTAAACCAAATACAACTTCTGACAGCGTTATAGCTGTTTCAAAGCAAACAAAGCTATGTCTATTCAGATCAACATTTCCATGTTATGATAAGCCATGTGTTCTCCTGTGTGTGTGTTCATTATTTCTTTGTGGTGCCATGTATTTCTGAAAACCTCAGCTCCAAGTCCTTCTCTTGCAACTCAACATGTTCCTCACACAAAGGTTATCATCTGAGCAATTCTATTGTATAATATTTCCTCAAACATAGGCAAAAGGGCCATCTTGAGTTGGTCCAGAATGCCTGTGTTGTATGACACTATGACTCAAGTGCGATCTACACCTCCCATTCTTTCTTGTACCTTAATCCTCTTTTCCCCTGCCGCATTCTGGTTCACGAGCACTGCCAGTTTAGTTTCATGGAGCAATAGAGCGCAAGAACAGGCCCTTTGGGCCATAATGTCCGTGCCAAGTAATAACGCTCGCCGTCCACACATCACCTTCCCATGTCATTGCATGCATGAAGGGAGCAGAATTAGGCGATTCGGCCCATCAAGTCTACTCCACCATTTAATCATGGCTGATCCATCTCTCCCTCTCAACCCCATTCTGCCTTTTCCCCATAACCCCCGACACCTGTACTAATCAAGAATCTATCTATCACTGTCTTAAAAATATCCATTGTCTTAGCGACCACAGCCTCCTGGGACAAATTATTCCACAGATTCACTGCCCTCTGACTAAAGAAATTCCTCCCCTTCTTCCTAAAGAAATGTTGCGTTAATTCTGAGGCTGTCCCTCTGGCCCTAGACGCTCCCAGTGGTGGAAACATCCTCTCCACTGTAAGAAGGAGGAGGTGTATTTGTGTGCTCCTGGCGTTTCCAACAGTTTTATTTCGGCGTTTACAATATGATTTCCGATCTGCTCCGATAAATGGAGATCTAATGTAAACGTGTTCCCTCAGGATTATCTGAAATATTCCACGGATGGTAATTCGGTGAAGGTCTGTCGGCTTGAGGTGCAGTGGCCAACCCCGATGACCTTTATCGCAAGTGGTCGGCGGAAAACTGAGGCAGAGCGGAGAGCAGCGGCTCTAGCCTGTAAGAAGCTGAAGGTGATTGCAACTTGCTGTGCTGAGTCTTGTGTCTGTTGATATCAGGAGTATCTTCTACCAGCTAAGTAGTCGGCTCTTAAAACTTTTATTACTCTTCAGCTTGCAGCTGATCCAGCAGATAAATAGTCGTAGTCACAAGGAACTGCAGGTACTGACTCACTAAAAAAAGACACAGAGTACTGGAGTAACTCCGCAAGTCAGGTAGCATCTCTGGAGAACGTGGATAGGCGACATTTCGGGTCAGGTCGCTTCAGACATGGTATCTTTCTCCACCACCCCAGCAATGTGTTCCAGGTACCCACTACCCTCTATGTGCAAACAAAACACCTTGCACATCTCGTTTAAACGTTGTCTTTCTCACTCCAGATTTATGTCCTCTAGTCTTTAAAATCAGATGTTCGGGTCACACACTTAACCTACCTATGCCTCATGATTTTATATACAGTAGTACTTTGTTTAGTGCTACCCGCATAGCGCTGCTTCGCTATAGTGCTCTTTCAGTTTGGAGCCCTATTTTACCCCTCAAAAAAAGAATAAAACTTGCACTGCATCTGATCTCTGTTGAAGCTGTAAGTGCGGACATGCAGAGAGTCGAGGATATTCCCCAGAATCGCAAAGCAGTGGTTATAATGATCTTGTATAATGACCAAACAGTGCGTTTAACGCTATTTTGTAGGAATGTATCTAAAGCACTAAGTGAAGTATTACTGTACTTGCTGGTTTACACTGAAGATAGACACAAAATGCTGGAGTATCTCAGCGGGACAGGCAGCATTTCTGGAGAGGAGGTATAGGTGACGTTTCGGGTTGTGACCCGTCTTCAGTCTGAGGAAGGGTCTCGACCCGAAACGTCACCCATTCCTTCTCTCTAGAGATGCTGCCAGTCCCGCTGAGTTACTCCAGCATTTTGTGTCTATTTCTGTACTTCCATCTATTTTCACCTTGGCCTCTGGTGTTCCAGAGAAAACAATCCAAGTTTGTCCAACCTCTCATTTTTGCTAATACCCCCTAATCCATTCAACCTTTTGATGATGTGTAACCTACCCCTTATTGAAATATGCCCGGCCATGTAGTCTTTTGATGAAAATTTACATAAAGGTCAGAATATTTGTCTATCTTGACAGCCCAGATACAGCATGGAAACAGGCCCTTCAGCCCACCGAGTCCATGTCGAGCATCGATCACTCGTGCAAACTAGTTTCAAGTTACCCCACTCACTCATCGACTCCCGACAAACTAGGGACAATTTAATTGCCAGAGGGGCCAATTAACCTTCAACCCTGCATGTCTTTGGACTGGGGAATGAAAGGAAACCCACAGGGTCACAGGGAGAACATACAAATTCCACACAGACAGCACTGAGGTCAGGATGGAACCCGGGTCTCTGGCGCTGTGAGGCAGCAGCTCTACCAGCTGTGCCACGACATCATGCCAAGTTAAACTGGTGAATTCTTTTTTTTTGAATAATTTTTTTATTAGCAATAAACAATTCTCAATGTTTAAAACTGAGTTATAAACATCAACTTAAATCAATATTTGTACTCTAATGATTATTATCTTATTTTTTTTTGAAAATAAAAGTGGGTAAAGAGAAATACCATTATTAATCAATAAAATTATAATTCCTTAATAATTATTTGGTATAAAAGAAAAAGAAAAAATGAAGAAAAAGAAAAAAGACATATTATGTATATATATCAATTAAAAGCCACACAATATATTGTAAATGAAACAACTACAAATAATAATATCAGTAAAGACATGCATATATCCTGGTATACCAATACATTATTTTCATCAAATCCCGCAGGGTGCCAGTCGAGCCGTGATGCCAAGAACAGCTACTTCTCTAAATACTGTATATATGGAGACCATATCTGTTCAAAAGAATTATACTTGTCCAAAAGGACAAATCTGATTCTTTCCAACTGCAACGTCTCCAACATCTCTGATGCCCACATTTTAATTGTTGGGGATAATGTTCCCTTCCAAAATTTCTATTACACTTTCCACACATGTGAGGCCTCCTGAATGTCTCCAGCATTTTCTGTGTTTGACGTTCTATATTGGGCAGACCCTGAGCTGCAAATTTAGAGCAAGCAGCTGGTTATTGTTTAAGAATGCCATGGATGTAAATGCATCATTACATTTTTGGTTGAATGGATGAGAATGGCTCAGCATTGTCATATCAAGGTGTTTAATGGATGGCCATGCTATTAAACATGTTCTGAGAAAGAATTTGGCCTTTGTGCTAATAACAATGACAGAATAAATTATCCCTCTTCTGATCTACACTGTATACATTTCTCTCTTGTATCTGCCACCAAACATGCCCAACCAGTTACAGAATGGATAAGTCATCCGCCCCCCCCTACTTTCAGTCTAAAGAAGGGTTCTGACCCGAAACATCACCCATCCTTTTTCTCCAGAGATGCTGCCTGACCCGCTGAATTACTTCAGCACTTTGTATCTATCTTTGGGTATAAATCAGCATCTGCGGTTCTTGACTTCTACATTAACGTTTACCGAGGTACAGTGAAAAGCTTTTCGTTTCATGCTATCGTACCGTTGTGGAATGCCTGAAGAAGGGTCTCGACCCGAAACGTCACCCATTCCTTCTATCCAGAGATGCTGCCTGTCCCGATGAATTACTCCAGCATTTTGTGTCTACCTTCATACATGATTACCATCAAGCCATCCGCAGTGTGTAGAGATTCAGGATAAAAGGAATAATGTATCGTGCAAGACAAAGTCCAGTACAGTTGGATAAAAGATAATCCGAGGTCCCAAAATGAGGTAGATGGTAGGTCAGGAGCGCTCACTAGCTCTGATAGGATGGGTCAGTACACGGTTCCATCAAACATTGGTAGTGAAGATGCACGATAGATTGGATATTGTGTAAACTCCCAGGGGTGTTGCAGCATGGGTTAGATACAGGCCAATATTCTCCCTGTTTTGTGACATCAAAAGCTTTGAACATAGATTAGTTGCAGACAAAGTTTCCCACTGGTTGTACCAACCATGCACCTCAGTCCCCTACAGCAGCAGAGATACAGTTTACTTTTATCAGACAAGGAGTCCTGTGGCCTCCCTAAGGCCATTTGTTGAATGGAACAGAACTAGGATTCTGAATTTGTAAAATTTGTTAAGTCATCAGGCATTGAAATAATACCTTGTATTCCATAAGCAAAGCACAAGATGCTAGTGAAACTCAGCGGGTCAGGCAGCATCTTTGGAGGGAATGGACAGGCAATGTTTTGGGACTGGAATTGAATTTGAATTTAGATTCTAAAGATGCTTTTAAACAACAGCTCCATACAGTTCTTTACGAGGATATTGCCAGGACGCGAGGGCCTGAGCTATAGGGCGAGGTTGAGCCGGCTAGAACTTTATTCCCTGGAGTGCAGGAGGATGTGGGGTGATCATACAGAGGTGTATGGTAAATTCACAGTCTCTTGCCCAGAGTCTGGGAATTGAGAACCCGAGGACATAGTTTTAAGGTGAGGGGGGCAAAGATTTAATAGGAACCTGAGGGGTAGCTTTTTTACACAATGGGTAGGCAGGTACTATCATAACATTTAAGCGACATTTGGACACGTGCACTGATAGGATAGGTTACGAGGGTTATAGGCCAAGTGCAGGCAGGTGGGACGAGTGTAGACGGGCATGTTGTCGTGGGCAAATTGGGTCTAAGGAGCTGTTTCAAAGCTCTGATTAATTTTTCTCACAGAGAGTTGTGAGTCTGTGGAATTCTCTGCCTCAGAGGGCGGTGGAGAAAGATTCTCTGGATGCTTTCAAGAGAGCTAGATAGGGCTCTTAAAGATAGCGGAGTCAGGGGATATGGGGAGAAGGCAGGAACGGGGTACTGATTGGGGATGATCAGCCATGATCACATTGAATGGCGGTGCAGGCTTGAAGGGCCAAATGGCCTCCTGCTGCACCTGTTGTCTATTGACGGTTGTGAACGTAATCCATTTGTCTGATGTACTACTTTTATTTACACCGTATTGAACTTAAACTGAGCACAATGTTCTGGGTTAATTAGACTTATGTGAATGATGTATCTTGAATGAATGAACGATACTTTGTTATCACATGAGACGTGTCACAATAAAAATATTTGTTATGCATACCAAAGTATGCAATGTCGCCACAAATGGGGCATCTACAAAGTGTTCATAGTGTTCAATTTTTGTCCCCTTGGCAGGATCTGGGCTTGCTGAACCAGAAAAACCACCCACTGACTCACGCCATGTACAACCTGGCTGCAATAAAAGAGCTGAGTGAACAGGAACGAAGACCAACCAGGCTGGAAATCCCCAAGCACCTCCAGCAACGAATCCAACAGTATCTGGACCAAGTCAGTAAAAGCAGTCTTTGATAAACCAGCTTACTGTTTAAAAGAAAGCTCTTTGCAAATAATCTTGTTTCACCATAGCAAGCTATTTCCATACCATATGTTAAAATCACAGCAAACATGTTTTTAGACTGTGGAGTGGTTCAAAGATGCTGGGCTATTCTGCTTACAGCATTGATGGTTATAGGAACACTTTCGTTAGACCTGTTTAAAAATTTGGAGTTTGTTTAGACTGCAAGGACACTGCCCCAACGGCCCAGCAAGTCCAAGCTGACCATTGATCACCCATTCACACTAGTTCTGTGTTATCCCACTTTTCCCAACAGCGATGTCAACATTTGAACCATGGAGGATGGACAGGAAAGAAGAAGAGTGATCCCACTTTTGCATCCTACACACCAAGGGCAAATTACAGAGGCCAATTAACCTACAATCTCATGTAGGAAAGAACTGCAGATGCTGGTTTAACCTTCAATCTCGCACGTCTTTGGGATGCGGGAGGAAATCGGAGCACCTGGAGGAGTCCCACGTGATCACGGGGAGGTTCAAACTTCACACAGACAGCATTTGAAGTCAGGATGAAACCTGGGTCTTTGGCTCAGTGAGGCAGCAGCTCTACCAGCTTCACCACTGATTTTCCCATTCATTTTGGAAGAGTAACTGAGAAGCATTTGAAATATTGTGAGCAATTTTGGGCACCATAACTGAGGAAGGATGTGCTGGCACTGGAGAGGATCAGAGGAGGTTTACAAGAATGATCCCAGGAATGAGTGGGTTAAGCTATGATGAACGTTTGTCAGCACTGGGCCTGTACTCGCTGGAGTTTAGAAGAATGAGGGGGTGGGGGGGCGGCTCAATGAAACATACAGAATAGTGAAAGGCTTGGATGTTTCCACTAGTGGGAGAGTCTTGGACTAGAGGTTCTAGCCTCAGAATTAAAGGATGTTTATTTGGGAAGGAGATGAGGTGAAATGTCTTTAGTCGCAGAGTGGTGAATCTGTGGACCAAGTCAGTGGATATTTTGAAGGCAGAGGTAGATAGATTTATATTTCGTACAGGTGTCAGAAGTTATGGGGAGAATAGGGTTAGGACAGAGAGATACATCAGCCATGGCTGAATGGCGGAGTAGACTTGATGGGCCAAATGGCCCAATTCTACTCCCATCACTTATGACCTAATGAAGCAGTTGTTTCCGCAAGATGGAGGATTGATATCCATCAGTCACAGATTTAAATTCACTGGCAACATTTAGAAATGAGGGGTATATGGGCCAAATGTGACATGTAGATGGGGCAACTTGGTCAGCATGGGCAAGATAAGATGGAGGACCCGTTTCTGTGCTCCAGGACTGATGACCCGTCTGTAATTACACTCAATCCAAAACTGCAAATTCACCTCAGAATCCAGACGCATTAGTTTGGAATCCAGGAGTTGATCAGACCTTGGTGACACCTACTTTTGTACCTTTTCCTCTCAGCTGACAGATTGCAGCAGAGACTGGGAGGTGATGAGTGAAGATTCAGGTTCTGTAATCTGACAGGAAAAAGGTGAAATATGGAACGGAATGAAGGGTGGTGGCAGATGGGGACAACAGGGGGAGGGCAGGAGTGGGGAAAACGGTGGGGATCCAGTGTGTAGGAGGAGAGGGTCAAATAAAGGGTGATAGGGACTGGCGGAAATTTGGGAAGAAGGGGGTGTGTGAGAGGACCAGTGAAACGAGGAGGGATGAAGGGCCAGAGGGATGAAGGATCACCTGAAGTGGGACAATGCAATAATCTCGCTGTTGGATTGTCGACCGCCCAGGTGTTGTTCCTACAGTTTACTTCGGGCTAATGAATACAACTCTGCCAATGTAACAACTTAATGAACAAACCTTTGGTACTGAGAGCTATGAGGATTGGAAATTCATGTTCATAGGTGATAGGAGCAGAATTAGGCCATTCGGCCCAACAAGTCTACTCTGCCATTCAATCTTGACTGACCAAGGCAAATTCCTTGTATGTGAATACTTGGCCAATAAACTCATTAATTAATTAATTAATTACTTAATTCATCTTCCCCTCATGACCCCATTCTCCTGCCTTCTCCCCATAAGCCCTGACACCCTCTGAAATGGGTGTAGCGGGTTCATTTAAAAAAAAAACGGCCAATGTAAGCATAGTGGGCTGAATATATTCCTGTGCTATATAGTCCCGTGCTGCACAGCGGTAGAGACATACAGTGAGAAAACAAGCTGCTTAGTACAGCTGCTTCCTTACAGCACAAAGCATTCGGGTTCGATCCTGACTACGGGTGCTGTCTGTGCGGAGTTTGTACGTTCTCCCTGTGACCTCATGGGTTTTTCCTGGGTGCTCCAGTTTCCTCCCACATTCAAAAGACGTGCAGCTTTGTAGGTTAATTGGCTTCTGCAAATTGTCCCTAGTGTGTAGGATAGTGTTAATGTACGGGTGATTGTGGTCAGTGCAGACTCGGTGGGCCAAAGGGCCAGTTTCCACGCTGTCTCAGTAAACTAAACTGAAGTAAATTCTATCAAACTCTTGTCGAAGAACCACCGGGTGGCACCAGCAATGGCTGTCTCGCAAACAGTATGTCTGTCCCTTCCTTTATCTGTTGTTTTATAGTATGTGTTAAATGTATGTTTTAGTGTTCTTTAGCTTGTTTTATGTCGGGGGTGAAGGGTGGGGTTGGGGGAAACTTTTTTAAAATTTCTTACCTCGACGGAGATGCGATTTTTTTCCGTATCGTATCTCCGTCCGCACTGCGGCTTAACATCGAGGAGTTGGCGGCCTTTGCTGGAGATCGACTTCGGGAGCTCCAACCGTGGGAGCCTGCGGACTTGCCACTGTGGAGTGGCCGATCCCTGTCGGGAATCGACCTCGGAGCTCCAACCGGGGAGCCTGCGGTCTTTTAACATCGTGGAGCTCACGGTCCCAGGTTTGTGACTGACTTCGGGAGCTCCAGGCCGCAGGAGCTTAGGTTGCCCCGACCCGGGGGTTTCAATCGCCCCGACTGCGGATGGTTCGACTGCCCCGACCGCGGGAGAGAAGAAGATTAGACTTTATTGCCTCCCATCACAGTGAGGAACATGGGGAAGCCGCTGTGGTGGATGTTTATGTTAACTTCTGTTGCTTTTTTAGTATGGCTGTATGGTAATGCGAATATCACTGTACCATAAATGGTGCACGTGACAATAAAAGACCTTTGAACTTGTTGACAAAAGCAAGATTACTTGAGGATGATACTGAGAGAATAGAACATTACAGTACAGGAACAGGCCCTTATGCCCACAATCTCTGAGAGAATAGATAATAGAATAGTACAGGGACAGTACAGTGGCCCTTTGGCCCACAATCTCTGTGCTGAACACGATGCCAAGGCCAACTCTTATGTGCCTGCACATAATCCAAAAACCCTGCATATCCATGTGTGTACCTAAAAGTCTCTTAAATGCCTCTGGAAAAGAAAGGACAAATATATATATATGTATTTTGTCCTTCAAACACCTATTATCCATCCGATTTTGTTTCAATTGGGTGGCACAGTGGCGCAGCGGGTAGGGCAGCTGTCTCACGGCGCCTGAGATCCAGGTTTGATCCTGACTATGGGTGCTGTTTGTACGGAGTCTCTACATTCTCCTTGTGACTGGGTTTCCTCCGGGTGCTCTGGTTTACTCCTTCATTCACAGACGGAGGTTTGTAGATAAATTGGCTCTCTGCAAATTCCCCCTGCTGTGTGGAATGCAAAAATGTGATAAAATAGAATTAGTATAAACAGGTGATTGATGGTCAGCGTGGACTTGATGGGCCGAAGGGTCTGTTTCCACACGGTATCTCTAAAATCAAAACAAAAATTAATTGAACCAAGCTTGGGCATCCAGAGGGAATGAATAGAAAATGTACCTTTTACATTTTTTTTGCATTTTCTGTGACATCTTTAGATTGTTCTTAGCAAGCAGAGGAATGTAGCTGACATTTTTGTTCTTCCTCCACTTTCTTCCCCCGTTTCCCCCGCAGTACGCCGTGAAAACAGCACCTGACCTCTATGACTTCAAGCGCAGGCCCATCAGCTGTGATCAGGAGATTGTGGATCCAGAGTCTACCTTTGACATGATTCGTGATGCCATCACAGGAGATGCTTATGTCCCAATGCCACACGGAGAGGTGGAGCGCATTAACCAGAGATTGCTCTGGCTGTGGAACAGATCCAGGCTAGTCAAGCTCAAGCCACTACCCGTTGACTCTCACAAGGAAGCGATCATCTCTGCCATTGAGGAAAACCGAGTTGTGGTCATATCGGGATCAACGGGATGTGGGAAGACCACCAGGATCCCGCAGTTCATATTGGAGAAGTTCATCATGGACCAGCGAGGAGCTTGCTGCAACATACTGATAACCCAGCCCCGGCGCATCAGTGCTGTGTCCGTGGGCCAGAGGGTGGGCTACGAGATGGGTCCAGCCCTCAAGAAGAACGTGGGCTACCAGGTGCGGCTGGAGAGCATGCTGCCCAACCGGGGGGGGGCTCTCTTGTTCTGCACCGTCGGCATCCTCCTGAAGAAAATGCAAGGCAACCCCTCACTGGAAGGCGTCAGTCACGTCATCGTGGACGAGGTCCATGAACGGGATGTCAACACCGACTTCCTGCTCATCCTTCTGAAGAACGTGTTGAAGGCCAACCCTGAGCTGAAGGTCATCCTGATGAGTGCCACCAGCGACACGGAGCGCATATCAGAGTACTACGGGGATTGCCCTGTGGTGACTATACCAGGCTTCATGTACCCAGTCAAGGACTATTACCTCGATGACATTCTGCCCACGCTGGGGCAAAAGAAGACCAATCAGCTCAATCGAGTAAGTTGTGAGGTTAACAAATACACTTGGACTTATTTTGTAAGAAGGAACTGCAGATGCTGGTTTACACAGAAGATAGACATAAGCACTGGAGTAACTCGGCGGGACAGGCAGCATCTCTGGAGAGAAGGAATTGGTTACGTTTCAGGTCGAGACCCTTCTTCTGTCAAAAATATCATCTCTTCCTTTTCTCCAGAGATGCTGTCTGATCCGCAAAGTTACTCCAGCATTTTGTGTCTTATCAACTTGAATTGATTATTTGAAAGATCGATAGATAAAGAGCAAATCTGGCTGTGGGTGCTGGAGGTGGGGAGAGAATAGTGGGGTCAGGACATCTGAAGTAATCCTCTGCATTTCACTGATCCCTTGGTAAACAAGATGGTCCAGGGTTTCAGAAAGAATGTGCTTCTTTTCAAGAATAGGGCTTGATTCATTCTAGTTCGGTGATGAAAGAACTTTAGACTGAACATTCCTGGCACTAGTAAAGCAGTGATGTATGCTGGTGTGTGGTGCAATGTTTGAGATAAGTGGTACATTGGCCTACATCAGTCAGGGTGTTGAGTACACAGTTTTGCTATAAATCGGCATCTGCAGTTTCTGTATAAACCAGCCTCTGCAGTTCCTTCCTATACACGTGGAGGAAAGATCTGCAGATGCTGGTTTCAATTGAAGATAGACACAAAAAGCTGGAGTAACTCGGCAGATCAGGCAGCATCTCTGGAGAGAAGGAATGGGTGACGTTTCGGGTCGAGACCCTTCTTCAGACTGATGTCAGGGGAGTGGGCGGGACAGATATAGAATGTAGTCGGAGACAGTAAGACTGGTGGGAGAACTGGGAAGGGGGAGGGGATGGAAAGAGAGGGAAAGCAAGGGCAATTTGAAGTTAGAGAAGTCACTGTTCATACCGCTGGGGTGTAAACTGCCCAAGCAAAATATGTGCTGTAGATGTTGTGTTGACTTCAGTAAGGCGTTCGACAAGGTTCCGCATGGTAGGCTGCTCTGGAAGGTTAGATCGGATAGGATCCAAGGAGAGATAGCTGAATGGATAGCAAATTGGCTCCATGGAAGGAAGCAGAGGGTGATGGTGAACAGTTGCTTTTTGGACTGGAGGCCGGTGACTAGTGCTGTGCATCAGGGTACAGTTGGTCCCGTTACAGTTTGTCATCTACATCAATGAATTGGATGAGAACATACAGGGCAAGATTAGAAAGTTTGCTGATGATACAAAAGTGAGTAGTTTTGCAGATAGTGAAGATGGTTGTGAATGATTGCAGCAGGATCTGGATCGATTGGCCAGGTGGGCGGAGGAATAGATGATGGAATTTAATACAAATAAGTGTGAGGTGTTGCATTTTGGGACGTCGAACAAGGGCAGGACCTACACAGTGAATGGTAGGGCTCTGGGTAGTGTTGTAGAGCAGAGGGATCTAGGAGTACAGGTGCGTGGTTCCTTGAAGGTCCAGTCGCAGGTAGATAAGGTGGTCAAAAAGGCTTTTGGCACTTTGGCCTTCATCAGTCAGAGAATTGAGTATAGAAGTTGGGAGGTCATGTTGCAGTTGTATAAGACGTCGGTGAGACCGCATTTAGAATACTGTGTTCAGTTCTTGGCACCATGTTATAGGAAAGATATTGTCAAGCTTGAAAGGGTTCAGAAAATATTTACAACGATGTTGCCAGGATTAGAGGGCGTGAGCTATTGGGAAAGGTGCAACAGTGTTGGCCGTGTGGGCGAGTTTGGCCAAAGGACCTATTTCCACACTGTATCACTCTATGATATAGGTCCTTCCTATACATCATTGTCTGCTTCACTGTGAAATCTCCTTAAGGCATGTGTACTTTGAAATTCTCCTCTCTGATATGAGTACTGCGAGGCCCTTTCTCACTGCTCCCCCACGGTAATTCTGACCTTTTCCTGTCTTTAGTCCCGTCCCACACATCCCACCTTCAGTCTGAAGAAGGGTTCCGACCCGAAACATCACCCATCCTTTTTCTCCAGAGGTGCTGCCTGACCCGCTGAGTTACTCTAGCCCTTTGTGTCTATGTTAAGTATAGAAGTTAGGATGTTATGTCTACTATAGGAAGGATATTGCTAAGCAGGATGGGGTTGGGAAAATGTTGCCAAACCAGGACTTTATTCCTTGGAATGCAGCAGGCTAAGGGGCAGTCTAATAGAGATATAAAATCATGAGGGGAATAGATGGGGTGAATACACAAGGTCTTTTTACCCAGGATTGGGGAATCAAGAACCAGAGAACATAAGTTTAAGGTGATAGGGGAAAGATTTAATAAGAACCTGAGGGCAACAAATATCCATTGACAGCCTCCACCGTCTGTGGCAATGAAGTCCACAGATTCACCACCCTCTGATTAAAGAAATTCCTCCTCATCTCCTTTTTAAAGATGAGTGCCCACTAGTGGAAACATGCTTTCCACATGCTATCCGAGCCTTTCACTATTTGATAATGGTGGGTATGTGGAATGAGCTGCCAGCGGAGGTAGTTGAGGCAGATAATACAACAGCATTTAATGGATGCTTGGACAGGTACATGGATACAAAATAGTTAGAGGGATAAGGGCCAAATGCGGGCAAATGTGACTAGCTTAGATGAGGCACATTGGTTGGAATGGCCGAGTAGTCTGGGCGGCCTGTTTTCATGTTGTATGACTCTGTGACCCTTAACAATCGTGATGCTCTGCATTTATTGTGCGTATTCACAGTGAAAATCACGATCGTGGCTTCTCATAAGCTTTCAGTCCTTTTCCAAGAAAATATTGAACTAGGTTTACTGGATTTCAAATCAATAAAATCTTCACCTAAAACTGAGCAGGATTTTATTGATTAGAAATCAAGTAAACCTAATAAAAAATAACAAGGAAAAGGGTGCCTTCATCGTGATTAACTACTGAAGGTGCAGTTGTACAGGACATGTAGTTACAGTTCCACAGGTCCCATGTGATGAGACCACTGGGAAGAATGTACCATGATGGTAGCAGTGGTAACTCTTGTGGGAAAACGTGCCGAATAGTGAAAGGCTGGGATGATGTGGAGAGGATGTTTCCACTAGTGGGGTAATCTAGGACTAGAGATCACAGCCTCAGAATTAAAGGATCTTCCTTTAGGAAGGAGATGAGGAGGAATATCTTTACTCTGATGAATCTGTGGAATTCTTTGCCACAGAAGGCTGTGGAGGCGAAGTCAGTGGATATTTTTTAAGGCATAGAAAGATAGATTCTTGATTAGTATGGGTGTCAGGGGTTATGGGGAGAAGGCAGGAGACTAGGGTTAGGAGGGAGAAATAGATCAGCCATGATTGAATGGTGGAGTAGACTTGATGGGCCAAATGGCCTAATCCTGCTCCTATCACTTATGACATGTATCTAGAAACAAAACTGCGGATGCTGTTTTACCAAGGAAAGAGACAATGTGCTGGAGTAATTCAGTGGGTCAGGCAGCATCCTTGGAGAACATGGGTAGTTTAGTTGAAAGTAGACAGAAAATGCTGGAGAAACTCAGCGGGTCAGACAGCATTCCTGGAGAACATGTATAGTTCAGTTTATTGTCACGTATATCATGAGGTACAGTGAAAAGCTTCTTTTGCGTGCTCTCCGGTCAACGGAAAGACTTCAAAATTACGATCAAGCCACCCACAGTGTACAGACACATGATAAAGGGAATAATGTTTAGTGCAAGGTAAAGCCCAGTAAAGTCTGATTAAAAATAGTCCAAGGTTCATCAATGAGGTTTATGGTAGGTGAGGACAGCCCTCTAGATGGTGATAGGATGGTTCAGGTGCCTGGGTGATGTTTTGTATTGTCTTCAGACTGCAATCAGTCTGAAGAAGAGTTTCGACCCGAAGCATTACCTATCCATGCTCTCTTGGATGCTGCCTGACCCGCTGAGTTACTCCAGCATTATGTGTCTTTCCCTGGCCATATGTTTAAATTGTGGGCCAAAGGGCTTGTTCTTATGCATTCTCGTACAACAAAGTAATTAGCAGTGAGAAGAGAACATTTTGAGACTGAGCAATTTTTCTGGACTGCAGTCAGTGCATCGCTCTCGGTTCAATTTTGTTCCCCATGTAAAAGATTTTAATAGAAGTTGCCGTTTGAAATCTCAAAGCTTTTATTTCAGTTATGGTTACATTTTTATGATCAATTATATAATGTAAGCAACATTGATCAGTGAGTAATGTGGGATATGTATAGGAAGGAACTGCAAATGCTGGTTTACACTGAAGGGAGACACAAAATGCTGAAGTAAGGTCTTGTCTTCAGTCTGAAGAGGGGTCTCATCGGGAGAAGCTCGAAAGCCGCTGGGCTTGGCCTTGAAGACCGGAGTGCCGAGGAGAAGGGAGCCGCTGGTGACAACGGACATGAGGAGTGGGCCGGGGGAAGGGGAAGCGGGATGTTGCCTCCGGCACCTTCAAGGTCGGCTGCAGGAAGCACCCCATCCCAGGACACAGAGGTGGTCGGGTGGGCGATGAGAGGGACGTGGGTTGGTGGACCGTGCCGCTGGAGGACGACGGAGGAGGCCCTGCAGTAGCCTGGGGCCCGCCTGGATTGGGAGCCGTTCCAGTACATCAACCGTGGGGACTTTGGACTTTTTGTAAAAGGCACCAAAATATGGTGACTCGCGCATGTATGATCCATGCAAAAAGAATGACACCGTGCAGTGCGCGTGTGACAAAAAACCACCTTTGTGCCCAAGACCTGCCAATGGTACCTGTTATTCCCTCTTGCTTCAGTCATTTGCTCAGTATCAAGCTGATAATATTTTAATGGTTCAATGGTGCTTTATTTGCCGCATGTGCAACTGCAGAGTGAAATTCATATTTTGCATATTTACACGTGTGGGTGCCGCCATGTTTTGGCACCATTTGCAAAGTTCAGGTTCAGGTCTGCCCGCGAGAGAGGCTTCAGATCCAGGTAACCCCCAGGCTCCTGCAGAGCCTTCCTCCGTCGCCTTCGATTGGATCTGCCCGCGAACCAACGTCCCTCTCCTCGCCTCACCCGGCTGTCTTTGTGTCCGGGGGGGGGGGGGGGGGGAGTCTCTTGCAGCCGACCTCGAAGGCGCTGGAGGCATTGCCCCGGTTCACCCTCCGACCCGCCCACTTCTGGCATCTGACGTCTCCAGCGGCTCCCTCCCTCCCGGTACTCATTGGCGCCCAACCCGGATTTTTTTTCCGGTAATCCGGAGCACCGAACTCTGGCTGTGCCGCATCCTGTGCAAAGCCGCTGACACGGCCGCGCACCTTCAGTGAACACGTTTAAGAAAGAACTGCAGATGCTGGAAAAATCGAAGGTAGATAAAAATGCTGGAGAAACTCAGCGGGTGAGACATGCAAGGATTGCATGAGGCTGCCTCACCCGCTCAGTTTCTCCAGCATTTTTGTCTACCTTCTGTGAAGACGTGGTTTGATGCCTGCCATCCGGGGCGGGATCTTTGTGTACACGTGATAGATGTGGCCCGCCATCTGCTCACAGACATGCCGTCCGGCCCCTATGCAGAACAAGGTTTGCCGACCCCTGCTGTAAATGGATCGATTGTAATCATGTATTGTCTTTCTGCTGACTGGTTAGCGCGCAACAAAAGCTTTTCACTGTACCTCAGTACATGTGACAATAAACTAAACTGAACTGAACCGCGGCCCAATGAGCTTTTGGGTCCTATGTGAGGGAACCGTGGCCACAGGCTTGTCGGGATCTTATTAGTGACAATTGTGTATAGTGTTTGGCTGTAATAATTATTATGGTTATTGTTTTGTGGTATCTGACAGGACGAGGACGACCCAACCCCTGACCTTGACTTGGTCTCTAACACAATCATGCATATTGATCGGCATGCTGAACCTGGTAAGAAAAACCTGTGTTAAAGAAGGAACTGCAGATGCTGGAGAATCGAGAGTTACACAAAAAGCTGGAGAAACTCAGCGGGTGCAGCAGCATCTAAGGAGCGAAGGAGATAGGCGACGTTTCGGGTCGAGACTCTTCTTCAGAAAAACCTGCTTTTGCTTTGAGGAACAGCACCTGTAGTTGATATCATAGACAATGACGATGGTTGGCAACTACCCTCTGTGGCAGAAAGTTCCAGAGACCCACCACTCTCTGTGTGAAAAAAGTCCTTCTCATCTCGGTCCTAAAGGATTTCCCCCTTATCCTTAAGCTGTGACCCCTTGTCCTGGACCTCCCCAACATCGGGAACAATCTTCCTGCATCTAGCCTGTCCAACCCCTTAAGAATTTTGTAAGTTTCTATAAGATCCCCTCTCAATCTCCTAAATTCTAGAGAGTATAAACCAAGTCCATGCAGTCTTTGTTCATAAGACAGTCCTGACATCCTGACTCGCGCATGTATGATCCATGCAAAAAGAATGACACCGTGCAGTGCGCGTGTGACAAAAACCCACCTTTGTGCCCAAGACCTGCCAATGGTACCTGTTATTCCCTCTTGCTTCAGTCATTTGCTCAGTATCAAGCTGATAATATTTTAATGGTTCAATGGTGCTTTATTTGCCGCATGTGCAACTGCAAAGTGAAATTCATATTTTGCATATTTACACGTGTGTGTACCGCCATGTTTTGGCACCATTTGCAAAGTCCAGGTTCCGGTCTGCCCGCGTGCTCGGTCTACGAGAGCGGCTTCAGATCCAGGTAACCCCCAGGCTCCTGCAGAGCCTTCCTCCGTCGCCTTCGATTGGATCTGCCCGCGAACCAACGTCCCTCTCCTCGCCTCACCCGGCTGTCTTTGTGTCCGGGGGGGGGGGGGGGGGGGGGGGGGGGGGGAGGGAGTCTCTTACAGCCGACCTTGAAGGCGCTGGAGGCATTGCCCCGGTTCACCCTCCGACCCGCCCACTTCTGGCATCTGACGTCTCCAGCGGCTCCCTCCCTCCCGGTACTCATTGGCGCCCAACCCGGGCGACAATTTAGCGTGTTAACCACAGAAGCAGATCTACAATCATATATCACAATTGCTCCATATTATTAAATCTCGATTTCTACAGCAAAATTTCTTACTTTGTCTATGATCTTACCTTGCACCAAACATTATTCCCTTATCATGTATCTATTCCCTTATCATGTATCTGAAAATCAGGGGTCAGCAACCTACGGCCCCCGGGCCGAATGCGGCCCATAACCCGGAATCATCCGGCCCGCAGGCGGACAGGAAACAGTCTGGTGAACCTTCTCTGCACTCCCTCTATGGCAATAATGTCCTTCCTCAGATTTGGAGACCAGAACTGTACGCAATACTCCAGGTGTGGTCTCACCAAGACCCTATACAACTGAAGTAGAACCTCCCTGCTCCTATACTCAAATCCTTTTGCTATGAAGGCTAACATACCATTCGCTTTCTTCACTGCCTGCTGCACCTGCATGCCTACTTTCAATGACTGGTGTACCATGACACCCAGCTCGCGCTGCATCTCCCTTTTCCTAATCGGCCTCCATTTAGATAATAGTCTGTTTTCCTATTTTTGCCACCAAAGTGGATAACCTCACATTTATCCACATTATACTGCATCTGCCAAACATTTGCCCACTCACCCAGCCTATCCAAGTCACCTTGCAGTCTCCTAGCATCCTCCTCACAGCTAACACTGCCCCCCCAGCTTAGTGTCATCCGCAAACTTGGAGATATTGCCTTCAATTTCCTCATCCAGATCATTAATGTATATTGTAAATAGCTGGGGTCCCAGCACTGAGCCTTGCGGTACCCCACTAGTCACTGCCTGCCATTGTGAAATTGACCCGTTTACTCCTACTCTTTGCTTCCTGTTTGCCAGCCAGTTCTCTATCCACATCAATACTGAACCCCCAATACTGTATGCTTTAAGTTTATATACTAATCTCTTATGTGGAACCTTGTCGAAAGCCTTCTGGAAGTCCAGATACACCACATCCACTGGTTCTCCCCTATCCACGCTACTAGTTACATCCTCGAAAAATTCCACAAGATTCGTCAGACATGATTTACCTTTCGTAAATCCATGCTGACTTTGTCCAATGATTTCACTACTTTCCAAATGTGCTGCTATCCCATCTTTAATAACTGACTCCAGCAGTTTCCCCACTACCGATGTTAGACTAACTGGTCTGTAATTCTCCGTTTTCTCCCCCCCCCCCTTCTTAAAAAGAGGGGTTACATTTGCTACCCGCCAATCCTCAGGAACTACTCCAGAATCTAAAGAGCTTTGAAAGATTATCACTAATGCAAAGGTGAACAGCTCCTTCGAGCCGGAATTGAACCAGTGACCCACGGATGACCATGTTTCCACTACAGTCCTCCGCTCTACCAACTGAGCTATCGAAGGAAAGCCATTCTTTTTCTCCAGACATGCTGCCTGACCTGTTTAGTTACTCCAGCATCTTTGGTATAAACTAGCATCTGCGGTTCCTTGTTCCTATATATTGAGTATAGAAGTTGGGATTGTTGCAGTTGTACAATATGTTGGTGAGGCCACTCTTGGAGTACTGTGTTTCATTTTTATCACCCTGTGAGAGGAAGGATGTCGTTAAGCTGTTGAGGATGTTGCCAGGACTTGAGGGCCTGAGCTATAGAGAGAGGTTGAGCAGGCTGGGGCTCTAATCTTTGCAGTGTAGTAAGATGAGGTGTGATCTTACAGAGGTGTACAGAATCGTGAGAGGAATAGATCGGGTAAACGCACAGAGTCTCTTGCCCAGAGTAGGGGAATCGAGAACCAGAGGACATAAGCTTATGATGCGTGGGGAAAGATTTAATAGGAATCTGAGGGGTACCTTTCTCACACAAAGTGGGGTGGGTGTATGGAACGAGCTGCCAGAGGAGGTAGTTGAGGTTGGGACTATCCCAATATGTAAGAAACAATTAGACAGGTACGTGGATAGGACAGGTTTAGGGGGATATGGACCAAATGCAGGCGGGTGAGACTAGTGTAGATGGGACATATTGGCTGGTGTGCGCAAGTTGGGCCGAAGGGCCAGTTTCCAGGCTGTCTCTATGACTCTAAGCTTGAAAGAGTGCAGCAATAATTTACGAGGATGTTGGCAGGACTTGAGGGTCTGAGCTATAGGGAGAAGTTGAGCGGGCTATGACTTTATCCCTTGGAGCGCAGGAGGCTGAGAGATGATCTTACAGAGGTGAATAAAACCATTAGGGAATAGATAGGGTAGGCAAATCAAAAGCAGGCGAACATATATTTAGACAATCTCCCTATAGCACAAACCCTCAAGTCCTGGCAACATCCTTGTAAATAATCGCTGCACTCTTTCCAGCTTAGAGTCATAGAGACTTACAGCATGGAAACAGGCCCTTCGGCCCAACTTGCGCACACCGGCCAACATGTCCCATCTCAACTAGTCTCACCCATTTAAGGTGAGAGGGACAAGATTTAATACAGATCTGAGAGGCAGCTATTTTACTCAGGGTAGTGGATGTATGGAACGAGCTGCCAGAGGAGGAAATCGAGGCAGGTACAATAACAAATACAAAAGACATTACGACAGGTACATGAATAACAAAAGGTTTAGAGAGATATGATCCAATGCAGGCAAATGGGACTAGTTTAAATGGGGGCATCTTGGTCGGCAAGGAAGATTTGGGCCAAAGGGCCTGTTTTCATGCTGTATCATTCTATGCCCCAAAAAGACAGACAGCATCATCACCCTGGCCACATTCTCATTTCATTCCTGCCATCGGGAAGAAGGTGCAGGAGCCTGAAAACTGTAACGTCCAGGTGTAGGAACAGCTTTGTCCCTACAGCCATCAGGCTATTCAATACTATAAGCTCCGAACTATATTGACCTGGGGACATTATTTTTGGCTTTTCAAAACTGCTAAAGTGTATGTATTTATCTGTTTTTATATATGCTGAATAATTTTGCGGTTTAGAGTGTATTAGAAACATAGAAAATAGGTGCAGGAGTAGGCCATTCGGCCCTTCAAGCCTGCACCGCCATTCAATATGATCATGGCTGATCATCCAACTCAGTATCCCGTATCTGCCTTCTCTCCATACCCCCTGCTCCCTTTACCCACAAGGGCCACATCTAACTCCCTCTTAAATATAGCCAACGAACTGGCCTCAACTGCCTTCTGTGGCAGAGAATTCCACAGATTCACCACTCTCTGTTTACATATCTGTTGTGCTGCTGCAAGTACGAATTTAATCCTTCAGTTTCGGGACATATGGTAATAAAACACTCTTGACTCTTAACTTGCAAGTAAAATGTTGGGACTATGTTTTCTTCCCTCCAGAAAATTGCTGCCTTCCCTCTCACACTGGCACTCTGTTTGCAGAATGTAAAATTGCATGAATTGTATTTGAAACTAACCAGTCCAAGAACATTTACCTCTTTCTTCTGCCCCACACCCCCACCTTATCACCTAGTTTCAGTCACAGTTTCCCCTTACAGTTTCCATACCCTGTGCCTCGTTTTTCATTCCTCATCGGTTCATTTCAGTTCAGTTTAGTTTCCATTCACATGTACCGAGGTACAGTGTAAAGCTTTTGGGTTATCCGGGTGATTTTGAAGGTTGGCACAGGGCTTTATTTAGTCCTGCCTGTACTAACACCGTGCTTCTGGACAGCATATTGATAAGCAACATAGAAAAATAGGTACAGGAGTCGGCCATTCGGCCCCTCGAGCCAGCACCGCCATTCAATATGATCATGGCTGATCATCTAAAATCAGATCCCTATTCCTGCTTTTTCCCCATGTCCCTTAATTCCTTTAGTCCTAAGAGCTAAATCTAACTCCCTCTTGAAAACATCCAGTGAATTGGCCTCCACTGCCTTCTGTGGCAGGGAATTCCACAGATTCACAACTCTCTGGGTGAAAAAGTTTTTCTTCATCTCAGTCCTAAATGGCCCACCCCTTATTCTTAACTGTGACCCCTGGTTCTGGACTCCCCCGACATCGGGAACATTTTTCCTGCATCGAGCCTGTTCAATCCTTTAAGAATTTAAATGTTTCTATAAGATTCCCTCTCATCCTTCTAAATTCCAGTGAATACAAGCCCAATCGACCCATTCTTTCATCATGTCAGTCCCGCCATCCCGGGAATTAACCTGGTAAACCTATGCTGCATAAGTATGTGAACTGTTCATATGGAGCACACGCACACTGAAAATGGCCGCAACCGTGCACTGGGTTGCAGCCGTGATATTGGGTTGTATCTTGAGAAAAGAATTTGTTCAATACCATAGAATGAATTACTGCTAAGTGAAGCAAGAGCACTTTGTGTTGTAAGATTAAGAGTACCGTGCTCATGCTATCAAAGGACCACCACTTGAACATAGTACAGAAACACTTGCTATCTCGAATGAAGAGGAGGCAATGAAATTGATTGAAGAGGTGAAGCTGATGGAAGCCAGACTCTCATTCTGCTTTTAACTAACTAACTCTTGTTTGATTTTTAGGGGGAATATTGTGTTTCTTGCCGGGTTGGCAAGAGATAAAAGGGGTTCAACAAAGGCTCCAGGAATGTCTTTCCACTAGAAAAGAAAACTGCATCATTTTACCTGGTGAGTGTTTGCACAAATCCACGGTGTGTTTGGATTAAACTTGAATCCCCCTCGGTTTACTGCCTGTCACAGAGAGGAAACGTTATAAAGTAGAAACGAGGAACTGCAGATGTTAGTTTACTAAGGAAAGACACATTATGCTGGAGTAGTTCAGAGGGGCAGGCAGCATCCCAGGATGCTGTCTGTGTGGAGTTTGCGCGTTCCCCCTGTGACAACGTGGGTTTGCTCCAGTTTCCTCCCACATCTCAAAGGCGTGCGGGTTGTAGGTTAATTGATCTCTTTAAAATTGCCCCCAGTGCTTTTAGCATAATGTACAATAGGGGGGAGAAGGCAGGAGAATGGGGTTGAGAAGGAAAGACAAATCAGCCATAATTGAGTGGCAGAGTAGGCTTGATGGGCTGAATGAATTAATTTTGCTCCTATGACTAACTCAACTTATAGTTAGTTAGTTTGGTTTATTGTCACATGTACTGGGGTACAGTGAAAAGCTTTTGTTTTGTGCTAACCAGGCAGCGGAAAGGCTATACATGATTACATTCAAGTTATACGCAGTGCACAGATACATGATAAAGGGAATAACGTTTAGTGCAAGATAAAGTAAAGATAAAGTCCAATTAAAGATAGTCCAAGGATCTCCAATGAGGTAGACAATAGCTCAGGACTGCTCTCTAGTTGTTGGTAGGATGGTTCTGTTGCCTGATAACAGCTTACGGGTGGCGCAGCGGTATAGTTGCTGTCTTACAGAGCCAGAGATCGGGGTTCGATCCTAGACATGGGAGTTTGTACGTTCTCCCCATGACTCCAGTTTCCGGGTGCTCCGGTTTCCTCCCACACTACAAAGACCTGCAGGTTTGTCAGTTAATTGGCTTTGGTATAATTGGAAATAGTCCCTCGTGTGCGTAGGATAGTGTTAACGTGCGGGGATCGCTGGTTGGCGCGGACTCAGTTGGCCAAGAGGCTTGTTATCTCGAAACTAAACTATATATTAAACTCAACTCATGAACTTAGGAAAATGTTTTCAAGTGGCAAGTGTTTGAGTGCGGGTCATTTCTTCTCACAGTTCACTCCAACATCCCAGTAAAGGACCAACAAGAGATCTTCCAACAGCCACCACCTGGAATGAGGAAAATAGTGCTGGCAACAAACATTGCAGAAACGTCAATAACTATTGATGATATTGTACATGTCGTTGACACAGGCTGTCACAAAGAGCAGCGCTATGATCTCAGGACAAAGGTAACCTTGCTTACTCATTCCTATTTTTCTTATTCAATTATATAGAATAAAAACATAGAAAATAGGTGCAGGAGTCGACCATTCGGCGCTTCGAGCCATCACCGCCATTCAACGTGATCGTGGCTGATCATCCAAAATCTGTACCCTGTTCCTGCCTTCTCCCCCTATCCCTTGATTCTGTTAGTCCTATGAGCTATATCTAACTGTGTCTTGAAAACATCCAGTGTATTGGCCTCCACCGCCTTCTGTGGCAGAGAATTCCACAGATTCACAACTGGGTGCAAAAGTTTGTTCTCATCTCAGTCTTTTTCATTGCGGGTTAGGTTACTATTTCAGAGCAAATCACTTTCATATCTTGGCGAGCACTTTTTTAAATTTCAAAAATAAACTTCATTCAGAATAAAAAAAATATATACAAAACAAAAAATGTGCAAAAACTCTTCATACATTGCCAGTCTATACATTTAATAGTGTTTGCACTTATCTTTAAAGTAAAGTCCCTTGCCACTCATGTGATCCCCTGGGGTGATATCCCTTCTATTGTTTGAGCGGTGTTCCCACTGGACTATGCCCCCCAATGTCCAGCAGTGGAAGAACCCCAGACTGTGGTCCCTCCCCACAAAGCCTTGGTGTTGGCTGCACTGAGCTTCAGTGCGACCCTCAGCATGTACTCTTGTTGGCCTCATCCCCCTATGGACATCTCACTCTGCTGGGAGACCAACAGGGTTTCAAGCTGAACCAAAGAGCATCTTTCGCCGAGTTGGTGACCTTCCAGCAGCACTTGATGTCCGTCTCCGAATGTGTCCCTGGAAACAGCCCGTAAATCCTCTGTTATGGAGCTGTTCGGGATGAACCAGAACCCTTGCATCCTTCTCCAGACCCTCTTTGCAAATCCACGCTCAGTGAAGCGGTGGACTCGGTCTCCGTTCGGTAACGGCCATCTCGAGGACAGCGTGCATTAATGATGGGTGCAATTTCTCAAGGGTTGAATTAAGATGGACTGAATGATCTTCCTTATTCATCATGTTGACCTTGAAAGTGTTTGGATGATGATGATGTGTCCATTTTTTCAGAGGATTTCCACCCCACTTTCCCACTGGTTTGGCCCCGAGGCGTTGAATTTACTGATTTTTCCACGCGTCCAGAGATTTGTAAAAAACGTTTTGCCAAACAATTGCGCTCTGCAAACAAGGCTTGCAGGATCTTCTGGCTGATGATAATGTTAACTCCCCTTCCCATTCCCACACTGACCTTTCTGTCCTGGGCCTCCTCCATTGCCAGAGTGAGTCTACACTATAACTGGAGGTACAGCATCTCTTATTCCACTTGGGCAGCTTGCATCCCAGCGGACACTGAATTCACCAATTCTGGGTAACTTATCTGTAAACAACCCCCTCCTATTTTCCCTCCTCTTCCCTGTGCCCTAAATGGATTTACACCCGTTTTTCTCCTTCCCCCACCGTCCTCTTTCACCTCTGCTCCTCCTTTGGCTTCACAATTTGCACCGTTTCTATCCTTATTGCAGACTCTTTGTCTTTTCATCTCCCACCTACCTAACCCCGCCCTCGCCAGTGCCCACCACTCACCATGTTATAGGAAAGATGTCAAGCTGGAAAGGGTACAGAGAAGATTTACCAGGGTGTTGCCAGGACGAGAGGGTCTGAGCTATAGGGAGGATGAGTACGCTGGGATCTATACCTTGGAGTGCAGGAGGATGAGGGGCGATCTTCTCGAGGTGTATAAAATCATGAAAGGAATAGATCGGGTAGATGTACAGTCTCTTGCCCAGAGTAGATGAATCAAGGACCAGAGGACATACAGTAGGTTTAAGGTGAAGGGGAAAAGATTTAATAGGAATCTAAAGGGTAACGTTTGCACACAAATGAAGGTGGGTGGATGGAACAAGCAGCGAGAGGAGGTAGTTGAGGCAGGGACTATTCCCATGTTTAAGAAGCAGTTAGACAGGTGCATGGATAGGACAAGTTTGGAGGGATATGGACCAAACTCAGTCAGGTGGAACTTGTGTAGCTGAGGCATGTTGGCTGGTGTGGGCAAGTTGGGCCAAAAGGCCTGTTTTCACACTGTATCACTGTATGACTATGACTTGCCAGGCTTTGTCCTGCCCCTCCAGCTCTCCATCCCCTAGCACAATCAGTGTGAAGAAATGTTCCTATCCATGTTCTCCAGAGATGCTGCCTGACCTGCTGAGTTACTCAGGCATGTTGTCTTTCTTTTGCAGAAGCAAATTCTGTATTAGCACCACCCAATCAAAATGATCTGATAAAACCTTAATTTGAATGAGCTTTCTGACAATTCCTCAGTCGTACAACAGGGGGCAGTGGTAAACCAGTGGTAAACCAGGTCAAGCGTACAGCAGTACTCTGAACCATCTAGTGGACTAGGAAAGCTTTGGGATATATTGCTGAAACAGTGAATGAATCCACCAATCTTAAATTCCATCTGAGGCATGGGAGATGATATCCTTTGCAAAATGTTGCAAAGGAACGTATGTAGTCAGACGTTCAGATACTGGATTAGATCCAAGGGATTTCACAGATTAGGTTGCCTTAGTAAAGGATAAATTGCAAAACATGTTTTGGTCAAGGAGAAATAAGGGGAAAGGAGGGACCTACATTTATATTGTTGAATCTGAAAGCACTTTAGACTCTGTCAAGCATTTTTAAGTGTATTCACTGCTTTAATGTAAGGAATGATGGTAGTCAAGGATCTGCAGAGTAATGTTAAAATGACCAGGTAATTTACTTGCTGCTGTTGGCTGGGGTATAAATGTTGATCGGAATATCTGGAAGATTTTTCCCCTGCGCGTCAAGTCAAGTTTTACATTTAGCTTTAAATTTGAGGTTAATCCCAGTATATTGGGAACTGACCAAAACAGATGAATTGGGGTCAGTGCCAATGTGAATGGTGGGACTCAATCCTGCCTCTGAGCCCCCATGGCAACGACACAAACTAAAGTTGGGTATCTCTGCCGTATCACGATGGCCCAGTGGCAGAACTGCTGCCTTACAGTGCCAGAGACCCGGGTTCGATCCTGACTACGGGTGCTGAATGTACAGTATTTTCCCCGTGACTGCGTGGGTTTTCTCCGGTTTCCTCCCACACTCCAAAGACCTACAGGTTTGTAGGTTAATTGGCTTGGTATAATGATAAATTGTCCCTAGTGTGTGTAGGATAGTGCTAGTGTGCAGGGGTCGCTTGTTGGTGCGGACTCGGTGGGCCAAAGGGCCTGTTTCCGCACTGTGTCTCCAAACTGAAGGAAAAACAACTCTAGATTTATGGTTCTAAAGCAATTGTGGACAGGACCGAAAATGCAGTAATGTGACTTCCCAACCGCCTTGTAAATGTACTGAGTACATTGTCTATTTGAGGCCTTTATCCTAAAACAAACTCTGAAAACACTTGGTGGCATTTAATACCTCATTAAATGAGCTGCGTGGTTGTAAAAACAATCTACTGGGCACCAGGAAAGGAGAGCGAACACCACAATGCTGGCATCACCCACTTTGAACGGGTTGGGCAGGCTCGGACTTTATATGTTTCAGTGCAGGAGGCTGAGGGGGGACCTTATAGAGGTGTATAAATTCATGGGGCATACATAGGATGAATACAGTTTATTTTACCCAGGGTAGAAACATCACGAATCAGAGGACATGAGTTTAAGGTGAGAGGGGAAAGATTCAACAGGAAATGAGGACAACTTTTTCAATCAAACAGTGATGGGAATATTGAACGATACAAGCAGTACAACTTTTAAAAGTCACTTTTGCAGGTACATGGATAGGAAGGGCTTAGAGGAATAAGGGACAAACATGGGCAAATGGGAATTGGATTAGATGGGGCATCTTAGAAAGCATGGACGAGCTGGGCCAAAGGGCCTGTTTCTGTTCTGTAAGACTCTACGAGGTAAAAATAAGAATTGAACCCGAGTCTGTATCAGATGGACCTCCCTGTGCCAAGGATAATGTGCCCGTCTCTGTCAGTTGCTGTGATGCAGAATGTTTAATCCGTAGCACAATATGGCAGCATGAAAGTTTGACAATGGGTGACACCCGTAAGGGGTTAGCGTGCAAATTGCTGGAGGTTATTCCACCTCTTCCCCTTCGGTTGCAGGTTTCGTGTCTCAACACGGCGTGGATCTCCAAGTCGAACGTGAAGCAGCGTCAAGGGCGGGCAGGCCGCTGCCAGCCGGGGAACGCCTACCACCTCTTCAGCAGGGAGAGGCTGGAGAAGATGGATGACTTCCAGATCCCAGAAATACTCCGCACACCTCTGGAGAATATCATAGTCCAGTCCAAGGTCCACATTCCCGACATCACGGTGCGTGTTGCTACTTTAATTTCTGCACAGTTTGCCCCTCTTTAAAACATAGAAACATAGAAAGAACATAGATAAATAGGTGCAGGAGTAGGCCATTCGGCCCTTCGAGCCTGCACCGCCATTCAATATGATCATGGCGGATCATCCAACTCAGTATCCCGTACCTGCCTTCTCTCCATACCCCCTGATCCCTTTAGCCACAAGGGCCACATCTAACTCCCTCTTGAATATAGCCAATGAACTGGCCTCAACTACCCTCTGTGGCAGAGATTGGAATCATTCAAATTGTCCTGAAAGAATTTAAGAGGCTATAACTATGAAGGCGGCACGATGGTGCAGCAGGAGAGTTGCTGCTTGCGGCGCCAGTGACCCGAGTTCCATCCTGACCGCGGGTGCTGTCTGTACGGAATTTGTACAGTCTCCCTGTGACCGTGTGGGCTTTCTCCGGGTGCTCCTCCCACTCTACAAGATGTGCAGGTTTGTAGGTTAATTGGCTTTGGTCTAAAACGTCTAAAGGCTAAAAAAAACCTAAAGGGCCTGTCCCACATGCAATTTTTTCAGCGACTGCCGGCACTCATCATAGTCGCAGTACATCTCCGAAAATTTTCAACTTGTTGAAAATCCAGCGGCGACCAGAAAAAGTGGCTGCCATAATATGTCTCGACCCGAAACGCCACCTATTCCTTCGCTCCACAGATGCTGCCACACCCGCTGAGGTTCTCCAGCATTTGTGCCTACCTTCGATTTTTCCAGCATCTGCAGTTCTTTCTTAAACAGTTTTCTATCCTCCCACCAATACCATGTGCTCTAATTTTGCACACTAATCTCTTGTGTGGGACAGCACCTGAGGTCAGGATCGAACTGGCTCTTTGAGGCAGCAACTCGACCAGCTGTGCTGCTCAAGTGAAGGGCATTTGGACAACAGTTTAGTGGGGTGAGAGATTGAGTCGGTGATCCTCCAGGATCTGGATTGCTGGTGTTGACTTGGGCAAATATAAATGTCTGCAATGTCTCCACCAAATACCTCCTCCATTTATTTTTCCAGGCTTCGGATTTTCTTTCCAAGGCGATGAATAGTCCTGATCCCAAGGCTGTGAATGAAGCTGTGTGGATATTACAAGAGATAGGTGAGTGCCAGGGATTGGGAATTTATTACAGAAGATGGATGTTTCAATAGATATCTGTGGCATGTTGGAAGAAGTATGACAAGGAACCCATGGCAATGGAACTCTATAGCTCAGTGAGTTTATTTAGTGAGCTGTCCTATTGCCAAGGAGGTCTCAAGAGTCCAACAGCACAGAAACAGGCCCTTCAGTTCAGTTTAGTTTATAGAGCTACCGAGGTACAGTGAACAGCTTTTGTTGCATGCCAACCAGTCAGCAGAAAGACAATACATGATTACAATCAATCCACAGCGTATAGATACATGATAAGGGAATAACGTTTAGTGCAAGGTAAAACCAGCAGTCCGATCAAGGATAGTCCAAGGGTCATCAGTATAGAAGGGTCCGACTAAAAATGTCACCTATCCATGTTCCCCAGAGATGCTGCCTGATTCACTGAGTTACTCCAGCATTTTGTGTCTTAATTTGTACAAACCGGCATCTGCAGTTTCTTGTTATTACATCCCTCTAAACCTTTTCCATTCATGTATCTCTGACCAAGTATCTTTTAAACTCTGTTACAGTACCTAAGCCTTGAGTTCTTTCCTGTACCAAACTTGCTAATACTTTGGTGAGACCAATTCCGGAGTATGGTGTACAATTTTGGTCGCCTAATTATAGGAAGGATGTCAACAAAATAGAGAGAGTACAGAGGAGATTTACTAGAATGTTGCCTGGGTTCCAGCAACTAAGTTACAGAGAAAGGTTGAACAAGTTAGGTCTTTATTCTTTGGAGCGCAGAAGGTTAAGGGGGGACTTGATTGAGGTCTTTAAAATGATGAAAGGGATAGACAGAGTTGAAGTGGATAAGCTTTTCCCATTGAGGGTAGGGAAGATTCAAACAAGAGGGCATGACATGAGAATTAAGGGACAGAAGTTTAGGGGTAACATGAGGAGGAACTTCTTGACTCAGAGAGTGGTGGCTGTGTGGAATGAGCTTCCAGCAGAAGTGGTGGAGGCAGGATCGATTTTAACATTTAAAAGTAAAGTGGATAGGTATATGGACACGAAGGGAATGGAGGGGTATGGTCTGAGTGATGGTAGATGGGACGAGGGGAAAATAAATGGTCGGCACGGACTGGAAGGGCCGAGAAGGCCTGTTTCCGTGCTGCAATTGTTATATGGTTATATGCTTCACTAATAAAACAGCTCCCCTTCCTCCTGGATGTGCATGTGTGCCCCGTTGGGGATGGCACAGTGACACAGCGGTAGAGTTGCTGCCTTACATCGCAAGAGACCCGGGTTTGATTCTGATTACAGGCGCTGTCAGTACAGAGCTTGCAGGTTTGTAGGTTAATTGGCTTCTGTAAATTGTAAATTGTCCCTGGTGTGTACAATAGTGCTGGTGTATGGGCGATCGCTAGTTGGCACGGTGGGTCTAAAGTGCCGGAATCCATGCTGTGTCTCTAACGTCTAAAGTTGGGAGTCAACTGTAATTTTTTAATCCAGTTGTCTCACTTCTCTAAAGTTTTGAAGTTAATTCTTAAATCTGTTTTTAACCCACGGTAACTGCAGCTACAGCGGAGGAGATCAGCTTGCTCCAAGCCCCATCAAGTTTTACACATATGGTTTAATAAAGATTTGGTTTTAATTAAGTTAATTTATAAATGGTGCTATTTCCTTGAACTGCACCAAATCAAAAGACTGGTTCTGAAGAAGGGTCCCGACCCAAAATGTCACCTATCCATGTTCCCCAGGGATGCTGACTGATCCGCTGAGTTTCTCTGGCACTTTGTGTCTTTCCTTGGTAAACCAGCATCTGCTGTTCCTTGTTTCTACTACTGACTGCGGATTCATCCCTAACTTACACTTTATTAACTGATCTCTCACTGGGGTCCTGGATTCTGTGGCAGTGAAGGTGAAAGATCAGTCCTGAGAGGGAGGCTGGTGTTAGTTGAACATTGGAAGTTTCAATATTGGGCTGACAAGGAATGACTACACCTGGGAAACCAGCTCCAGTTTCATGCCTAAGATAGGCATAAAATGCTGGAGTAACCCAGAGGGACAGGCAGCATCTCTGGAGAGAAGGAATGATGGAATGGCTGACGTTTCGGGTCGAGACCGTTCTTCAGACTGATGTCAGGGGAGTGGTACAGAGATAAGGAAGTGTAAGGTGTGAAAACAGGACAAAATGAATGGAGATCAAGGAAAATGTAGAATAAATCATTGTTAGTTGGGAGAAGGTAACAAAGCAAACAAATATAGTCGGGGACAGTAACACTGTGGTCGGGAACAGCAAAACTGGTCGGAGAACTGGGAAGGAGGCGGGGATGGAAAGAGGGAAAACAAGGTTTACTTGAAGTTAACCATTAGAATCTAAGCCCAATGGATGCGCGAGTTAAATTTGCTAATGTGCTTCCCATTGCTTCCTCTCCAGGGGTGCTTGATGTAGATGAATCTCTAACCTTGCTTGGTCAACGACTGGCTCACATCTCCACTGACCCACGGCTGGCTAAAGCAATCGTCATGGCGTCCATTTTCCGCTGTCTCTACCCCGTGCTGATGGTTGTGGCCTGTCTGACTCGGGACCCATTTGTGAACAGCTTGCTGAACAGGGCTGAGGTTATGAAGGTAGGGAGGCAATGCAGATAATTGTGAAGATGCAGCGGATTTTAATTACTTTTTGTTCTCGAGTGATATTGTATTTCCTCAGCTGAGGTTGAATCTAACCTTGAGTTTGGCCAGAGGTGTGATTTGCAGCTGTTGAAAAGAACTTTTGCTTCTGGCTTTGATGGCCATCTCCATTAACAATTCTGGATGACTGTGACATTCTGTAGTGCCGCAGTCTGAACCATACGGGGCCTGTCTCACTGACGCGACCTTTCAGCGACTGTCTTTGACCTTCAAGCTCCAGGGCACTCGCCTGAAAAACCTCCAGCTGAATAGACCGTCAGCGTTGAAACCGCGAGCTGGAACGACCGACCGCACACGCACGCACGCACATCGCAAAGGCGGGGGCCAGGGAAAGCGGGGGAGCGCTGTCTGAAATTCACACCCGCGATGAAGAGGAAGGTAAAAGACAGTGTATGGTAAGTCCTTTAGAGAGCGGGGGGGGGGGGGGGGGGAGCAGGAGTGGAAACACTTTTAAGAAGCCAGACAGCGTTTAATAAAGTTTAGCGGGCATTTTACATTACCAGTCGGTTTTCCTTGGTCCTGAAAACTCCAATGAGCCAATTTAAATGCCCAGTCAGCGAAGGAGATTGCCTACGGCTGCCCTCGACTGCCTGGACCTACACAACCACCCCACTCCACTCCACTACGAGTTCAAAAGAACAGTGCCGACCAATTTTTACTCGCGGAAAATATTTCCACATGCTGAAAAAATTTCCGAGACCTAGCTGAGGCCGCACGTATGCGGGAACTTCCCTCGAGCATGAAGGAGAGTTCCAGTGACCTCACAGGACCTCCAAGGACCATGTGTCGACCATGCTGCAAGTTTGAGTCGAGGGCAAACTCTTCTAAACTCGCAGGTTAGGTAGCCGCAGTGGGACAGCCCCTTATCCCTCCAGATTCGGGGCCAGTTTCCTCCCAGCTGTCATCAGGCAACTGAAAAGGAGGTGGGGTAGCATTGCTGGTGAGAGAGGAGATTAATGCAATAGAAAGGAAGGACATTAGCGTGGAGGATGTGGAATCGATATGGGTAGAGCTGCGAAACTCTAAGGGGCAGAAAACGCTAGTGGGAGCTGTGTACAGGCCACCTAACAGTAGTATTGGAGTTGGGGATGGCATCAAACAGGAAATTAGAAATGCGTGCAACAAGGGTAACACGGTTATAATGGGTGACTTCAATCTGCATGTAGATTGGGTGAATCAAATTGGCAGGGGTGCTGAGGAAGAGGATTTCTTGGAATGTATGCGGGATAGTTTTCTCAACCAATATGTGGAGGAACCAACGAGAGAGCAGGCTATTCTAGACTGGGTATTGAGTAATGAGGAAGGGTTAGTTAGCAGTCTTGTTGTGCGTGGCCCCTTGGGCAAGAGTGACCATAATATGGTTGAGTTCTTCATTAGGATGGAGAGTGACAAAATTAAGTCAGAAACAAGGGTTCTGAACTTGAACTTTGAAGGTATGAGATGTGAATTGGCCAAGATAGACTGGCAGGTGATTCTTAAAGGGTTGACAGTGGATGTGCAATGGAAGGTATTTAAAGACTGCATGGATGAAGTACAAAAATTGTTCATACCAGTTTGGCAAAAGAATAAATCGGGGAAGGTGGTGCATCCATGGATAACAAGGGAAATCAGGGATAGTATAAAAACAAAAGATGAGGTATACAAATTTGCCAGAAAAAGCAGCCTACCGGAGGACTGGGAGAAATTCAGAATCTAGCAGAGGAGGACAAAGGGCTTAATTAGGAACGGGAAAATAGATTATGAAAGGAAACTGGCAGGGAACATAAAAACTGACTGCAAACGTTTTTATAGATATGTGAAGAGAAAGAGACTAGTTAAAACAAATGTTGGTCCCTTGCAGTCAGAAACAGGTGAATTGATCATGGGGAACAAGGACATGGCAGACCAATTGAATAACTACTTTGGTTCTGTCTTCACTAAGGAAGACATAAATAATCTGCCGGAAATAGCAGTGGAACGGGGGTCAAATAAGATGGAGGAACTGAGTGAAATCCAGGTTAGCCGGGAGGTGGTGTTGGGTAAATTGAATGGATTGAAGGCCGATAAATCCCCAGGGCCAGATAGTCTGCATCCCAGAGTACTCAAGGAGGTAGCCACAGAAATAGTGGATGCATTAGTGATAATGTTTCAAAATTCCTTAGATTCTGGAGTAGTTCCTGAGGATTGGAGGATAGCTAATGTAACCCCACTTTTTAAAAAAGGAGGGAGAGAGAAAGCGGGAAATTACAGACCAGTTAGTCTAACATCGGTAGTAGGGAAACTGCTAGAGTCAGTTATTAAAGATGGGATAGCAGCGCATTTGGAAAGTGGTGAAATCATTGGACAAAGTCAACATGGATTTACGAAAGGTAAATCATGTCTGACAAATCTGATAGAATTTTTCGAGGATGTAACTAGTAGAGTGGATAAGGGAGAACCAGTGGATGTGTTATATCTAGACTTTCAGAAGGCTTTCGACAAGGTCCCGCATAAGAGATTAGCATACAAACTTAATGCACACAGTATTGGGGGTTCAGTATTGATGTGTATAGAGAACTGGCTAGCAGACAGGAGGCAAAGGGTAGGAGTAAACGGGTCCTTTTCAGAATGGCAGGCAGTGACTAGCGGGGTACCGCAAGGCTCAGTGCTGGGACCCCAGCTATTTACAATATATATTAATGATTTGGACGAGGGAATTCAATGCAACATCTCCAAGTTTGCAGATGAAACCAAGCTGGGGGGTATAGTTAGGTGTGAGGAGGATGCTTGGAGGCTGCAGGGTGATTTGGATAGGCTGAGTGAATGGGCAGATGCATGGCAGATGCAGTATAATGTGGATAAATGTGAGGTTATCCACTTTGGTGGCAAAAACATGAGGGTAGACTATTTGAATGGTGGCAGATTAGGAAAAGGGGATATGCAACGAGACCTGGGTGTCATGGTACACCAGTCATTGAAAGTAGGCATGCAGGTGCAGCAGGCAGTGAAGAAAGCAAATGGTATGTTAACATTCATAGCGAAAGGATTTGAGTATAGGAGCAGGGAGGTTCTACTGCAGTTGTACAGGGTTTTGGTGAGGCCACACCTGGAGTATTGCGTACACTTTTGGTCTCCAAATCTGAGGAAAGACATCCTTGCCAAAGAGGGGGTACAGAGAAGATTCACCAGACTGATTCCTGGGATGTCAGGACTTTCATATGAGGAAAGATTGGATAGACTCGGCTTGTACTCGCTGGAATTTAGAAGATTGAGGGGGGATCTTATAGAAACTTACAAAATTCTTAAGGGGTTGGACAAGCTAGATGCTGGAAAATTGTTCCCGATGTTGGGGGAGTCCAGAACAAGGGGTCACAGTCTAAGGATAAGGGGGAATTCCTTTAGGACCGAGATGAGGAAAACATTCTTTACACAAAGAGTGGTGAGTCTCTGGAATTCTCTGCCACAGAGGGTAGTTGAGGCCAGTTCATTGGCTACATTTAAGAGGGCGTTAGATGTGGCACTTGTGGCTAAAGGGATCAGGGGGTATGGAGAGAAGGCAGGTACGGGATACTGAGTTGGATGATCAGCCATGATCATATTGAATGGCGGTGCAGGCTCGAAGGGCTGAATGGCCTACTCCTGCACCTATTTTTCTATATTTCTATGAACCATCCCATTACCAACTAAAGAGCGGTCCCGAAACGTAGACCCTCAGATTTACTTTAATTGGACTTTTCCGTGCCCTCAATGTTATTCCCTTTGTCCTGTATCTGTACACTGTAGTCGACACGATTGTAATCAGGTATAGTCTTTCTGCTGACTGGATAGCACGCAACAAAAATCTTTTCACTGCACCCATGACAATAAGCAAAACTATCTCATCCTTTAGATGAGGCCTGACCTGTATTAACATCATTCCAACTTAATCTTCCTTCTGTCATTCAGTGTCATGGACAATAAATGATTCTATTTTGAAGCACAAAGTGTTGGAATAGGAATACCTCAGCGGATCATGCAGCATCTCTGGAAGGAATAGGCAGGTGGCGTTTTGTGTCGCAACTCTCGGACTGATTGTAGGAAGAGGGATAAAGCTGGGAAAGGTGGGGTGGGGCAAAATGTGTAGGAAGGAACTGCAGCTGCTGGTTTAAACCAACGGTAGGCACAAAAAGCTGGAGTAAGTCCCTCCCGCGCCCAAGTCGTTGTCCTAGTCCAAGCCATCTTGTTGAGACTCATTGTCTAACTCGTTTTCACCGAGGCCACAACTAACAATGGCCTCTTCCCTTTATCATCGTTACTTTTTTGCATATCGTTCATTCATTTGTTCTTTATCTCTCCATATGTCTGTCTGTATCTCTATTTCCCTTTCCCCCGACTCAGTCTGAAGAAAGGTCTCGACCCGAAACGTCACCAATTCCATTTCTCCACAGATGCTGTCTGAACCGCTGAGTTACTCCACCTTTTTGTGTCTATCTGGGGTGGGACAAAGTCTGGCAAGTGATAGGTGGATACTGAAAAGGGGAGATTTAATTAGCAGATGGGTGAACGACTAGAAAAGAAAAGGTCAGGAAAGAAAAGCGGAAAAACTAGAGAATCAATGATCACACCATTGGGCTGTACGCTACCCAAGCATAATATGAGTTTCAGTCTGAAGAAGGGTCTCGATCCCAAATGTCCATCACCCATTCCTTCTCTCCAGAGATGCTGCCTGTCCCGCTGAGTTACTCCAGCTTTTTGTGCATCTAAACCAGCATCTGCGATTCCTTCTTACACGTGAGTAGCTGTTCTAACAGTTTGCACGTAACCTATTGAATCTCCCGGCCATAAGGAATAGGAATAGAATTAGGCCATTCGGTCCATCAAGTCTACTCAAAGTCAATGTCAAAAAGTCAAAGTCAAAAGAGTTTATTGTCATGTGTCCCTGACAGGACAATGAAATTCATTCTTTGCATAGCGGTGTTTTGGCATTGACTACAAAACAGATCAGTGTGTCCATATACCATTATATACGTAAATACACACATGACTAAATACACTGATAAAGTGCAAATAATAGATAATGGGTTATTAATGTTCAGAGTTTTGTCCAAGCCAGGTTTAATAGCCTGATGGCTGTGGGGAAGTAGCTATTCCTGAACCTGGTCGTTGCAGTCTTCAGGCTCCTGTACCTTCTACCTGAAGGTAGCAGGGAGATGAGTGTGTGGCCAGGGTGGTGTGGGTCCTTGATGATGCTGCCAGCCTTTTTGAGGCAGCGACTGCGATAGATCCCCTCGATGGAAGGGAGGTCAAAGTGTACCTCTGACACCTGTACTAATCAAGAAATGGTTGCCAACCATTTTATCTTCCCTCACCATTCCCATACTGACCGTTCTGTCCTGGGCCTCCTCCATTGTCAATACCTCTTTGAGATGTGAGCAACATTGATGTTAAGCAGTGTGAAGCTGCTCACTCTCTCCACCGCCACACTCTGGAGACATTGTGCACAACTCCACAGTAACTGAAGAAGGGTCTCAGCCCGAAACGTCGCCCATTCCTTCTCTCCAGAGATGCTGTGTCACCCGCTGAGTTACTCCAGCATTTTGTGCCTACCTTCCACAGTTACTACAACGTGGAAATGGCTAATGGGCTGGTCCTGCAAGTAATTCGTAATCCGCATGGAAGGTTATTGTCTATTTCTAGTGGAAACTGAATGCAGTAGGGCAGTTATGTTTTGATTATTTAGGGCTTTGGAAGCTCAAATCGGCAGTGCTGTGTACAGTACTGGTGTCTGTATTCAAGGAAAGATCTTAAATGTATTAAAGAACGAACTGCAGATGCTGGAGAATCGAGGGTTACACAAAAAGCTGGAGAAACTCAGCGGGTGCAGCAGCATCTAAGGAGCGAAGGAGATAGGCGACGTTTCGGGTCGAGACCCTTCTTCAGACTGTATTGTCTGTGCTCCGACAAACGACACCAACTGTTATCTGGAATGGTCTAGTTATTGGTTTGTACTCTATTTCAGCTATTGTCATTGGCATGAAAACAATTCTACTCCTCAACCCTCGATTTTGAACAAAATACCATGAAATCTCCTCTGGGTGTAAACATTTTCTACTTATCCCCTCGATAACCACCCTTCATCCGGTTAAACAGCTGTTAGTGTTCCCTTTAATCTCCTCAGCTTTGAGAAGAGTAATACCAGATTGTCTAATCCCAAAAGCCATGTGTAAAGTCGGGTTTTGATTTGCCTTTAGGCTAAAGTGCATCTCAGTGGGGAGAGTCGGAGTGATCACGTGGCGTTTATTAAAGCCGTTGAAGGCTGGAAGAAAGTGCGGCAGGCGTGGGATGCAGAATCCAAGAACGAGTATCTGGAGGAGAACATGCTCTATGCTCCAAGTCTCCGCTTCATTCACGGTAGGTAGGACTACAGGGCCCACGTTAGTGGCACGGAGATTGCTCTCTTAATGGCCTTTCCATTATTATTGTTTGTAGTTTTTGGAGACGAAACATAGAAGAGTAGATACAGCGCCAGAACAGGCCCTTCAGCCCACAACGCCTGTGCTGAACATGATACGTCTGTACCAGTGACAATAAACTAAACTCAAACTCTTCCTGCACGTGATCCATATCCGTTTGCCATCTATAAGCCTCATCATATCTGCCTCTGCCGCCACCACCCCTGGCACCTTCAGAAGCTCCCAAGATCCAGTTGTGAATAAAACAGCTTTATTACTGCAGAAATGGGCAGCATTTCATAAAACATAGAAGAGTACAGCACAGGAACAGCCCTCAGCCCACATGTCCCCTAAGTTAAACTAATCCCCTCTGTCCGTTCATGATGCACATCCCTCCATTTCAGTGGGTTTCGGCCCGAAACGTCGCCTATCTCCTTCGCTCCTTAGATGCTGTTGCACCCGCTGAGTTTCTCCAGCTTTTTGTGTAACCCTCCATTTCAGTGGTGAGGTCGGTTTCGAACCCGGCAGTAGCTCTACCTCAGCGCCACCTGGCTGCCCAAAGGGTATTAAAGAGTGAGTTGGAGAAGCAGGATTAAAGAGACTGTCACACTAGTCTGCATGGACCCGATGGCTAATGCTCCTATCTTTGTGTTATTTGTAATCATTTTTATTTATTTTCATTTTATTACTAGTTGCTGTTATTGTACAAAGTTTCATTCTGTACGTCAAATACAATTCAATTATTTTTCTCTCGTTCAAATTGACTGACACTTTACCATCCTTTGGTCAGGATTGATTCTACAATTCTCTGAGAACGTATACAATGCTTTCCTGGTGTCGAACCCTTCCGACTGTGGCCGTTCTTCCTCCTTGTGTAACCAGTACAGAGGAGAGGAAGAGCTGATTAAGGGGGTACTCCTGGCTGGCCTGTACCCTAACCTCATCCAGGTGAGATCTCCTTGGGTCCAACTCCCCCCCCCGCCCTCCTCTCACGTTGATGTCATCGATTCCCTTCATTAAATGTCACAACGACAGCACAAGATGCCCCATCTAAGCTAGTCCTTGATCGGACTTTGCTGTCTTTACCTTGCACTAAACGGTATTCCCTTATCATGTATATATACACTTTAGTGCTGGAATAACTCAGCGGGTCAGGCAACATCTCTGCAGAACATGGATAGGTGACGTTTCCGAAGAAGAGTCTCGACCCGAAACATCACCCATCCATGCTCTCCAGGGATGCTGCCTGACCCGCTGAGTTATTCCAGTACTTTATCTCTTTTTATGTAAACCAGCATCTGCAATTCCTTGTATCCTCATTTGTCCGTGTTTGATCCATATCCCTCTAAACCGTTTCTTAAATCCATGTACGTGTTAGTATGTGTTAATGTTGTTATTCTACCAGACTCAGCTACATCCTCTGGCAGCTCGATCCCTTTCTAATTATAATGGAGTGAGCTCAGGTTAGGGCTTTGCTGGGAATCCTGGTTTGAGGCCATATCTGGTTGATCTAGGTTTGTATTGTGTAAAAACACAGATGTACCATGATGATACCAGGCTTAACTGCTGGATCTGGTTGCACAAACATGGAAGGGATTCAGTGAGCCTACTAAAGTGAGGAGTGACTCAGCTGAGGTACTTGCACGTGGCGCAGCAGCACAGCACCTGAGACCTGGGTTCGATCCTGACTATGGGTGCTGTCTGTGACCACGTGGGTTTCCTTCTGATGCTTCGGTTTCCTCCCATATCCCAAGGATGTGTGCCTTTGTAGGTTAACTTGGTTCTGTAAATTGCCCTGTAGGGAGTGGATGAGAAAGTGGGATAACATAGAACCAGTCGTCTTCTTCTTGCGTTTGAGGCAGCAGAGTTTATGTAACGGCCTCCAGGTGCTGTAGCCAGTTCAATGTGCTGTTGTCGAGGGCCGTGAGGTCTACCCCTCCGCCAGGGGGGCGGAGGACAGCGCAGTTGAAAATGACGTGCTGCTGCGCTGTTTGCTGGTCCGCTCCACACATGCAGGCTGCTGATGAATGCAGCCCCCAGCGATGCATGTTGGTGTTGAACCGGCCGACCCCTGCATGAAGCCGGTTCAGGGCGACCCACTCTTTGCGGGGCGGGCCCGAGCCGGGTGGGCTGTGGTGTTCGGTGCAACAGTGAATTGCGGAGGTCGTGATGTCCGATCCCAGCTGGTTCTCCATGCTTCTAGTGTGTTGAAACCGGAGCCACAGAGGGTCGCTGTGTTGCTGTGAGCCCGGGGCGAGGTGGTGCAGAGGATATTTGGCATCCGATGCGGCCTTGCACACCAGCCTGTGGCTGAAGTACACTCTGCGAAGCTTGGCGGGTGCGATACCTGTGTGTGAACTGGCGATCGATGGTCAGCATGGACTTGGTGGGGCGAAGGGCCTGTTTCCATGCTGTAACTCTAAACTAAATGATTAACATATTCCGCACTTTAGCTGTTCCCTCTGGTGTGGGAGCTGAGAATGCAAATGTTAAAGATCAGAGAAACGTCACTTCAAAGCAAAATAAGAAGTTTGGACAATCGGAAGCAATGTGAATTTATTCCCAGAGACACGGATGCTGAGTCATTTGAAATTTTCAGGAGGTTGATAAATGTTTGATAGAAGAGCTTCCCTTGGGATGTAGAGAAGACTGTAAAATAAGAAGCGATGCAGGTCAGACGGAACAAGCACTTCTGCTGACAGAGCAACTCCTCGATCAGTGGTGAATGAAAATAAAACAGTGCAGACACTGGAAACCCTGAGCTGGTCATTAATGTCTGTGGAAAGAGAAACACAGTCAAAGACTCTTCATTCTGTTTCCATTTACATGGATGATGCATGACCAGGGGCCACAGTTTAAGAATAAGGGGTAATCCATTTAGAACGGAGAAGAGGAAACACTTTTTTCACACAGAGAGTTGTGAGTCTGTGGAATTCTCTGCCTCAGAAGGCGGTGGAGGCCGGTTCTCTGGATGCTTTCAAGAGAGAGCTAGACAGGGCTCTTGAAGATAGCGGAGTCAGGGGATATGGGGAGAAGGCAGGAACGGGGTACTGATTGTGGATGATCAGCCATGATCACATTGAATGGTGGTGCTGGCTCGAAGGGCCGAATGGCCTACTCCTGCATCTATTCTCTACTGTCTATTGACCCGCTGAGTTTTTTCACTATTTTCTGCTTTTATCCCACTTCCAATGGTTTGTATTCCGGTAAAAACCGAAGGAACTGCAGATGCTGGAGATACTCAGCAGATCAGGCGGCGTCTGAGGGTCTTCAACCTTAAAGTCTGTTTTATCTTCCTATAGATGCAGCCCGACTTGCTGAGTATTTTCTCATGGAGTCTTACAGTGTGGTAACAGGCCCTTCAGCCCAACTTTCCCAACCCTGACCAACATGCGCCATCTACACTAGTCCTGTCTGCGCTTGACCCATGCCCCTCTAAACCTGTCCATCCATGTTCCTGTCCAAGTGTCTTAATTATACTTGTATCAACTCCCACCTCCGGCAGCTTGTTCACTATACCCGCCATTTCTTGTGTAAAACGTTGCCCCCTCAGGTTTTTATTAAATCTTCCTCCCTTTTACCTTAAACCTATGTGCTGGTGTTCTTGATTCCCCTACACTGCTTGTATTTTTGACCCCTGCTCCACATTGTTTAAGATTACTGTTCCTTGTTCTCTGGTTTGCTTTGTAGCTGAGGCATGGGAAAGTCACCAGGGATGGAAAGTTCAAACCCAAAAGTGTGGTGTGCCGTACCAAGACTGGCCAGGTACTCCTGCACAGGTCTACCGTCAACAGGTAATTTAAAGCATGACCACTGTAGAGATGCATGGTGAGAGGGATATGCAGAAAAAACAAAGATCTCTTGTAGAATTTTTTAAAAGACACAAAATGCTGGAGTAACTCAGTGGGTCAGGCAGCAACTGTGGAGAACACGGGTAGGACCGAGTCTGAAGAAAGGTCCTGACCAAAAAGTCACCTATCCATGTTCTCCCAATGCTGTCTGACCCACTGAGTTACTCCAGTACTTTTGTCTTATTTTTGTACACCAGCATCTGTAGTTCCTTGTTTCTCTATCTCTTGTGGGATCATTCAGGTTGCTGCAAGTAAGAATTTCTTTGTTGCATTGTCGGTGCATTTCACAATCAAACACTCGACTTTCAACTGCTAACTATGGGAAAAATTAATTTCCAACCATTTCTTTGCAAACTCAACTTTGCCGACCAGAGGCTTTGGCAATGGTGTTCAGTGTTGCATAGCATTGCTCCCTGGACAAGTGCCTGACGGGACTGCATGACCTGAAAAGTAACTCGATTACCTCAGCAGTTCTTGAATTGTACACAAATAAAAGCTTTCCACTGTACCTCCACACACATGACAATAATAAACCTAAAGCAATGCTTTTGACTTTGAAGCTCAAAATGGAATACTGCAAGGTCGGAGTTATTTTACTAAACTGGTTACCTCTAGAAGATCAGTAGAATTCCTCTCTCTTTGCAGATTGAGCATTTCATCATCATCATCGTTGAAAACTCCCCCCAGACCTGAACATTTCAAGAGTGTTTAATTGTCAAATGTACCAGCAACGGAACAATGAAATCCTTATTTGTTGCAGCTTAACAGGCCTGTAAATGCAATAACACATGGATTTATATATAAAACACGATAAATTAGTAGACATAGTCCAGAGACAACCCATAGTTTGGTAATAAAATATTTAATCATGACAAATGTGAAGTTGTCAATCTGGTTCACCGTTTCGGGAAGGAAGCTGACTGTTCTCCCTCTAGTCTGCCAATGGCCAACCCATAGGTCCCTCTGCAGGGCATGGCAACTTCTCAGCACCGTGCAAAGTTTAGTTTAGAGATACAGCGTGGAAAGAGGCCCTTCGGCCCACCGAGTCTGCACCGACCAATGATCCCTGCACATTAACACTACCCTACATGCACTAGGGACAATTTACACTCATACACCAAGCTAATCAACTTACACGTCTTTGGCGTGTGGGAGGAAACCGAAGATCTCAGAGAAAACCCACGCAGTCACGGGGAGAACGTACAAACTCCGTACAGACAGCACCCGTAGTCGGGATTGAACCCGGGTCTCCGGCGCCGTGAGGCAGTATCTCTACACCGTGGCCGCCGTTTTTTTTTTGGACAATGAGTGCTCGGAAAGCACCATTTTGCAAATTTGCTTTGTTTGGATAAGGCATTAAACTCGGCACAATTTCCTGAGAAGAATATTAGAGATTCGATGTCATATGTGTCATATTCAATGTGCAGCTGGTACGGTGGCGCAGCGGTAGAGTTGCTGCCTCACAGCACCAGAGACCCGGGTTCCATCCTGCCTACGGGTGCTGGATGTATGGTGTTTGTACGTTCTTCATGTGACTCCGGCTGCTCCGTTTTCCTCCCACATTCTAAAGACGTGCAGGCCTGTACGTCAATTAGCTGCAGTAAAAATGGTAAATCGTCCCTAGTGTGTCGGAGAGTGTTAGTGTGCGGGGATCGCTAGTCGGTGCGGACTCGGTGGGATGAATGGCCTATTTCCGCGCCGTGTCTCTTTATTTAAATTTTTTTTAATGTATTTATTAGAAGTACATTACGTTTTAATGGTACCTTTTTACAGGTTTCCAGAATTATTAAAACATTCTTTGTACAACTTCCTTTTTTTTTAGAAATGAGAAAGTAGTATCAAAGAGTAAAGAATAGTCTAGTGAGTGTGGTGTAAAGAAAGAAATAAGTGAGAAAGTGAAGCAGAAAGGAGATTCTCACACGTCACAAGTCGATATATATATATATATATTTTTTTTTTGTTCTTAATCATTTTTCACTCAAACCCAGAATTTTTAATTTTACGGTTATTACACCCATGAATCCACACGGTCAATAAATGGAGACCAACTCATTAAGAATTTCTTTTCTATTAGGAGGAGTCTAATTTCTTCCAAATGGGCCGTTTCCAACATATTACCAATCCACATTTTGAGTGTTGGTATAGTAGCCTTTTTGCAGAATTTGAGTATCAGTTTTTTCGCTGTTATTAAACGATAATTAAAAAATGAGATTTGAGATATATTTAATTTGTTTCCATCTCCTAATACTCCAAAGATAATCATTTCCATGCTAGGTTCCATTTTTATCTTAAATAAACTAGTGAATATATCAAATATATCACACCAAAATCTTTGATGTTTTGTGCAAGAAACGAAAGAATGGGTGAAGTTGGGTTTTTGGAGAAGGCATTTATCACAGATGGGAGAAATATTTGAGTAAAATTTATTCAACCTAACTTTTGAATAATATAATCTGTGTAATATTTTAAATTGAATTAAATTATGTCTAGCGTTAATCGAACATTTATGTATATAAATCAAATACCTCTCCCATGTTTCTTTAGAAATTTTTATCATTAAATCTTTTTCCCAGTCCGCGCTGTATCTCTAAACTAAATTTAAAGTCTGGAAGTATTTTTCCAGATCCCCTTTCCATGGCCAAGGACAGTTGAAACTATATTCTCCTCATGCCATTTGCAATGTACTCGCAGGAACGAGGAAACGTTCAAGAGCCGCTGGATGACTTACTTCACAGCTGTGAAATCCAATGGGACTGTCTTTGTCCGTGACTCATCCATGGTCCATCCGCTGGCTCTGCTGCTGCTCCCAGACTGTGATATTCATGTCAAGGGTAAGTGTTGTGGAAGGATTGTTGTACAGAGAAACATCAGATTTCACTGGTCCCTGTGAATGGAGATCCCACTCAAGCCCCTTGCTGGCTAGTGAAACTGATGATTAGCTGAGAACCCGCAAGGCTATAAACCAAAGTATGGTTTATAGCCTTGGCTGCAGAGTTGAAGACTACAAATGTGACTTCCTTGCTCAAGAGGTGGGGAAACATAGAAAATAGGTGCAGGACTAGGCCATTTGGCCATTCCAGCCAGCACCGCCATTCAATATGATCATGGCTGATCATCTAAAATCAGTACCCCATTCTTGCTTTCTCCCCATATCCCGATTCGTTTAGTCATAAGAACTAAATCTAACTCTGACAAACAGGAGCCCATAGACCTACAGTCTGAAGAAGGGTCCAGACCCGAAACATCACCCATCCATGTTTTCCATGGATGCTGCCTGACCCGCTGACTACTCCAGCACTTTGTGTCTATCTTTGGAGCCTGTAGGCCATTCTCCATAACATCTGTTGTAAGGAATGTGGTGGAGTCTGTGGTCAAAGAAGAAACATCTGGACATTCAGAGAAGTTTAACATAATCAAACCAAATCAACATGACCTTATGAAAGGGAAATCCCGTTTGACAAATTTGCTAAGAGTTTCAAGGATATAACGAGCAGGGTTAAGAGGCAGGTTGATCGTTTTCCACAAGGCTCTCAGTAAGGATCCACGTCAACAGCTGGTGCACAAGATTGAACCTCATGGTACTGGGAAAGTGTGTTGGCATTGGACTGAAGACTGGTTATCACAGAGAAGACAGTCAAAATAAATGAGTCGGTGCATTTCAATGCAAGTTCCAGTATTTGTTATTGGGATACTGAGAGATGTTTTTTTTTCATTTGGAAAGACAAGGACTGATTATGGACAGTTGGCATGAGATCAACTCATCAAATTTGATTTGATTTGTTTCTAGGGGATTGACGTGGGCAGGTTAGTACAAGTGTCCACGTGAACTTCAGCAAGGTTTATGACATGGTTTCACTTGGTCAACTCATCTAGCAGTTTATTTCACTTGGGGTCTAGGGTGAACTGGCCAATTGGATACAAAATTGGCTTAACGGGAATGAAGGTGTCATTTGAAGGGGAGAGTATTCAGATTGAAAATCTGTGACCAGTGTTATCACTGCCGTGTCCACTCATATATTTATTTGAATGAGGATGTTGTTGGAATGATGAGTAAGTTTGCAGATGACAGCAGATTTGCTGATAGACAACCTTCTTCACTATGCACTCTAAGGTTATAAAGGAAAGTGGGAAGGGAATGGCAAATGGAGTTTAACTCTGACTGGTGACAACTGATGCATTTTGTGATGTTCAATGTAGGCAGGACACGTACAGTGAAGGCACTGCAGAGTGTTGTTGAACAGACACTAAGAGGTGCAAGTACATACCTCCCTCAACGTGGCAACATTAGTAGATAGGGATGTGAAACAGGCATATGGCACGCTTGCCTTGACTCCCATGTCAAGTAGCCTGGAGAAAAATATAAAGTGTCTTTGGAGCTTAATAAGTGATCAGATGTGAACTTAAGTTGCCCACAAGTTTTGAAATCTGTTACGACAGTCTAAGCTGTTTAGAGTCACAGGCCAATGGACCTGTGTTCATACTCTAACTCTTCCATGCTGCCCAAGATGCCCCATTTACCCATCTTCATCAAGATGCAGGCTTTTAAATGGAAACATTGACAAACTCTTTTGACCCACAGGTGCTGCCTGAACTGCTGAGTCCCTCCAGCACTTCGTGTTTTGGCAAAACATTTTAGTTAGATGATTAAGGTGGGCTTCAGGAATACTAGCAGTTGCATTCTGGTTTGCTAGAGTGATCAAATTCAGTTGTAAAGTTTCTCAACACATATTTTGGGAGGAGATTGGCAAAACTAGCCCGCTCTCTTACGCCTGGGCAATGGTGTCTCTGTGAAAATTTAAGAATAAGGAGTAAGCCATTTAGAACGGAGACGAGGAAACACTTTTTCTTACAGAGAGTTGTGAGTCTGTGGAATTCTCTGCCTCAGAGGGCGGTGGAGGCCGGTTCTCTGGATATTTTCAAGAGAGAGCTAGATAGGGCTCTTAAAGATAGCGGAGTCAGGGGATATGGGGAGAAGGCAGGAACGGGGTACTGATTTGGGATGATCAGCCATGATCACATTGAATGGAGGTGCTGGCTCAAAGGGCTGAGTGGCCTACTCCTGCACCTATTGTCTATAAAAAAGGCCCCAGATTCTGCACGTCTTTGATGTTTATCAGAAGCTTGTAAGCGCGCACCACCAGGCTCAGGAACAGTCTCTGTTATCAGGCTTCTGAACGCTCCTTCCATAAGCTAGGTGACAATAATGAACTTAAACCCATGTTTATCCTTTGTCCTTTTTCAGAGGTTGGTGACTATGTACTGCTCACCCTGGCTGACTGCAGCCTCCTCCAGCTGGAGCTAGACACAAAGACAGCACACCTCTTGTACAGTTTCCGCACGGCCATGCACAAGATGGTAGAAACCTGCCTGCGCCACGAGCTGCCAGAACTTCCCTGTGCCTTGCGTGAGGAGCACGATGAAGTGCTTTCACTACTCGTGGAGCTCTTGAACTGCTGGCCGATGAGTGAATGACTCACTGGCACTGTGGCAGGCGGGCAGGCAGGTGAGCTTGCATCCTATTCTGTATCATAATTGCCTGGTGCATTGTACAAAAAAAAGATATAGCTGCTGTATTTAATTCTCTGAAGTGCGCTCACCTTGCAATATTACTTGAAAATAATGGACTGAATAGTGTATGAATTTATAATTTATAAGTGATGTTTATAACAATTTGTGCGTAAAACTGCAAGCAGAATAAATCTTATTGATTAAGACCCCCTGAAAATTTGGGGGAATGGTTTTGTACAGGCAGTATTGTCTGATTTCCATAATTTAAAATGTATTTAAAACATTGTCAACCTGTTTGTGTTTGTTATTTTTACTTTGAAATTACAAACTGTGCAATACAAGGTGGATCAAAGGCCGACTCTTGCCTCTTGAGTAAACCTGGTTAGGGTGTGACACTGCGTGGAAACAGACCCTTTGGCCCAACTTGCTCACACCAGCCAACAATGTCCCAGCTACACTAGTCCATATCCCTCAAAACCTGTCCTATCCATGTACCTGTCTAACTGTTTCTTAAATGATGGGATAGTCCCAACCTCAACTACCTCCTCTGGCAGCTTGTTCCATACAGCCACACTTTGTGTGAAAAAGTTACCCCACGGATTCCTATTAAATCTTTTCACCTTGACCTTGAATCTATGTCCTCTGGTCCTTGATTCCCCTACTCTGAGCATCTACCTGATCTATTCCTCTCATTTTGTACACCTCTATAAGATCACCCCTCATCCTTCTGTGCTCCATGGAATAGAGACCCAGCCTACTCAACCTCTCCCCATAACTCACACTCTCTAGTCTTGGCCACATCCTCATAAATCTTTTCTGAACCCTTTCAAGCTTGACAATATATTTCCTATAACGTGGTGCCTAAAGATTATAGATGAGCAAGATGCGCCACTCAGTGGAAAAGGCGTAGTATCACATGTGTGATTGTCGACGCCATATTAGCGGACCAGAGATGGCGTCGACTATGGTGTCTACTGGGAAACTAGGCTTCTCTATGATCTTTGTCTCTCGATCTGCCGCTGTGTAATCCGCTCCAAAGCTACAGAGCAGTTGCAAGCAAAGATTATAGAAGAGCAAGATGCATTAGAAAGTTATTAGATTTATTTGTAATAGATCTTTACTTACCTCTCGATCCTTCTCTATCCCCTCTCTTCTCGCTATCTCCCTCTCATCTCTTGATCGCTCACTCCCCCCTCTCGATCTATCTCTCTACCCTCTCTTTTCGATTTCCCTCTCTCCCTCCCTTCCCTCTGTGTGAGAGTTGGCAGCCCTGCTATGCCTTAGGCCCAAAAGAGGATAGAAATAAATTACATAATGGTCTTTGTATGAAGATTTTAATAAGCTCTTCTATCCAAAGATTTGCTTCTATCTGTCCCACCATATATTTATATGAATGTGTGTTTGTGTGTGCCTGTAATTTTGTGCACAGTGCGTGTTAAAGGAATACAAGGGAAGCTGTACAACGCAATGCAAGGTAAACTACGCAAAGGAGGGGCTGGGGAGGAAAGATGCGAGGGAAATGGGGGAACAGGGGGAAAAGGGAGGGGGAGAGAGAGAGAGGGAAGGAGGGGAGGAAGGGAGATCGATAGAAGATAGGGGAGAGGGAGAGGGAGATCGAAAGAGAGGGAGAGAAAGATCGAGAGGGGGAGAGAGAGGGATAGAGAGGTAAGTAAAGATCTATTACAAATAAATCTAATAACTTTCTAATGCATCTTGCTCCTCGATAATCTTTGCTTGCAACTGCTCTGTAGCTTTGGAGCGGATTACACAGAGGGAGGCAGTCCTCCAAAATGGCGGCCGTGACGTTCCGTTACGTACTACACACCAGTCCATTGGATTTCCACTGAGTGGCGCATCTTGCTCCTCTATAATCTTTGGTGGTGCCCAGAACTGAACACAATATTCTAAATGCAGCCTCACCAAAGTCTTATACAACTGCAACATGAACTCCAAACTTCTACACTCAATAGAGGGAGCGAATCTAAGGAGCAAAGGAGATAGGCGATGTTTTGGGTCTTGACCCGAAACGTCGCCTATCTCCTTCGCTCCTTAGATGCTGCTGCACCCGCTGAGTTTCTCCAGCCTTTTGTGTACCCTCGGTTCTCCAGCATCTGCAGTTCCTTCTTTAACACTTCTACACTCAATACTCTGACTGATGAAGACCAAAGTGCCAAAAGCCTTTTTGACCACCTTATTATCTACCTGCGGCTCGACCTTCAAGGTACCAGTACCTATGCTCTTAGATCCCTCTGCTCTACAATCTGCCCTCGAAGCCTATCATTTACTGTGTAGGTCCTGCCCTTGTTTGACGTCCCAAAATGCAAAACCTCACACTTCTCTGTATTAAATTCCATCAACCATTCCTCTGCCCACCTGGCCAATCGATCCAGATCCTGCTGCAATCTTTCACAACCATCTTCACTATCTGCAAAACCACTCACTTTTGTATTATCAGCAAACTTGCTAATCTTTCCCTGTATGTTCTCATCCAAATCATTGATGTAGATGACAAACAGTAACGGGCCCAGCAACGAACCCTGAGGCACACCACTAGTCACCGGCCTCCACTCCGAGAAGCAACCTTCCACCATCACCCTCTGCCTCCTTCCATGGAGCCCATTTGCTATCCATTCAGCTATCTCTCCTTGGATCTCATGTGATCTAACCTTCCAGAGCAGCCTCCCATGCGGAACCTTGTTGAATGCGTTACTGAAGTCCATGTACACAACATCTGCAGCTCTGCCCTCATCGACCTTTTTGGTCACGTCTTCAAAAAAAATCAATCAGATTGTGAGACACGACCTCCCACGTACAAAACCATGCTGACTATCCCAAATCAGCCCTTGCCCATCCAAATGCCTGTATAACCTATCCCCCAGAATACGCTCTAGTAACTTTCCAACTACAGATGTTAAGCTCACCAGCCTATAGTTCCCAGCAGCTCTTCAAAATAGGCACAACATTTGCCACCCTCCAGTCTTCCGGCACCTCTCCTGTATTTAAGGACGACTCGTAAATTTCAACCAGGGCTCCCGCAATTTCCACTCTAGTTTCCTGCAATGTTCTCGGATATATTTGATCAGGCCCTGGAGATTTGTCTACCTTCATACACAACAGTACCTTCAGTACTATTTTGACGGTAACATTGACTGCTCTCAAGACACTTCCATTGATTACCCCTGTTCCTCTGTCCTACTGTCTTTCTCCTCGGTAAATACAGAGGAGAAATACTAATTGAGGACCTTGCCCATCTCCTGTGGCTCCACACAGAGGTGATCACTTTGATTCCTGAGGGGTCCCACTCTCTCTCTAGTTACCCATTTCCCCCTTATGTATTTATACAATCTTTTGGGATTGTCTAAATGCTACCCGCCAGAGCTATCTCCTTGCCCCTTTTTGCCCCCCTGATCTCCTTTTTCAGTTTACTCCTTTGTTTCTGAAACTCCTCCAAGGATGGACTTGATGCTTTCAAGAGAGAGCTAGATAGGGCTCTTGAAGATAGCGGAGTCAGGGGATATGGGGAGAAGGCAGGAACGGGGTACTGATTGTGGATGATCAGCCATGATCACATTGAATGGCGGTGCTGGCTCGAAGGGCCGAATGTCTATATCCCTTGATTCCATTAGCCCTAAGAGATATATTTGACTCTCCCTTGAATACATTCAAGACCTGTACACACAGCACTTGGATTCCTGAGGCTGATGATTCATGCACACTGCAAAATATGAAGCAGGAAATGCAGCATCTACAGAGTCACAGAATCACTGTTGTTGAAGACCAAGTATTAATATGGAAAGTGGCAATCAGTTCAGATGAAAATCACTGACCTGTAACGTTAACCTTTCTCTCTTGGCTGCTGCATCATCTTGTCGCTTTCACTTCTGAGCAACAAGGGAGGTAATCACTGGAAAGTTTCTTGACGGTAGATATTGAACAGAATCACTGCTATCTCATACATAGAAAACAGGTGCAGGATTAAGCCCTTCGAGCCAGCACCGCCATTCAATGTAATGGCTGATCATCCACAATCAGTACCCCGTTTCTGCCTTCTCCCCATATCCCTTGATTCCGCTAGCTGGAAGAGCTCTATCCAACTCTCTTCTGAATGGATCCAGTGAATTGGCCTCCACTGCCTTCTGAGGCAGATAATTCCTCAAATTCCAAACTCTGATTGAAATTTTTTTTTCCTCATCTCAGTTCTAAATGGCCTACCCCTTATTATTGAACTGTGGACCCTGGTTCTGGACTCCCCCAACATCGGGTACATGTTTCCTGCATCTAGCATGTCTAATCCCTTAATAGTTTTATATATTTCTATAAAATCCCCTAAATTCCAGCCCAGTCGTTCCATTCTTTATGACAGTCCCGCCATCCCAGGAATTAAACTTGTGAACCTACGCTGCATTCCCTCAATATCAAGAATGTCCTGCCTCAAATTAGGAGACCAAAACTGCACACAATACTCCAGGTGTGGTCTCACTAGGGCCCTGTAAAAACTGCAGAAGAACCTCTGCTCCTATACTCAAATCCTCTCGTTATGAAGGCCAACATGCCATTAGCTTTCTTCACTGCCTGCTGTATCTGCATGTTTACTTTCAGTGACTGGTGTACAAGCACACCCAGGTCTTGTTGCACCTCCCCTTTTCCTAATCTGACGCCATTCAGATAACCTCACCTTTATCCACATTAAACTGCATCTGCCATCACCCAACCTATTCAAGTCACCCTGCATCATAGCATCCTCTCCACAGTTCTCACTGATAGCCAGTTTTGTGTCATCTGCAAATATGCTAATTTTACTTTTAATTCCTGCACCTAAATCATTTATATTGTAAATAGCTGTGGTCCCAGCACCGAGCCTAGCGGCACTCCACTAGTCACTACCTGCCATTCTGAAAGGGACCCGTTAATCCCTACTGTTTGTTTCCTGCCTGTCAACCACTTCTCTATCCATGTCAGCACCCTACCCCTAATACCATGTGCCCTAATTTTGCCCACAAATCTCCCGTGGGGGATCTTATCAAAGGCTTTCTGAAAGTCCAGATACACTACATCCCCTGGCTCTCTCTTGTCCATTTTACTTGTTACAACCTCAAAAAATTCAAGATTAGTCAAGCATGATTTCCCCTTCGGAAATCCATGCTGACTCGGAACGATCCTGTTACTGCTGTCCAAATGTGCCGCTATTTCATCTTTTATAATTGTCTCCAGCATCTTCCCCACCACCGATGTCAGGCTAACTGGTCTATAATTCCCTGCTTTGTCTCTTCCTCTTTTCTTAAAAAGTGGGATAACATTAGCTATCCTCCAATCCACAGGAACTGATCCAGTATCTATAGAACATTGGAAAATGATCACTAATGCGTCCACGATTTCTAGAGCCACCTCCTTGAGTGTCCTGGGATGCAGACCATCAGGCCCTGGGGATTAATCAGCTTTCAGTCCCATCAGTCTACCCAACACTATTTCTTATCAAATGTGAATTTCCTTCAGTTCCTTCCTTAGTGAAGACAGAACCAAAGTGCAACTCGTCTGCCATTTCCCTGTTCCCCATAACACATTCACCTGTTTCTGTCTTCAAGGGACCCATATTTGTCTTACTAATCTTTTCCTTTTCACATACCTGAAGAAGCTTTTAGTATCCTCCTTTATATTCTTGGCTAGCTTATCTTCATCTTTTCTCCTCGTATTGTCTTTTTAGTTACCTTCTGTTGTTCTTTAAAAAGTTTCCCAATCCTCTGGCTTCCCACTCATCTTTGCTATGTTTTACGTCTTCTCTTTTAGTTTTATACTGTCCTTGACTTCCCTTGTCAGCCACGGTTGCCTCTTACTCCCCTTAGATTATTTCCTCCTCTTTGGAATGGAAATGATCCTTCATCTTTTGGACTATTCCCAGAAATTCCTGCCATTGCAGTTCCATCGTCATCCCTGCTAGGGTCCCTTTCCAGTCAACTTTGGCCAGCTCCTCCCTCATGCCTCCATTGTCCCCTTTGTTCAACTGCAATACTGACACTTCTGATTTTCCCTTCTCCCTCTCAAATTACACATTAAAACTTAGCATATTATGGTCATTACCTCCTAATGGTTCCTTTACCTTGAGTTCCCTTATCAAATCCAGTTCATTACACAACACTAAATCCAGAATTGCCTTCTCCCTGGTCGGCTAGAGTACAAGTTACTCTAAGAATCCATCTCGGAGGCAGTTTACCCAGCCCATGGGGCCACGGCACTCCAAATATGACAGAACACAAAACACACACACGGGTAACATCAACATTTAAGCTTTATTTCAAACCTTTACTTGTACAATAAGGACCAAACAATGGGAATAGAGTTTTTGCCACAATGATGGTGCTTATCAGCGGCCAAACAGCAAAAGCGAGAAGAAAATTTGAAGAATATTAAATGTGTGCAAGGACAATAGCAGCAGCGGAGATACTGTACTGTCTCACCCAGGCACGCACTGCTGCAGCCCGTTACTACTTTAAAAACCCATTTAGACTCTTAAAAACTACACAAATTAACGTGTCCTTGGTTTTCAGTAACGGCGTACTTTTTCCTAAAAATCTCGCTTCTCATCTTACAATGTAGAAATGGCAATTATTTTTTTGAAGAATAGTGCCTCAAACACACGTTCTGTGGCGTTAGTGTGGATGGATGCTTAAAGCTTTAAAACTCTTCAATGGGAAGTGGGAATGTGGTTTAGAAAAGCACCACTGAATCTTAAAAGTGGAAGGTAGCTGAAATTTCATCAGGGCTACAAAGCCTCTCTCCTCTCTCCACCCCCCCCCCCCCCACCCCCACGGAAACAAACGCAGTAGTGGCAGTTAGGAAGGATTTCCTTAAAGAGCAAAAAGGATTACCATCAACTTCAAGGCAAAGTTGCTGGTCCTGATTACATCTCAAGGGAAACAATTGAGCAGTACGGGAAAAGCCAAAAGTGGAAGGGTAGAGGATAGAGAAAGCAAGTTCTAGGTGGTAGAAAGGGAAGATGCTAAATCCCCTAAAATGGATTCTGGATTTTTCTCATCTTTAATCACAAAACTTATTTGGTTGTAAATTCCTGCTGAGTTTCCCTTTGTCACTGGTTGGGGAAAGGTACCTTTTGAAAGGATTGATAGTGGAAGGGGTGAATCGTCCGTGGTCACATGCAGAATTAAAGTGTGGGAGCACTGGCCCTTTCAACCTTGTATCAACAGTCTAAGTCATTGTTCTCATGATTGGACCCATTATTCTGGCAATCCATACTGCAGTGGAGGTCTTGATGTAAAGACACCCACTAAAAGGCCAGCGTCAGCCATTGAGTGAAGGCTGTGGGCTTCCCCATAAAGCTGCAAGTCATCCAGTCTCACTGCAGGCACAGACATGTTCTTTCATTCTGAGTATGGAGAAAAGGGAAGGATTGAGATGGAGGATATGTTGGTCCTGGAGTGGGCGAGTGCTTTCTTTGTACAACAGAATCCGCGTTGTTAAACGCCCATCACAATGTCTGTCGAACACACGGCCACTCCAGGATCAGAGGCCGGTCACACTGATTCCACAAACCCCAGACCTACATGGCACAGAGTGCAAACCATCAGTGGATTGAACAAGTTATTGCTTTTTCCCCTCCAAAGGTTGTCATTTATAATTTCCGTTTAATCTAGATAGTACATGCACAATTTTAAAAATGTAATATTTAAAAAAGAACAATTCACAAGTAAATAAGTTCATTTTGGAAAGTACCAGTGCTGGCGCGACCAACAAATCACACTGTTCAGTAACGGGTATTTTTCTAGGGTGGGAATGGTGAGATGAGGAGGTTGTTGTGGGTCATATCAAACATCACCTTTGAAACCAGATGCATGTTCACTAACTACTGGCACACCAAACAAAAAAAAAACTTGTATTTATAATGTGCCTTTATGTCCCTTTCAAAACTTTCTGAAATGATTTACAGCCAAGAAAATATTTTTGAAGTGTAATCACTGTCGTGGGAATTGTGGCAGCAATTTGCTTTCATCAATTTCCCACCAACTTGGGCACTTAATCCATGACCATTCAAACATCTAAAGGTCACATTAAAGGGCTTTTTAATTACTATTTTAATGTTTATTCCTCACAAACTCAAGAATCGTCTCTGCAAATAGCAGTCTACGGCCATGTGAACCATACAAAGCCTAATCCAAAGTCAATGAACATCCATCAGCTCATCCGCCTACATGTCACCACCCACTACGGTCCCTACTGCTGCCCCAATTATGATGACCCTTAATTGCAGAGAGACCCAAAATCAAACGTGTAATCCCTATTCTTCTCCAAGCTGTACCAAGGAGTAGTTATAAGCAAAGCAAATGCACTTCAGATGATGTCAAGGGAATTATCTTTGACTCCTGACACAGACCAATTCACATTAAACCACACAAAGGTAAGGAAACTAAAAAAAAATACAATCACAGCAGCACAAACATCATATTAAAAATGATCTGTCCAACAAGTACACATGCACATAACATCCAAGATTCTTGCACCAAGGAGGGTGTACAATTCTTTACAATCTGATGTATAAAGTTTTAAGAGCATTTTTCCAACACAATTGTAAACCTGAACCAACCTCTCTGGGACTGTTGGGACCAGAGTAATCGCATCATTTTCCTGAAATCAACACATCAATTCTGTGCAAATGTGATATATTTGTACTGAAATTAATCAAATGTAGGTCCACATGTAAACGTAGTTTTTGTTTTCTGTTTAGAAGGTTGAAGGGAAAGGTGGAGCCGGTCAGACCAGTTTAAATGAAGCTGCTTCTCAAAGTCCACAAAACTCAATAAATGTCATTAATACCTTCCATTTTCAGATGCCAATTTCACCTACATCTGGGCATTAGTGCAGAGATTAAAACAATGATATTATATACCAGTCATCTTCTAGAACTACTCTGAATTAAGTATAAACAACAATAGAATGTTATATATTTTAAATGCTCAAGTGATTCTGAATAGTGTTTGAAAGGTCAAGTACAGGTCTGGATGCAGTTACAAATGAAAGCTAACACGAGGCAATTGTAGCAGACAAACTGGTACAGAGGCAGTAAATCCCTTTGAAAAAGACATTTAGGTGAGGGATAATGAATAACAAGTGTTGAACGTGCAGTTCCCTTTCTGAGCAACTTTAGAATTAATAACGTCCGCCAAACCTTGATCAATAGACCAACATTACTTCATTTAAAACACACATCACTTCTTCATTTAAAACACATCTCTTGGTGTGCAAAATCCAGATACACCTCCCATGATTCCTCTTATCCTCTTTTACAGTCTCGGCCAAACTCCCTGAAGTAGGAAGTTTCATTTGTTCTCAGAAGTATCCCTAACGTTTCAGCCGCTCCTGCGTCAGACAGTGCATGTGGAGGAAGGAACAGAGCAGACATATCCATGCCTAGTCCCACATCTGCTGGAGCCAGAGTAGATTAAATGCACCTCCTGTCTCCAGTGGCCCCTCCACAAACAAGGAAGACACTCAACAGCCCCAAAGCCTTACTCTCACTGAAGGACCAGGTGAACAATTTAAAAATTCCCCAGAAATTAACAATATCAATTACAGCAAACGTTCGAGTCATTCCCCAGTACCCTGCGTCTCTGGGCTTCAGATAATTATACCCTCTGCCTGACTCTTTCACCAAACCACCCCCTACTTGTCACATCAGTTAGCCAATCTCACCTTTGAACCGAGTTTGTGCTTTGGACACCAATGACCAAACTTGGAACAAGTACCGACCGCTCTGCCACTTACAAAGTCCAAACAAGCAGACGTACATGGTTGCACTGTGCGCAGTCATTTGCCACTTTGTGTGCACACAACCTCCCATTTTAGTATTCAAATTTAGAACCCACACAAGAGCCCATCAGCCTGACTTCACTCACTCACTTGCAATAGCTATCATCATAACCGAACAACCCTAATGGCCTGATTCTAGTTTGCTCTTTCCTACACGTTGGTACATTTATGTCTAATTGCTGTCCTACCCCTGATCCTTCATTTCATAAAACTCTGCACAAACTCCACTTCCACAGACAACGTCCATCCTGCCCACCAACCGCTGAGAACAATTCTACAAATTCTGGCCGGCCATCTCTTGCAACGACCAACAGAAGGCAGCTCTCCACAGCCTTGAAGATTATATTGTTTAGAAAACAGAGTTAATTGTATTTTTTTAAATCACTACTCATTATACAATAGTCAGTACTTCATCACCAAAGATTAAACTTGAAGAAATCTATAAGTTAAAACAATTTACAGTTCTTTTTAAAAACAAATTTTAACACCAAGACGGAAACAGAAGCTGCGAAGACTATGAAAAATACCTCAGGTTTATTCAATAACAGGACTTGTTCTTAGCACAAAGAAAATGATACACAATGGCTATAAGCCATATCCAGATGTGATGAATCCCCCTCCTATCCGAGTTCCTCTCCAATCTACCCCTAAACGCCTTGACCGTTGAGTAGAACCAGCCACACGTCCATTCCAGAGGCCCAGCTTCAATTGATCCACAGGGTAAACTGAGGAGGAGCAAAATATAGATGCAGGGAACTGCAGATGCTAGTTTACAAAAAAAGATGCAAAGTGTTGGAGTAACTCAACGGGTCAGGGAGCGTCTTTGGAGAACACGTTCCGGGTCGGGACCCTTCTTCAGACTGATTGAGAGATTCAACCTGAGAGGGTTTGTTATTGTGACCATTGATCTCCTGTAGGGATCGGTGCCGAGACCCTTACTGTTTGCTGGGCACAGTAACTGTCTGAATATGAATGATGGAGACACCATTCGCAGAGACAACTAAAGGTTGGTGGTGGTGTTGATAATGAGGAGAATGGTCTTGAGCAACAGGCGACATTGATCGGTAAGATCGGCAGAGCTATGACACGGTGTTTTATTCTGACAAGTGGTGAAGCATTTTGGAAGGACTAATAAAAGTGGGACAGTTAAGTAGGGCTCTAGTGAATATTGAGGAACAGAAAGATCTTGGTATACAATTCCCATGGATCCCTGTAGGTGGCAGCACATGTAGGTAAAGTAGTTAAGGCAGCAAATGGGGTACTTGCCAAATTTAGCTGGGCATGGAAAACAAGTACATTGTGCAAACATTAGCCTGTAGCTGGAGTGCTCTATGTGCCACACTACAGGAAGGACAAAGATTGTACTGGAGGGGGTGCGGAGCAGATTCACCAGGATGTCACCTGGGTCGGAGTGTTTCAGTTAGGAGGAGGGACTGGATAAGCTGCATTTGTTTCACTGGATTTGGGTGGAGTCAGAGACTCGCAGAGCGAACACTTGAATCGCCAAGGCACAGAAAGCCACGGGGCGGTGCTGAAAGGTGGCGTTAGTAGAGATGGCTACTCAACACTTAACATTGGTAGGGTGTGCAGAGGAGCCTGTTTCTGTGCTACATTACTCAAATGATGAGTTGCTCCAGGCCACTTGATGGAGAGGGTAAGCTTCAAAACAATGACTTGCGATCATCTACCAACTTTAATAAAAATGGGGTTATAAACGAACAAAATCCCATTTCAACAACTGCTGCTGGGTTTGATATCTAAGTTTAGATATTTTTTAAAAGGAAAGTGGTACAAATAAGCTGACTATAAGGGGGTTGGTGGAGGAAGGAACTCACACGACATTTTAGCAGTGCTTGGAGAAGCACTTCAAGGTTGAGGGCTGACAACTGATGGGTATTTGATGAGTAGTAGGGATATGTTGGGCCGAAGGGCCCAGCTCCATGTTGGACGACTCTACAGCAAACACATTAGCCTTCCCGCCCTGTGTAAAATACCAAAAGACAACCTTTTCCCCGTTTGGGACTTTTGCTCCTTTGTCTTTAGATTTATTTAAAGATGTTTTAAAAAGAACTGCGGCAGTTCCTGTCAATCTGGCATTTAATGACGGGTGTTTTTTTGACGGATGAAGCTGAGCAGGGGGGTTGAAGAAAGAGATTGGATAGGTTGGGGAGAGGGGTTGGGGAAACAAAATGTTTCCAAGGAAAAAGAGCACAATCAATCACTGTGGGCGGGGAAGGTAGATCAAAGTTTCACATCAATGGTGCGGGAAAGATCTGCAGATGCAGGTTTAAACTGAAAATGCTGGAGTAACTCAGCAGGACAGGAAGCTCCTGCTGCCATTCTGTCCCAGACAGAAACATCATTAGATATACAAGGCAATTCCTTCTCTGGATGCTGCCTGTTCCGCTGAGTTACTCCAGAATGTTGTGCCTATCTTCACATCAATTGCCTCCCTTCACAGGTGCTGACCGACCAGAGTGTTTTCACCATCTACTCAGTTTGCTTTTACTCCCCCCCCCCCCCCCCCCCTTTCCCTTTAAGTTAGTGCTGCACTCAGCAAAGGCAGGATGTAGATTATGGAAGGACAAGGCGATAACCAGAGATTGTGGGGAAATTGCAAGAATTCAGTCAGAGTGTATAGCTCCTGGGAAATAACAAGAGTTCAGGTCAAGATTAAATGTACAGGTTGGTAAAGTATTCCCACTTAGCTTCCTAGCAACTGACTAGTTAATGCCAACATTTGTACTTCTGCAAAGCTCTCAGAAGTAGTTCATTTGATCCAATCCTCCTAGGATGCATTTTCAGACCTAGTCTCCAAAAAAATAGGCCTCCACTTCAGATCTGACATCTGCCTTGCAGCAACAAGGCTGGAGGCGAGAATTAAAGGTAGATATGGGGTTATGGGAAATGAGCCTCTTGCTAAGAGTTAGCATGGATTTACTGGGGCTGAATAGCTTTCTTCCATGGTGCAAGATTATACAAGTCTATTATAAGTGCACAAAAGGGCAAGGAATGATGAACAACGTCTGAACTCCATACCAAACTGCATGGTAATGCACTGACTGGTACCGACAGAAACTATGCTGTAAAATAAATCCCTCGGGTAAGATAATGATTGCAGTTTCTATAAAAAATATCTTAGGCAACAGAGCGCTGAGGCTTGAAGATTGCTCACATCAAAAACGTTTTAAACTTTAATGTTTTTTGTGTTTCTTTACCAACTCACTTCCCCTGCCCTGTCCATTCCAAGTGTGCAAATTCAGTGTGTTCAAATTATTTATATTTGTGACTTTTGATTTATTTACAGGAAAATGGGACCAATAAGTAGAGACTAAATTTACAGCATGGTACGGTTTAACACTATGAATGGGTGGTTTCAGAGCAGCACAGGTTGTTAAGACTTTGGGAAAAGAGCAAAATCCCCTCAAAGAAAGGCAAGATTCACAGCTGCTGCCAATGCAAGGGCCAGCTGCAGGTCGATTGCATTTCTGGAGTGCAGGAGGAAAATGCAAAGACAAAAACCCGGGGGAAATAATTTGTAAAAAGTTAAATATTCCCTTCAAGCTATTTGAGGACATTGGGGAAAAGATTTACCTCCCACAATGGTTGGGGTTAGGGTGCTTTTTAATTCCCTATATCCATCTAGTGTATCTGTCAAACCTTATGATTATATGATGAATTAATGCTCCTAACCAGTCTACAATCCAGCGTTGGATTTACTGGCTCCATTCAAGCCCATCATATTCCAAAATACCGGGCATCTATTACGCCAGGGTGTATGTGCAGCAGTTACATGGAATTTTCTTTAACATGGTTCCCCAGCCCAGAAATAACTCAATAGGAACATCCCTTTTAAAGCACAAATCCTGTTAATGATGCTAAACCTCTTGTTTTTGTTAAATGTAGTTTGAAACAAACATGAAGATAAGAAGAAAGAATAAATTCACAAGCTCTGCTGTGCTAGAGTGGCAGACAGGTTTCCAGCAGGGATAGCAAGCTGCAGAGATCCAAGGGAGCTGAGGCTTTCAGTTAGTGATGTGCTGCAGAGAGGCGAGGTGTGGTCTGAAACGGGGGATTTGTACACAATGTCTGCTCCGTGGTCTGTCCTGGCCTTGGCGTTCTCACGGAACATCAGCTTGTGAGATTCAATCTGCGGACGAGGAAAAGGACATAATAACATTCACCCCACAAGCAGAATCCTTAGCACCACCATCCTGTAACAGCATTGCACACCCTGCCACACAGTCACGTTCACAAGGAAACTCCTGCGGTGTGTACTTATTGTTTAGCACATTGGCTGTTGTAGAGGAGATCTCCCAAGCTGCGATTTGTTGGGCTGCAGGTATTTGAGTAGGGGGAAGGGAGAGAGAGATTACTCAGTAACCTCAGGTGGAATGTCTATGAATTCCAGGTACAGACGAGATCAAGCTTCGCTGTGGTACCACCTACAATCTGGTACTTGCTGCCAGAGCACACCTATGGAAAATGGACACCCATCATTGAGTCATACAGCACGGAAACAGGCCCTTCGGCCCAACTTTCCCATGCCGACCAAGATGCTCCATCTCTACTAGTTCCACTTGCCCGCGTTTAGCCCATATACCCATCACTCTCTGGATTAAAAAGCTGCCCATCAGGTTGATTGTAAACCTCTCCCTTCAACCTATATCCTCTCATTCTTGAATCCCTAACTCTGGGTAAAATACTTGTGCATTCACCCTATCTATTCCTCTCATTATTTTATTCTCCTCTATCAGATCACCTGTCATTCTCCAGCGCTCCAAAGAATTAAGGTCTTTGCCTGCCTAACCCCTCTCTTCCTACAGTGGAAACAAAGAACTGCAGATGCTGGCTTATACCAAAGATAGACACAAAGTGCTGGAGTAATTTAGCGGGTCAGACAGCATCTCTGGAGGAAAAGGACGGGTGATGTTTCGGGGTTGGGCCCCTTCTTCAGACTGAAAGTAGGGGTGGGGTGGGGGCGGGGAGAGGAAAGAGGTGAAGAGCTGGAGGTGAGAAAAGAGCAGGACTAATCAAGGCCAGCCACAGTAGGGCGTTGCCTGGTAGGTCCATCGCTGGCTACGCGATGTATCCAAGGTATATTGTGGCCCTGGTCTTTTCTCACCTCCAGCTCTTCACACGTCCCCCCTCATCGCCCCCCTACTTACATTCTGAAGGTACTCTCCCTATAATGCAGGTCGTTGAGTCCTGATACACACTGACCTGTCACATTAGTCTTTCAGGTGTTTGTTGTAATCTCCCCCCTACCCCCCTTTCTGATACACATCCATTTCTCCCCCCACTCCTCAGTCACCCTGCTCCCTTCCCCTGCTTCATACACTCATCTCCCATCCACATTTGATTTCTATCCCCCCTCTGGCTTCATGTTTCACCCCCTCCACTCTGTGTATCTGACACTCACCTTCATTACTTACTCCAACCATCTGCCAATCTACCCCCCGCCCCACATGTACATTCCCTCCACAGATGCTGCCTGACCTGCTGTGTTCTTCAGCTCAATTATTTTATTCTACAAGTTCACTTCACAATCCTAAAAATAAGACAGATTGTTCTTCCGCATCATCTAAATGATTCTCAACATGACATTCATTGTAAAGAAAGCTATTGCAATACATCTTGAATGAACGCGTTACTCACTGTATTATATATTTTTCCTACTTTGTTCTTTCCCGATATTTCCGTCCACTTCCCCTGCAGATACTGATTCTCAGTGGGGTAATCAAGCTGAACAGTGATGCCAACTCCAGACCTTGTTCACACAGCAGTTCTTCCCATGACTAATCCAGAGAGGTTCATGCTCTTTGTGCATCATGGCAGCACATGTACACAATCATCAAGAGAACACCCTCCTCAAACTGTCTGGCCCTTCTTAAACTGATTGGAGAAGAATTGGGCCATTCGGCCCATCGTCTACTCCGCCATTCAATCATGGCTGGTCTATCTCTCCCTCCTAACCCCATTCTCCTGCCTTCTCTCCATAACCCCTGACACCTGTACTAATCAAGAATATATCTATCTCTGCCTTAAAAATATCCACTGACTTGGCCTCCACAGCCTTCTGTGGGAGATGGGGTTTAGTTTAGTGTAGAGATGGAAACAGGCCCTTTGGCCCATCGTGTCCATGCCCGTTCACACCACTTCCACTCCTAACACACCAGGGGCAATTTACAGAGGGCCACTTAACGTACAAACCCGCACGTCTCTGGGGTGTGGGAGGAAACCGGAGCACCCGAGTAAAACCACACGGTCACAGGGAGAAGTCCACACAGACGGCACCCGAGCCCGGGTCTCTGGCGCTGTGAGGTGGGTTTATACAATCCCATGCCAAATTCAGTCTCTGCGCTCACTATAACAGGATAACAAGAGCCCCTACACTTAACCATATGCTTTAAGCCGAAAATGTCAGGCATAAGGCTTGCTGACTGAATCCAATAATGTTGTTAATCTATGGTTACAGTGAGTGGGCGTTGTGGCATTTGCAGCACTAAGCAAGTCTTGGAAATAATAAGAATGGAGGCTTTGATGGTATCTGAGCAAATGCTTCAAACAGGCCATTTATATTGTCTGCATCAAATGGGTCAAAGTAATTACACACTTTAATTTAACATTTCAAATAACAAATAAAGGTTGCCCATTTCTCAGTTAACTGATGCCTATTTTACTTCACATTTTTCAATGGCCCATCTGACAGGTTTGGCATGGGTTAGACAGTATAAAGGCTCCTGCACAATCTGACTCCATGATGGGGAAGGTACACTCCATGGGCCCACTTGCACCACACAAAATAAAACAGCCTGTGTACTATTCCACCAATCCCACACTTTAGAAGGTGAACACGAAAGGTTACGTACAGAATAAAGCTCCCTTTACCCAGTTCAATCAGGTTTTTAGATCGGGCACAACAAAGATTAGAAGCAATGATAGCACTCTCTATGTTATCATATAAATCAGGTTTTACGTGGCTTGCTGCAGAAATAAAGAACTTTGTAAAATCCCATCAATTTTCTGCCACTCCAACCCCAACTTCATTTTCATCCACTGTACAAAAAGCCCGTGGCCTTTCAGACCGACATAATGTTGAGACTATAACACGGACAGCAGTGTAGTGGGCTTGAGGTTGACGGTATCCACATCACAGGGGCACATTTGATAACCTACCTGGTGAATACAATTCCCAGATGGAAGGGCAAAGCCCGAGGTTGCCAACTGGTCAATACTTGTCACGAGACCACACAGCCCGTACAGGCCAAGCTTTCACTTACATGTCTCCTGCATTTGTAACTCTTGGCTGTGAGTTTCGTCGGACCCGGCAGGTGGGTCCACCCCTACTCCATTTTGCTGTGTGCCACTCTCAGCTTGTCCTGTCAGATCCCCATTTTCTGGAGCCTGACTGATCGTTGCTGATTCTGATTCTTCTTCACCCTCATTCTAAAAATAAAATCATGGGGTGAGGCTACAATGGTGCATTGTTACAGGAGGGCATGAAATGAAGTGCAAAATACACGCACAAGATTTTAACAAACCGAAAATGTCATGAGTAAAAAGAAAATCAAATGCACTGATGGACTGAGATCAAAACTGGGAAACACACAGGTAGTGCTGGAGGAACTCAACAGGTCAGCAGCATCTGTGCAGGGAATGGACAGGCAACAATTTGGGCCGGGACCCTTCTTCAGACTGATTGTAGTCGGGGGGAAGGAGAGAAGGGGTGGGGAAGGGGGAGGAGGAGTGGGGAAGGGGGAGGAGGGGTGGGGAAGGAGAGAAGGGGTGGGGAAGGGGGAGGAGGAGTGGGGAAGGGGGAGGAGGGGTGGGGAAGCGGCAGGAGGGGTGGGGAAGGGGGAGGAGGGGTGGGGAAGGGGCAGGAGGGGTGGGGAAGGGGCAGGAGGGGTGGGGAAGGGGCAGGAGGGGTGGGGAAGGGGCAGGAGGGGTGGGGAAGGGGCAGGAGGGGTGGGGAAGGGGCAGGAGGGGTGGGGAAGGGGGAGGAGGGGTGGGGAAGGGGCAGGAGGGGTGGGGAAGGGGCAGGAGGGGTGGGGAGGAGGGGTGGGAAAGGGGCAGGAGGGGTGGGGAAGGGGGAGGAGGGGTGGGGAAGGGGCAGGAGGGGTGGGGAAGGGGCAGGAGGGGTGGGGAAGGGGCAGGAGGGGTGGGGAAGGGGGAGGAGGGGTGGGGAAGGGGCAGGAGGGGTGGGGAAGGGGGAGGAGGGGTGGGGAAGGGGGAGGAGGGGTGGGGAAGGGGGAGGAGGGGAGTAGAAACAAAGCGTAGTATGGAACAGAGGTCGGGTCTGTGCTTTGTTCTGCCCCCACCTCTGTTCCAGTTTTCATACCCCACCTGCAATCAGTCTGAAGGGACCCGGTCCGAATCGGAATTCAGCAGAAGGCAGGAATCCAGCAGAATTTCCCCCATTATTTTAACAAATCAGACTCGTTTGAGTGCTCAATGTGGATTGCAAGGGGCTTGCATGTGTATGTATGCCTGCAGGCGCCAAGGAGAGAGGCAACAGTGCAAAGAGCAAGAAAGACAAGGTAATGAGAAGAGTTGTAACCGAGGATAGCTAACCTTTCTGTGGCTAACTTAAACTGTGGAATTCTTTGCCGCAGGAGGCTGCAGAGGCCAAGTCGATGAATATATTTAAGGCAGAGATAGATACAGTGCCCTCCATAATGTTTGGGACTAAGACCCATCATTTATTTAATTGCCTCTGTACTCCACAAGTTGTGATTTGTAGTAGAAAATAAATCACATGTGGTTAAAGTGCACATTGTCAGGTTTTATTAAAGGGTATTTTTATACATTTTGGTTTCACCATGTAGAAATTACAGCAGTGTTTATACATAGTCCCTCCATTTCAGGGTACCATAATGTTTGGGACACATGGCTTCCCGGGTGTTTGTGATTGTTCAGGTGTGTTTAATTGCCTTTTTAATGCAGGTAGAAGAGAGCTCTCAGCACCTAGTCTTTCCTCCAGTCTTTCCATCACCTTTGGAAACTTTTATTGCTGTTTATCAACATGAGGACCAAAGTTGTGCCAATGAAAGTCAAAGAAGCCATAATGAGACTGAGAAACAAGAATAAACTGTTATGCCCCTGTCCCACTTAGGAAACCTGAACGGAAACCTCTGGAGACTTTGCGTCCCACCCAAGGTTTCTGTGCGGTTTTTGTCAGTCTTCCTAATGGTCGAAAGTGGTTTCCGCTTCTTCTATGTTCCGGCGATGATTTCAAAAAATTCGAAACCGGCCGCAACTAAAAATAGGTTGCCGTTTTAAAAATCGGTAATTTTTTAGTCGAAGCTGGTTGCGATGCTAGTTGAAGGTGGTTGCCGGAGGTTGCCGGTAGTGGAAGGTAAGACCTCCCTGGTGGAATATAACTGGGTGAAAAAAAGGTCTTCAAACAAATGCCTCAAAACTCATTGGTTGGCGGTTCATTCTACAGCAAGACAATGATCCCAAACATACTGCTAAAGCAACAAAGGGGTTTTTCAATCTAAAAAATGATCACTTCTTGAGTGGCCAAGTCAATCACCCGATCTAAACCCAATTGAGCATGCCTTTTATATGCTGAAGAGAAAACTGAAGCCCCCAAAACAAGCATAAGCTAAAGATGGCTACAAGACAGGCCTGGCAGAGCATCACCAGAGAAGACACCCAGCAACTGGTGATGTCCATGAATCACAGACTTCAAGTAGTCATTGCATTCAAAGGATATGCAACAAAATATTAAACATGACTACTTTCATTTCCATGATATAGCTGTGTCCCAAACATCATGGTGCCCTGAAATGGGAGGACTATGTATAAACACTGCTGTAATTTCTACATGGTGAAATCAAAATGTATAAAAATAGCCTTTATTAAAATCTGACAATGTGCACTTTAACCACATGTGATTTTTTTTCTATTACAAATCTCAAATTGTGGAGTACAGAGGCAAATAAATAAATTGTAGGTCTTTGTCCCAAACATTATGGAGGGCACTGTAGATTCGGAATTAGTATGAGTGTCAAGGATTATGGGGGGGGGGGGGGGAGGCAGGAGAATGGGGTTAGGAGGGAGAGATGGATCATCCAATGATTGAATGGTGGAGAAATGGCCTAATTCTGCTCCTATCACTTATGACCTTTCATATTTTAGGATAACAGGATGAAGTGGGCCAAGTGTTATGCATTGGGTAAGATAAATGAAGCAAATGGTAGGAAATAATGTTAATGCTCATTGTTCTAACATAGAGGACGCAAGGTGAAGAAGGAATGTGCAGTCATGCTAATTGCAGCTGAGGAGGAGCTAGCTCGGTAAAGCTTTGGCAATAGAGACACGAGACATTTGTGACGGAGGAAGGTTAGAATCCATCACTCAAAGTAAAAACATCTTTCAGGAATATTGACAGACTTATGTATGTGAGCACAAGATATGTGAATGAATAGGGTGGGCCTCTCATCTTCAGTCCTCCAGTGCATTTTCCTTCCTCATCGTCATCTCAACATCATAAAAAAAACAATAAAACAAGTCACAAACAAGATCACAATCTAAGGCACACTCTGCGCTCTAACTCCTGAAGTGAAATTAGTGGCACAGATTTGTGCAGAAATATAGAAGAGGGTCACATTGAATGCAATTAAATAAACATAACAACTTAGCACATGAAGATGGTAATATTCCTGAATGCAGAAATTATATTGAGAAGCCAAATATGCAATCAAAAATATTGTACAACGTCTCATGACTCAACGCTTCAATGTTTCATTCATGTTGAAGGATTTCTTGCTTAGGTTTGACTCTATGTTTGCATCTAGAGCAGCTATTTGGTTGTGAGGGTTTTAATGCCTAAATCCAAATAGGTTCTCAGCCACCCAAATGTCTTAACAATTAAGTGTTCCTGGATGGTAATCAGTGGCAAAAATAATGAGGACTGTTCTCCTATTTAATCCAGGGTTCGGATGCTGATTAGATTTCTGACTATATAGACCTAAGGCGATGATAGGTATCAATCAACAAGGGATGCAAATTCACCCAAAAGATTATCATTCCAGTTTCTGAACTTTTTTGTATAGTTTAGAGGCACAGCATGAGAAACAGCCCTTCGGCCCACCCAGTCCACGCCGACCATGGATCACCTGCCCACACCATTTCTACGTTGCCCCACTTTCACATCCACTCACTACACACCAGGAACTATTTACAGAGGCCCATTAGCCTACAAACCCGCACGTCTTTGGGATGTGGGAGGAAACCGGGGCACCCGGAGGAAGCCCACGCAGTCACAGGGAGAACGTGCAAACTGCACACAGACAGCACCCAAGGTCAGGATCGCACTTGGGTCTCTGGCGCTGCGAGGCAACAGCTCTACCCGCTGCGCCACTGTGCCGTCCTTTAACAGGTAACTAACAGAGTGCCTGCCCAATGAACAAACAGGGAAAGGCGACTAAAGAACTGATTTCTCTTACGATTCAGTCTTGTAGGTCAGGCCGGCGGTTACAAGGACACAAATAAAATAATTAACTTTTTATAAATCAAATTAGATTAGGGCTACACAAAAAGCTGGAGAAACTCAGCGGGTGCAGCAGCAACTAAGGAGCGAAGGAGATAGGCGACGTTTCGGGTCGAGACCCATCTTCAGACTGGTCAGGGATCAGGGAAACGAGAGATATAGACAGTGATGTGGAGAGATAAAGAACAATGAATGAAAGATATGCAAAAAAGTATCGATAAAGGAAACAGGCCATTGTAAGCTGTTTGTGGTGTGAAAATGAGAAGCTAGTGCGACTGGGGTGGGGGGGGGAGATGGAGAAGGAATGTCAGGGCCCGAGGGCTGAGGGAGAGGTGGGGAGAGGGAGGGGGCAGTCTGGGTTAACAGAATTGAGAAAATTCAATGTTTAAGCCCAGAGGATGCAAACTCCCCAAGCAGAATATGAGGTGCTGTTCCTCCAACTTGCGGTGTTGCTCACTCTGGCCGTGGAGGAGGCCCAGGACCGAGAGGTCGGATACGGAATGGGAGGGGGAGTTGAAGTGCTGAGCCACCGGGAGGTCGGTTTGGTTATTGCGGACCGAGCGGAGGTGTTTGGCGAAACAATCGCCCAGCCTCCACTTGGTCTCACCGATGTAGATCAGCTGGCATCTGGAGCAACGGATGCAGTAGATGAGGTTGGAGGAGGTGCAGGTGAACCTCTGTCGGACTTGGAATGACTGCTTGGGTCCCTGAAAGGAGTGGAAGGGGGAGGTGAAGGGACAAGTGTAGCATCTCTGGATTAGGGCTATGTCAGTATTAGTTTGGCAATTTAGTTTATGGTGGTGCCTCTGATGAATGCAGTAATTAGTGAATTATCCATCAGCCACACAACCTGCACCCCTACAGCCTCATAGGCTGCAAGATGTAACATGGTCATAATATAGCTCAATGGGAATCTGCAATCAGAAGCACGAGATGACAATGAAGTGACTGAAGGTGATGGAATTTGGACAAAACATCTGATAGGATGCAGTTAGACTCAACAACATCCCACACTTTCATAACTTTATAAGTTCTAAGAGCAGAATTAAGCCTTTCGGCCCATCAAGTCTACTCCACTATTCAATCATAGCTGAATTATCTTTCCCTCTAAACCCCATTCTCCTGCCTTCTCCCCTTAACTCCTGACATCCGTACTAATCAAGAATCTGTCAATCTCCGCCTTACAAATATCCATTGATTTGGCCTCTACAGCCTTCCGTGGCAATGAATTCCACAGATTCACCACCGTGACCTTTGTAATGTTGGCCAAGGCTGTGTCATTATTTTAAAATAAATTAAACAGTGGGTTCTGGAGCAAGTGATTACAGGAATTAATATGACACGGGGAAGGGACACGTACGCAAACAGCAGAATGGAATTTACCACTTGCAACCTGCACTACTGAGGAAGTTGTATCCATTCTACAGACATTTGATGATCTACAGCTCCAAATGCCAAGCCACCTTCCACTATTGTACTCAACTGGGCATTCTACCTGTCTCAGCATTGTTTAAAAATGGGAGCAGTCAACTGAACTATGTGCAAATCTAGCCCTATCTTCACTCAAGATCTACAAACGGCAGTAACAGAAAGGGGCTAGCGTGGATGTGTGCATGGGCTGGAGGAGGTTATCAATAATTGGAAGCAGACAAGTTGCAAGGACTGCAAGCCCAGAGAGGATAGGGAACAAAGGTAAACACAAATTCTGAAGATGAAACAGGCAACAATTTTTTTTGCAGCATTTCTTCTAAAGCAAGTGCAACCGACTGATAGTTCTTTAGCAACAGAGCTGACTGTTTACTAGAGCTTGCTGCCTCTCTCTACCTCACCTTCACGTTGCCCCCTCCTGGAGTATGGTTGAGGTTGTCCAAGGACCCAATTTTGGATTCGGCTTTGTTTTTGTAATCGGTCTTGCTGCTCTCAATCTTCACATCCCCACCGCCTAAAAACAAGTGTGAAGGAAGAATATTACGTGCAAAAATTACTGCTTCATATGATTCAATTGACAGGACAGTGGTGGAGAGAGTTAAAACCTTCAAATTCCTGGGCATGTATATCTGTGAAGATCTGTCTTGGACCCAGCACACTGATGCAATCATAAATAAAGGCCATCAACAAACACCTATAGTTCCTTAGACGATTGAGTATGTCGGTATGTCAATGAATATTCTCTTGGACTTCTACAGTTGTATGGTAGAGAGAATATTGACTGGTTGCATCACGGCCTTGTCCAGTAACTCGTGCACTGGTACAAAAAAGATTGCAAAAAATGGTGAACACTGCCCGGTCCATCAAGGGTACTGGCCTCCCCACCATCGAAAGGATCTACAGTTGTTGCCTCAAAACGGCAGCTAGCATCATCAGAGACCCACACCATCCTGGCCACGCTCTCATTTTTGACTTTTCACTATTATTGTTTATTTATTTATTTATTTTGTGCGTGTGTGTGTGTGTGTCTATACACAATTTTGTTGTTTATTATTGGTTTTACAAAGTATTGTGTTTGCATATCTATTGTGCCACTGAAAGTAAGAATGTCATTGTTCCGTTTTGAGACATGACAATAAAGGGGCCTGTCCCACTTGGGCGACCTAATCCGCGAGTTCTGGTGAGTTTGCCCTCGACTCATTCTCACAGCATGGTCGACACGAGGTTGTAGGAGGTCTTCGTAACTCTCCTTCATGCTCGAGAGTCGTCTCCGCGTACTCGACGCCTCAGCTAGGTTGCGTCGTTTTTTTTTCAATGTGTTAAAAAATGCCCGTGAGTAAAAAAAGGTCGCCATGGAAAAAATCTATACTTTTTTGACTCGTAGGTTTAGTCGTAGTAGGTTGGCATATTACTCGTAGGTAATCGAGGGTAGTCGAAGGTAGTCGTAGATAGTCTTCATCATAGTCGAAGGGAGGTCGAAGGAGATCGTCTTCACTTTCCACTATTCGGTGTCCAATTTTCCCAAAGCTAGTCGAAGCTAGTCTTCAACATAGTCGAAGGAGGTCTTCTACATAGTCAAATGAGGTCTTCAACATGTTATTTTTGAAACTCTTCTAAACTTGCCAATTAGGTTGCCCAAGTGGGACAGGCCCTTAAAACACTTTCCTTTTGCTTGATTTAGGATGAATTTCAAAAACATGGGTAAAAGTCAGAAGCTGTGCATGCAGCCATGCAAGCATGGGTAACAAAACCAACTAGCAGCGTGTTTTTTATTTATTGAATGTGGATGTCCCTGGCAAGTTTATTGCCCACCGGCAGGCAGGCACGGAAAGGTGGTGTGAGCTGCTCTCCAAAACTGCGGCGTTCCTTCTGATGAAGGCACTCCCACAGTGTTGTTGGGAGAGGAAGAGGTTTCAGGATTCAGGTCTGAAGAAGGTCCCAACCTGAAATGTCACATAACCATATTCTCCAGAGATGCTGTTACTCCAACACTTTGTCTTTCTTTGACATAAATTAATTGGCGATATACCTCCAAGTCAGGATGGTGTGTGATTGAAAGAGAGTGGGTTTCCATTAAGCTCATGAAGTTGAATGGAGGGCTGTACAGGTGTGATGGGATGATATATTTTACAAGATGAGGAGGAAGGTTTGGAGTGGTCACTATGAACTTAATTTGCATTCCTTGCATCTGAGGTATAAGACGTTGGTGAGGCTGCATTTAGAGTATTGCGTTCAGTTCTGGGCACCGTGTTACAGAAAATATGTTGTCAGGCTATAAGAGTACAGAGAAGATCTACAAGGATGTTGCCAGGGCTAGAGGGTCTGAGCTATAGGGAGAGGTTGAGCAGGCTGGGACTCTATTCCTTGGAGCGTAGGAGGATGAGGGGTGATCTTATAGAGGTGTATAATATCATGAGAGGAAGAAATCGGGTAGATGCAGAGTCTCTTCCCCAGAGAAGGTGAATCGAGGACCAGAGGACATAGGTTTAAAGTGAATGGGAAAAGATTTCATAGGAATCTGAGGGGTAACATTCGCACACAAAGGGTGGTGGGTGTATCGAACAAGCTGCCAGATGAGGTATTTGAGGCTGGGACTATCCAAACATTTAAGAAACAGTTAGACAGGTACATGGATAGGACAGGTTTGGAGGGATATGGATCAAACGGGGGGCAGATGGGACTAGTGTAGCTGGGACATGAAGCCAGTGTGGGCAAGTTTGGCCGAAGGGCTGGTTTGCACACTGTATCACTCTATGGATCTTTTGGTTTATTTAATCACGTAGTTCTTTGTAAAATGAATTGTACTTGTAGGGCAATGGGTATCAGGTGCACCTGCCCATTGACAGCATGCTCACTGATGTCCAGTTTGCACTTTGCAACGACCATTTCTCTAGACCTCATATCAACCTTGGTCCAAACATAGACCAAAGAGCTGAATTCCAAAGGAAGGGGTCGGAAGAAGGGTTCCGACCTGAAACATCACCTATTCCTTTTCTCCAGAGAAGCTGCCTGACCCGCTGAGTTACTCCAGCATTTTGCATTTATCTTCCAAAGATAGGTACGTTAGATTGCCCGTAACAAAAAGGCAACTTCAAGTCGTCAACTTTATTTGTCACATACACATACACGATGTGCAGTGAAATGAAAGTGGCAATGCCTATGGATTGTGCAAAAACAACAGACCAGAATAGAACAGAATCAGTATTTAGGTTAGAAAATAATCTTTTACAAAAGTTACAACACAACAGTAAATTAGTCCCTGGTGAGATCAGAGTTTACAGTCCTGATGGCCTGTGGGAAGAAACTCAGTCTCAACCTCTCCGTTTTCACAGCGTGACAGTGGAGGCGCTTGCCTGACCGTAGCAGCTGGAACAGTCCGTTGCTGGGGTGGTAGGGGTCCCCCATAATGTTACTGGCTCTGGGTCTGGACCTCCTGGTGTATAGGTCCTGCAGGGGGGCGAGTGTAGTTCCCAGAGTGCATTCGGCCGAACGCACTACTCTCTGCAGAGCCTTCTTGTCCTAGACAGAGTTGTTCCCAAACCAGATTGTGATGTTGCCGGACAGGATGCTTTCTACAGCCCCAGAGTAGAAGCACTGAAGGAACGTCAGAGAGACTCTGAATTTCCTCAGCTGCCTGAGCTGGTAAAGGCGCTGCCTTGCCTTACTTACCAGAATGCCAGATCTGCCACCTCCTCCCGGTAGGCCTTCGCATCATTATCAGAGATCAGGCCCACCACCATAGTGTCATCAGCAAACTTGATGATGGAGTTGGAGCTGAACCTGGCCACACAGTCATGTGTGTGCAGGGAGTACAGTAGGGGGCTGAGGACGCAACCCTGGGGGGATCCTGTGCTCAGGGTGAGTGGGTTGGATGTATGTCTCCCCATCTTGGTCAAGCGGTGAGAAAGTCCAGGACCCAGGCACACAGGGAAGTGTTCAGCCCCAGTTCCAGCAGCTTCTCAGCCAGTCTGGTGGGCACTATCGTATTGAAAGCTGAGCTGGTCAATGAACAGCATCCTCACATAGCCCCCCTTCTGGCTGTCAAGGTGAGAGAGAGCGGCGTGCAGAACCTGGGAGGCCGCATCATCCGTGGATCTGTTCGGACAGTATGCGAACTGCAGCGGGTCAATGTTGCGAGGGAGGAAGGTGCAGATGTGGTTCTACATCACCCTCGCGAAGCATTTCATGACCACCAAGGTGAGGGCCACCGGTCGGTAGTCATTCAAACAGGCCGGAGAGGCATTCTCTGGCACTGGTACAATGGTGGATCTTTTGAAGCAGGCAGGGACCACGAACTTGGCCAGGGAGAGGTTGAATATTGCGGTGAACACTGGAGCAAGCTGAGTAGCACAAGACTTTAGTACTCGCCCAGATAGACCATCTGGGCCTACAGCTTTCCTCGTGTTCACACGCATCAGAGCACGCCTCACTTCGTAGTCGGACATCGAGAATGTGTGGACATCCCCAGCAGTGGGCCTCCCTCCAGCCTCGCTAGCCAGCGCACTGGCGGTGTTATTGTTAGCCGGCGAGCTACGGGTGATGTTGCCCATCTCAAATCATATGTCATCAGCTAGGGAGGTGCCAGCACTTCTGGTTGAGGGGGGGTGCTCCGGTAGTTAGTTATAGTCCGTAGCCCCTGCCAAAGGCGTCTGGTGTCCTGCTGCTCCATCTGCGACTCCATCCTGTCCCTGTACCTCCTTTTTGCGTCCTTCACCGCCCTTCGCAGTCGGTAGGACTCTGCCTCGTAGTCGTCCATATTGCCGGATGCCAGGCCCGAGTTGTAGACAGCGGTGCGAGCATTCAAGACAACGCGAATGGACCTGTCCACCCAGGGTTTTTGTTTCGGAAAGATGCTAACCATTACCGTGGGGACGATGTTATCGGCTATTGTTGCAATGAAGTCCGTGACCGCTTCCACGAACTCACTGGCGTCTCTGGAACTTACTTGGAACATATTCCAGTCGACATCGCTCAGTGCATCTTGCAGCATGGCCTCTGACTGGTCGGACCACCGCTTTACGCCCCTCGTCACTGCCGCTTCCCGTATTATCCATTGTTTACACTCCGGCAGCAGGAAAATGGCAGCGTGGTCAGATTTTCCAAAAGGAGGGAGAGAAACAGCCTTGTAGCCTTTCCTGAACGGCGTGTAGCAGTGGTCCAATGTTCTCTCCCCACTGGTATCACACGTGATGTGTTGGTAGAAGTTCGGCATGACCTTCTTGAGATTTGACTTACTAAAATCTCCAGCCACCACCATAGCCGCATCAGGGTTCTTGTATTGGTGTCGACATAGCACATCGTGTAGGGCCGATAGTGCCACGTCGGTGTCCGCATGCGGTGGAATGTAGATGGCTGTGATGATGACCGAGCTGAACTCACGGGGAAGGTAGAATGGGCGGCATGAGATCGTCAGATGCTCCAGGTCCGGCGAGCAGGGTTGCACCAATTATTGTTCGTCATGAAGCAAACTCCTCCACCCTTGGATTTCCTGGATTCTTCCGTTCTGTCCGCACGGAAATCAGCGAAGGACTCGGTTGGGCAGATCACCTGATCAGGCACCAGCGGGTCGGTCAGACAGAAGATGTTGCAGTCTCTTATGTCCCGCTGGAATCTGATCCTCGCCCTGAGGTCATCCAGCTTGTTCTCCACGGGCTGGACGTTTGCCAGAAGAATGCTGGGCAGAGGTGGACGGAAGGCTTGGGCTCTCAGCCTATTCCGAATCTCCCCCCCCCCCCCCTCCCCCACACTTACCTCGATGTTTTAACCGGCTTTTTCTCCGAGCCGCGCTCTCACTGTTGTTGCCGTGCCGCGCTCTTTTGGTCTCTGCCGGCCACGCTGGTTCGGTGAGTACAGTGTTTAAAAAGTCTTCAGTTACGCTAAAGTTTAGTTTTACAAGTTTCCCGATCGTACATTGTTAGTGCTAATGTATTAGTGCTGAGAAATACATTTAAAATGAACATACAAGTTAACAAAACGCACAGTTTCCGTGGAGCTCCCTCGATAGCAACTGGACCCGGCCGTGCCATCTTCATCCTTTTGAACAAGTGTGGCATCAAGGAGCGCCGATCAACCAGCAAAGGGGAAATTCCCCACTATCTGGAGTCATTCTTTGCACAAAGAAAGATGGCAATGGTTGTGGACATCAAGAAACCCAGCCTCATGACCACGCTTCTTAAGGCAATGTCTGAGATGCAAACATCTTCAGCTGCTTCATAAACAACCTTCTTCCCATCATAAAGAAATGAATGCTGATGCTGGGGACATGTATACGGAGGAGAAGGGTTTAGGGGAATACGGGCCAGACGCAGGCAGATGGGACTAGTGTAGATGAGACATCTTTACGTCATGGATCTTGCGCCAAACAACCCGTTTCTGTGCTGTATGATTGCGCAAATTGTTAATTTGTGTTTATTGTGTGTTTTGTTATTTGATTAAATGTATGACTGCAAGGCGGCAAAATTCCGGTCAGACCGAAAGGTCGGAATGACAATAAAGGATACTTTACAATGTTCAATTCCATTTGCAAACTTCTCAGGAAATGTTGACTGAATGCTGCCACACATTCAGCATGATCATGTAATTGGCAGGTAACATGCCCCCCCCCCCCCCCCCACAGAAGTGTCGGGCAAGGACCATCTACAAGGAGAGAGAATCTCATCTCAGCTGCTATTGAGATTACAATCCATTGAGTCCACCAATAATCTGGGTCACCAATGACCAAAGCAAAGGATGCACCAGCAATATCCCACAGTGATGAAAGAAAGAACTGGTTATTTTGCTGATATTGGATGAGGGAGGAATGTTGGCTGGGACATCATCATATTTCCTCATAAGATTTAGTATCACAATTCTGAAGCACTTCCATTGAGGCAATATTCCCTCGCTCACTCTCAAATCTTGGAATAGATGTAAACCTAAAATCTAGTTGGTTTATTATTGTTACATGCGCCAAGGCATTGTTAAAGTGTAAATAAAAACAAATTAAGAACCATTCATACAGGTACATGGATATGACAGGTTTAGAGAGATATGGGCCAAAAGCAGGCAGATGGGAATTAGTGTAGATGGAGCATGTTCGTCGGCGTGGGCAGGTTGTGCCGAAGAGCCTGTTTCCACGCTGTATGACTTAAAAAAAGTGCAAGAGGTGAAATGTGGTAGATTGGAAGATCAGAAATCCATCCCTAACATTTGAAAGAACCATTCAGGTGTCAGGTGACTAGTCTTGCAACGTGCTTTCAAGCGTTCATACCTTCAGCCCAACAGGAGAGGGGAGAGAATGACAGGGGTGGGAGTAGTCATTGATTGTGTTGATTGCTTTCCCAAGACAAAGTGGTGTGGAGGGAGTTGATGGGAGGTGTGGCTGATTTGTGTTCACAACTCTTCAGTTTCTTGGAGTCTTGGGCAGAATAGTTGCCATACCAGCTTGATGCATCCTGAGAAGACTCTTTCTAAGGTGCATCTGTGTAAAATGGTTAGCATCATCAAAGACATGCCCAATCTCCTAAGCCTTCTGATAAGTAGAAGTGTGCTTTCTAGACTGGATTGATTTAGCCAAATGATATTTGTACCTAGAAACTTGAAGCTCTTGACCATCTCCATTGACGTAATCTGCATTTTAGATGAGATCATAATCCCAGGCTGCTTCTATGGGCCTAGGTGCATGCTAAGGATCCTAGGCCTTTGTTCAAAGATGACCAGAGAATTCTGCTCTGACTGACATTCGTTCCACAACTATGTTCACGATAACATATTAAAATACGATATTATAATATTAACATATTAAAAGTCATCATCTCACAATGTAATGTTATTGTTCTTAAAAATATTGGCTGCCTAAATGCAATTTTCAACTTTCAAGTTCAGGGTTATGTTGAATTTGCCGGGAATACCTGCTTTGTGTTTCAGATTGGTCTTGGACCCACACTTTGATGCTGCTCGACTAGTTTCCACTTTCGTTTTTGGAATTTGCACCTAGGATCACAAAGGTTTAAAAAAACAAAAGTTTATCACTGTTTCAATAATTTTAAGGCGAATGGGAATTGCATCTGCAACTAAGGGGTTTATTAATGCAGATGAAATATTACTTGGTTTAAAATGAATGATTCAGATTTCCAACTAAGCCAGGTAACCAGCCCAAAGTGATACGTGTAACCACTAGACCCTTCAGGAATGACGATGTTTATACACACACACAAAACCTCTAATTGGGTGGCACGTGCCGTAGCGGTAAAGTTGCTGCCTTACAGCGGCAGAGACCCGGGTTTGGGCCTGACTACAAGTGCTGTCTGTACGGAGTTTGTACGTTCTCCCCGTGACCATGTGGGTTTTCCCCGGGTGCTTCAGTCTCCTCCCCACATCCCCAAAGACGTAAAGGTCAATTGGCTTTGGTAATGATTGCAAATTTTCTCTCGTGTGTAACATAGTGCTAGTGCATGGGGTGATCGCTAGTCGGCGAGGACTCGATGGGCCTGTTTCCCCACTGTGTCACTAAACTAAACACACAGTTCTCCTACCACATGATTGTTGTGTTCCTAAGAAATCTGGTGTTAGAAAATCGCATGATTAAAACAATTACGTCAATGGGAAAAGGCGATTAGGGGCTACAGTTTATATTTGCATAACAACGTTATTTTTCTTTACAGGATTTTCAAAAATAAAGGTCTTTTTAATACAATTAGTTTCATGTTGCGACTGCAACCTAAAAATACAAATGGCTGTTTGTTATAGAGCATCATTGCATAAGTGTCATTAGACTCAATTGCTTGTTAAATTCAAAGGCCTCCTGCGGTGGAAGTGGTGGTGGTGTTTATAATTGACAATTGTGTCTGATTACTGTGGGGAGTCAATGTGTTTTTTCCCCCAAGGCAGCTTTTATTAGAACATAGCACTGTAGAGCACAGGAATAGGCCCTTTGCACCATGATCTCCGTGTCAATGCCAAGACCATCTCTTATCTGCCATATCCCTTCATTCCCCACACATTATTGTTTGTTTTTTTTATGTGTATGGATGTGTGTGTGTGTATATATATATACATACAGATATACACACACACACTGAACTTTATTTTCTCATTGATTATATCATTAGAGCACTACGTTTCCAGTCCTACATTTGTGCTGCTGCATGTAAGAATTTCATTGTTTTGTTTGGAGCATATGATAATAAAACACTCTTGACATTCATATGTCTAAAAGCATGTCAAAAGCCTCTATCGTATCTGTTTCCATCTCCTCCACTGGCAGTGCGTTCAAGTCATCCACCACTCTATGTATTTAAACTAGATTTGCCCTGTACATCTCTTTTAAACTGGGGGGGGGGGGGGGGGGGGGGGTTGTGGGGGGAGGGGTGTGTGAGCGGAGGAGAAAGGATGTGTGGGGGCGGGTTGTGGGTGGCGGGGTGTGTGTGTGTGGGCAGGGGTGTGGGGGCAGAGGGGGGCTTTTGGGGGGGAGGGATGTGTGGGTGAGGGGGGGTTGTAGGGGGAGAGGGGTGTGTGGGCAGGGAGGGTCGGAGAAAAGACGGGGAAGAGCCATGGGGTGGGGTGGGGGGGGGGGGGGCATCACGGGGGAGGAGCCAGCGAAGGGGACCAGAGGAGTAGTGACTGGAATAGGCAGTGTGTAGCGTTCTCCTCCGCCGGGATCAGAGTCTCTGCTTTCTGTCTCCAGGCTGGGTTGGGTCTCCCATGCTGGGCTGGACAGGGTCTCCGATGCCAGGCTACTTGGGGCGGGACTGGGGCTGGGCACCTTTGGGTCCCTCCGCCAGCCATCCTCAGCTCCAGCTAAGACGCGATGGCGCAGGAAGGGGCGGACCGTCCCGGGGACTGACAGGGGAAGAGACTAATCCGCGCGGCGCTGACTGGCAGAAGAGATCGATCTGCACACGCGCATTTTTTAAGATTTTTAAACCTCGCTAGAATTTACAACATTCAACCGATCGGAACGAAACTTGGTGCAATCACAGCATAGGAGAATGGTGAGTGAACTGGCTAAAAATCGTAGCGTTATCGCAAACCGTTTTTGCGCAAATAGAATGACTGGCAAACCGGAAGAAAACAAGATCAGAGTTTTAGTTATGTATAGATAGATGCCTTCTAGCATTTGGCATTTGCACCCTGCGAAAAATAATCCAACTGTCTATACTATCCAGATAAAACAATCCAAATTTGTCCAACAGCTCATCTAGCTAATACTCTCTAATCAACTCAGCATTCTGGTAAACTACTTCTGCACCCTTTAAAGCCTTCACATCCTTCCTGTAATGGCCACCCAGAACTGCACCTAATTGTCAAATTCCAGCTGAACCAAAGTTCTATCAAGCTGCAACATGACTCTTATACTGTCTCATGTCCCAACCAATAAAGGCAAGCACACCTCTTACCCACTTGTATCATCACTTTCAGGGATTTATGCACTTGGACCCCAAGATCCCTCTTTACATTAATGCTGTTAAGGGTTTTGCTAAGATTAATTTCTAAGATTAATTCTAAGATCTAATTCTAAGGTAGACACACAAAGCTGGAGTAACAGTCAGACAGCATCTCTGGAGAAAAGGAAAAGGTGACATTTTGGGTCGAGTCCCTACTTCAGACCATTAATTCTGCACTAAGCAGTTCTTTAGTTCCTGATTGAAATCATGTTATTATTACCAATTAGACCCGTGTAATACAGATGGTTGGAATGACTCGTCAAAAAAATGCCGGTGGTTGAAGGGAGACCTAATAGAAGTAAATAAAACGATGATAGGCATAGATAGGCTAAACAATCAGGAGCTTTTTTCCAGGGTGGAAATATCAAAGACTAGAGGGCATAGCTTTAAGGTGCGAGGGACAAAGTTTAATGGAGATGTGCAAGGCAAGGTCTTTTTTTACACAGAGGGTGGTGGGTGCCTGCAACATGCTGCTGAGGGTGGTGGTGGAGGCAGATACAATAGTGGCATTTGAGAGACTTTTGATATGCATGGAATAGAAGGATATGGATTATTTGCAGACAGATAAGAGATGGCCTTGACATCATGTTCAGCACAGACGTTGTGGGCCTGTTCCTGTCTATGTTCTATATGTCAAACATTCATAACGCGTGAAAAAATATAGTTATGGATTCTTTCTTTTCAAATATGCAGGTGATCAACAGGGCGCACTTTGAATTGTATAAATATTAAGATGAGGTTACAATTCTGTCACTGGTAGTGATTAATTGTAATTAATTGCAGATAATAAATGATCCTACATTATAGCTGGTTCTGCTTTTTGTTGGTGCTACATTTCCCTAGATTACTAATAGACTAAATAAGTTTCATGCTAGCAATGCACAGAAGATTAATGTGAAGGGAATCAAAAAGGCACTACTTACATTGCCTCCACCAGGAATGTGCTTAATATTATCCTTCGAGCCACACTTGGACTGCACATGACTGTAGTCAACTTTTTTGTTCACAATCTGGACCTAAGACACATTGGGACAAATCGATTCTGGATCAGTTTTTGTTTCAATAAATAATTTCAAGGCATTGTTGAGACTTTTCTGTTACATTTGTCACAAAGTTCAAGATCAATATTATCAAGAAGAAAACCGTTCATACAAGTAGACATTACAACTTGATCGACAGCTTTCCTAGTGTAGGACCAGATGATTATTTGGGGCAAAATCCTGATGCCTTTGTAAGGGCCAGAACAAAAATGGAAATAACGCTATATTGTTGCAGCATAGGTTTATTCAAAATGTAATTTGCCACGGCCAGTTTGGCGATTGCCTCCTGGTTCAGGTTTATAGATGGCCACACCAGCCTGAGAGACACAAAGTGATGCTGTAACACAACGGGACAGGCAGCATCTCCGGAGAGAAGGAATGGGTGAAGTTTCGGATCGAGATGCTTCTTCACCCGAAACGCCATCCATTCCTTCTCTCCAGATGCTGCCTGTCATGCCGAGTTACTCCAGCGCTTTGTGTCTATCTTTGGTTTAAACCAGCATCTGCAGTTCCTTCCAACACATGCCAGCCTGGCCATGCACACAATGCACTCCTGCCATTGGGAAGAAGATATAGAAGTTTGAAAACTGTAACATCCAGGTTCAGAAGCAGTTTCTTCTGTACAACCATCAGCAAATCAGTATAACGCTACAATCTCCAAATAGGCTCTGAACTATATAGGGCCTTATTTTTGACTTTGCAGTATTATTGTTTACTTACATGTCTGTTTATTTACCTATATATATTGAAATGTTTGTGTTGATTGCTACAGGTTTTACAGACCACTATGTTCACATATCTGTTGTGCTGCTGCAAGTAATAATTTTACTTCGGAGTCACGTGAGTGACTACGTGAAGACCCCGCCAGCACGCATGCGCGACATATCGTCGTACGCATGCGGAAGCGACGGTCGGGAGGAGCGGGGCTCCTCCAGCGCAAGTTAAATAGCTTGCGCCAGGTAAGTCTCACCGGAGGAGTGAGTCGACGACAGCGATGGAAGCAAGAAAATCAAAAAGAGCCGCGGCAAAAGCAGCTGCAAAGGATAGCAGCCAGCAGAGAGCCGCCTCTCCAGAGCTACAGGTTCTGCCTGCAGCTCCCAACTTTTCGCCCTTTGGGACCGTTGGTACGCCACGGTCGGGCGGGAAAACCACCCGGAAGTCGGCCGGGGCCGACTCAGCGGAGTCCGGTCCCGAGGACACCCCGTTCGCGGACAGCGACGGAGGTCGTCTTGCCCGCATGGAGCGGATGATGGAGCAGCTGCTCCAACGTGACCTGCTAATGCAGGGGCAGGATCACAGTAGGCCTACTAGCAGGCCCACGGCAGGTTCCTACAGGGGACTGCCTAATGTCTCCCCCTCTATACAGGGGAGCATTGAGGGTCAGAACTGGGCTGACCCAGAAGAAGGGGAGCTGGCTGAATCACCGACCGTGTCAGGGGTGTGTGAAGGCTACATGGATGTGGTGAACAAGCATGCCATGCCCGAACAGAAGGGCTTACCCATCCACCCTAAACTGGCTGCCAGTATTAATTATATGGCAACAAACCAGCTGCAGGAACAGGCCATAAATGCTACGGCAGATAAATACATGGCACCAGAAAACTGCAGTTCATTGAATGTCCCTGCAGTAAACAACCCTATATGGGGGAATATGAGCCCATCGAGCAGAGGACAGGAGATAAAACTTCAGAGGATCCTGAAGCTCCTAACCGCGGGAATTACGGCAGTGGCAAGAACTGCAGTGGGTGTGGATATGCCGGAGGAATTACAAGATGCATTGGCTCTGCTGTGTAGCACTCAGTACGAGATTAACAACTTTAGAAAAAGCATCATAAAGCCGGCGCTTAACCCCAAGTTTGCGGGGTTGTGTAAGCCTGGGAAGACTCAGCCTCTTAGCCTGCTGTTCGGGGAAGATCTCCCTAAGCAGGTTAAAGACCTGGATGAGGAGGCAAAGGCTTTGGGCCTTATAAAGATACCTGGCTTCCCTAAACCCCACTACCCGCAAAGACAGCACCCCTACACATCCACCAGGCAGAGTTACCATTCCAGGTCTGCAGGTGGTGAAAGCTCGAAGGCCGGCAATCCTGCACAAAGGTCTTTTTTAGGCCATGGCCCAGGCCGGCCTTCTTGGAAGATGCGCCACTCCCAGAACACCCCCAACCAGCCAAGGAAGCAAGGGCAGAGACCTCAACACCGGCAGTAACCATGGAGGTAGGTGGGTCTGGAGTCCCCAGAAACACATCTTGTCTAAATTCACTGTATGTGGGGGGCAGGTTGCACTTGTTCTACGAGAATTGGCTCACTGTTACCTCTGATCCTTATATACTCAGGAGTATTCAGGGCTACGAAATTGAATTTATTCACAAACTCCCTACTCCGGTTCAGCATGTCCCTAGCCGGAAATTTATCCTTTCTCAACAAGAGAAGGCAGCAGGACATGCTGAGCTTCTTAGGTTAATAGAGAAAGGAGTAGTGGAGAAAGCCACCAAAGAACCCCGGGAGTTCGTGTCCAATATATTCACCAAAAATAAAAAAGACGGCGGTTGCCGCATCATTATTGACTTAACTGAACTGAATACTTCTGTCCAGTATATTCATTTTAAAATGGACACCTTCGACACTGCTATACAGTTAATAGGTCATGGGTACTACATGGCATGCATTGATCTCAAGGATGCATATTATTCAGTACCCATACACAAGGATCATAGGAAATACTTAAAATGTATCTGGATGGGACAATTATGGCAATACAAAGCCTTGCCCAATGGGTTATCATCAGCACCCAGATTGTTTACCAAGATATTGAAACCAGCTTTGGCCTGTTTAAGGAAACAGAACCATACTGTTATGGCTTATCTAGACGACATCCTCATTGTGGGGGAAAATTTGGAAACGGCCACTTTGGGGGTAACAGCCACTAAACAGCTTTTTCAGAAGCTGGGTTTCATTATACATCCAGATAAATCTATATTGGAACCCTCTACCACCATGAAGTACTTGGGGTTCATCATTGACTCTGGGCAAATGTCTATCACGTTGCCACCAAGCAAGGTGGAGGACCTGATAGAGGCTTGCAGGAGCCTCTTTGGCACTAAGGATCCATCCATTCGACAGGTGGCCAGGGTGATTGGAAAGATAGTAGCTGCATTCCCTGGAGCACAATTTGGGCCTTTACATTACCAAAACTTACAAAGAGCAAAAATTACAGCGCTCAAAAATCATGCTGGCCATTTTGATAGGCCCATGAAAATACCGGAGAAGGCAAAAGCCGAATTATATTGGTGGATGGGCAATGCCCAAAACTGCTCTAAACCAATCACTATCATCAATCCCTCGGTCACCTTACAAACAGATGCCAGTGCCAAAGGGTGGGGAGCTACTAACACTACCTCTAGTTGTGGAGGTAGATGGAGTGCACAGGAGTTAACCCATTTCAAAAACTTTGGGATTAACTATTCGGAAATGCTGGCAGCATTTCACGGCCTTAAAGCATACTGCACTAATATGCACAAAGTCCATATAAGGATACAAATTGACAACACCACGGTGGTAGCCTATATTAACCACATGGGCGGTATTAAGTCGATATCATGTGATGAATTGGCAAACAATATCTGGCACTGGTGTCTGCAAAGAGAAATCTGGATATCAGCTACTTACCTTCCAGGGAAGCTAAACACAGTGGCAGACACCAGATCACGTAAATTCAACGACAACATAGAATGGATGTTGGATCGGAGTGTGTTTTCAGATATTGTAGAACGGTATGGAACACCAGATATCGACCTTTTCGCGTCCAGGCTTAATCACCAACTACCAACATATGTTGCTTGGGAACCAGACCCGGGGGCAGTAGCGATGGATGCATTCTCGCTACATTGGGGAGATCTATTTTGCTATGCATTTCCCCCTTTCTGCCTCATCAGTCGGGTCTTGCAGAAAATTAAGCAAGACTCCGCATCGGGAATTTTGGTGGTGCCCGACTGGCCTACCCAACCATGGTTCCCTATGGTACGGAAGATGGCCACAGAACCCTGCATCAGGGTGAAAAAAGACCAAGTCTGCTCATTCACCCTGTTACAGGGGAACATCACCCATGTCATGATCGCATGGATCTATTGATTTGCAGATTTTAAAACGGCCACTTCACGGATACGGACTCTCCAACAGGACCATTGACACCATCACAGCAGCCTGCAGAGAGTCCACAAGGAAGCAGTATCTGACCTACATCAGAAAATGGGAAAGATTCTGCGTCTCAGCCAACACCACTTATGAAACCGCCACTATTACGGAAGTGCTGGAATTTTTGGCTACCCTTCATGTCGATGAGGGTTTGAGTTACAGTGCCATCAACTGTGCCAGGAGTGCCCTATCATCCTACCTGGGCCAGGGCAGTGACCAATTGGGCATTGGATCACATCCCCTAGTGTCCAAATTTATGAGGGGAATATTCAATTCCAATCCCCCCAGGCCTAGATACAGCCATACTTGGGATATCAGCACAGTCTTGACTATGCTACGAGGATGGACGCCTATCACGGGACTCCCTTTGGCAAAACTCACGTACAAAATGGTCATGATTATGGCACTTATCACGGCACAACGGGTCCAGTCCCTGCACAAACTCAATTTGGATGCAATGACCTCCACCAGTGATAAAGTCACTTTTTATGTGCAGGGACTATTGAAACAAGATCGTCCCGGAGTGTCTGGTCATACATTAGAGTTTCTGGCTTACCCAACAGATTCTCGCCTTTGTATCGTTACATTAATCTCACGATACATCTCAGTTACTAAAAATCTAAGGGGCACGGAGACAGCATTGCTCATCAGTCACAAGAAACCCCATCATAGAGTCACGGTGCAAACCATTTCCAGATGGTTACGGGTGGTATTGGATGCGGCGGGGGTGGATACTAACATTTATAAATCTCACTCCACCAGGGCAGCATCCACCTCGGCGGCTAGAAGGATGGAAGTACCTTTGGATCACATCCTGGCCACAGCGGGTTGGAGGAACGAAAAGACCTTCCACCGCTTTTACTTTAAACCCGTGACCTCCCCTGATACTTTTGCAGGGAGGATTTTAAGTACTGCCAGATAGTACCCTTTTGGGACTATATTTTGTTAGGTATGAATAAATACCTGTTTTTGTTTTTCAGCCAGTGTCTTGTCTGAATTACGTTCATCCTCTTATCCCAACTTTAGCGGTGTGTGAGCATGGAGCTTCCAGGGCATGAAATCACAGAGCTTTGAAATCTTCACGTAGTCACTCACGTGACTCCGAAGTAAAATAGTAAGATTAAACGAGAACTTACCAGTTTGAAGTTTGATCTTTATTTTATGAGGAGTTACGATGAGGGATTACGTGCCCTCCGCTCCCAACCCTCTATTATAAAGATCACCTGGTATGGAAGTTCTCTTTTTTATCTTACTATATTAGTCATTGTGACTGTTTGTTCTGTGATTTCACACCACTGCTTTGAAGAATGTCGCGCATGCGTGCTGGCGGGGTCTTCACGTAATCCCTCATCGTAACTCCTCATAAAATAAAGATCAAACTTCAAACTGGTAAGTTCTCGTTTAATCTTACTATTTCATTGTATCTTTTGGGGACATATGACAATAAAATCTTGACTTCATAAGATCATAAGTGATAGGAGCAAATTAGGCCATTCACCAGACAATAGGTGCAGGAGTATTCGGCCCTCCAAGCCAGCACCGCCATTCAATGTGATCATGGCTGATCATCCCCAATCAGTACCCCGTTCCTGCCTTCTCCCCATATCCCCTGACTCCGCTATCTTTAAGAGCCCTATCTAGCTCTCTCTTGAAAGTATCCAGAGAGCCGGCCTCCACCGCCCTCTGAGGCAGAGAATTCCACAGACTCACAACTCTCTGTGTGAAAAAGTGTTTCTTCCGTTCTAAATATCTTACCCCTATTCCTAAACTGTGGCCCCTGGTTCTGGACTCCCCCAACATCGGGAACATGTTTCCTGCCTCTAGCGTGTCCAAACCCTTAATAATCTTATATGTTTCAATAAGATATCCTCTCATCCTTCTAAATTCCAGAGTGTACAAGCCCAGCCGCTCCATTCTCTCAGCATATGACAGTCCCACCATCCCGAGAATTAACGTTGTGAACCTACGTTGCACTCCCTCACTAGCAAGAATGTCCTTCCTCAAATTTGGAGACCAAACTGCACACAATACTCCAGGTGTGGTTTCACTAGGGCCCTGTACAACTGCAGAAGGACCTCTTTGCTCCTATACTCAACTCCTCTTGTTATGAAGGTCAACATGCCATTTGCTTTCTTCACTCCCTGCTGTACCTGCATTCGGCCCTTCAAGTCTACACCGCCATTCAATCATGGCTGATCTATCCCTCCCAACCCTGATCTCCTGCCTTCTCCCCATAACTTTTGACTCCGATACTAATCAAGAATCTATCCATCGCTGCCTTAAAAATATCCACTGACTGCCTCCACAGCCTTCTGTGGCAAAGAATTCATCCCCTCTGACAAAAGAAGTTCATGTTACAGGACTAGAATTAGGCCATTCGGCTTATCGAGTCTACACCATTCAATCATGGCTGATCTGTGTCTCCTAATCCCATGTTCCTGCCTTCTCCACATAACTCTTGACACCCGTTTTAATCAAGAATGTGTCTATCTCAGCCTTAAAAATATCCACTGACTTGGCTTTCACTGTCCTCTGTGGCAATGAGTTCCACAGATTAACTACCCTCCGAGTGAATAAGTCCCTCCTCCTTTCTAAAAGAGAGCCCTTTAATTCTGAGGCTATGACCTCTGGTCCTAGACTCTCCCACCAGTGGAAACATCCTTTCCACATCCACTCTATCTGTGCCTTTCATTATTCTGTAAGTTTTAATGAGGTCCCCACTCAACCTTCTAAACTCCAGCGAGTAGAGGCCCAGAGCTGTCAAATGCTCATCATATATTAACCCACTCATTCCTGAAATCATTCTTGTAAACCTCCTCTGGACCCTCTCCAGAGCCAGCACATCCTTCCTCAGATATGGGGCCCAAATTTGCTCACAGTACACCAAATGAGGATTGACCAGCGCCTTAGAGAGCCTCAGATTCTCCTCATCTCCTTCCTAAAAGACGTCCTTTAATTCTGAGGCTGTGACCTCTAGTCCTAGCCTCTCCCACCAGTGGAAACATCCTGTCCACCACTCTATCACTATTCTGTATGTATCAATGAGGTCCCCCCTCATTCTTCTAAACTCCAGCGACTACAGGCCCAGTGCCAACAAACGCTCATCATACATGAACCTAATTCCTGGGATCATTCTTGTAAACCTCCTCTGGACCCTCTCCAGAACCAACACATCCTTCCTTAGATATGGTGCCAAAATTGCTCACAATATTCAAATGCGGCCTGACCATCACCTTATAGAGCCTTAGCATTACATCCCCGTTTTTGTATACAAACCCTCTCAAAATAAATATTAGCATTGTGTTTGCTTTCTTTAGATTAACTTGTACATTAACTTTTTGGGCATCTTGCACCAGACGTCCCAAGTCCCTTTGCACCTCTGATTTATCTCCATAATTCAGAAAATAGTCTCCACCTTTATTCCTACTATCAAAATGCATGACTCCACACTTTGCTACGCTATACTCCATCTGCCACTTCTCTGCCCACTCTTCCAACCTAACCACGTCCATCTGCAGAGTCCCTGCTTTCTCTACACTGCCTGCCATATAATCCGCAAACTTGGCCACAAAGCCTTCAATCCCCTCATCCAAATCATTAATATACAATAATCAATATAATTTAATTCTAAGCTCCCATTTAGGATTGCCTCTGAATTATCTACATTTAATAATGCCTTATCTGGCTGTGTTGAGATTCAGGCTCCACTCTTCCTGTATTCATACCAACATGAACATAAAATCCTTCTCGCAAAGCAATTCTTATCTCTTTTATCTATGATGTCTTACAGTAACAGATGCGGTTCAGGTAATTTGTTTACTTCTGTTAGCTTGAAGCAAATATCAGGGCTAGAGTGTGCAAACACTGCACTTGGCAAAAAGGAAACGCTATACATTGTGGAAAGGCACAAACAGAAAGGTGTCCAAACTGAGAGTGAAGATGAGGAGAGACTGTGATTCACTTGTCCTTTACATGAGTAGAGCAATGCTGGATATGGCTTTATTTTGAAGAAAAGAAGGTTGGCTTGATAATCTGCTGTGATGGATCTAGAATGCCATGGCAACCTTTGGCTAGATCATTAAACTTGGCCGATGTCCAAGACAACATTTCACACTTGACCAATACCTATGAAATGCATCGCATTTTTGTTTGAAGTTTGCCTACATGACATCTCAGGCCAGGGGGAGTTCCCATGTAACCCTGTGCTACCTGCCCCGTGGTCGGACAGTCGGCGACTAAACCGTCTCCCCCACCTGAAGGGGGCTGTGGACCCCCAGCAGGACCAAAAACGAGACCTGTCAAAGGGCGGATGAGCTCCTAGCGAGCCGACGGCCGTCCACACTTCAGTGGGAGTTGCGGTCACTGCCATCATTGTAAAGCACTGTGCCCGTTGATGTTTTCAACGATGATGATGATGATACATGACATCTATTCTGGACAATGCAGTAGCATTGCAGCTGTTTCACAGCCTCAGCAACCCAGGTTCAAACCTGACCTACGATCTTCGCCGCGGAGTTTCTACTTTCCCCTGTAACCATGTAGGGATCCACCTTGTGCCTCTTCCTCCCACATCCAAACAATGTGCAGGTTGTTGGCAACTGTAAATGACCCCCCAGTGTAGCTGGCTGGTGGCAGTATCGCTGATAGGTCATTAATGACATGTGAGAGAACAGATTACAGAGGAATGTGGGGAAAAGACAGTCTCGATAGGCTTAATATTCAGTTTCAGTTTAGTTTATTGTCACGTGTATCGAGGTACAGTGAAAAGCTTTTTGTTGTGTGCTAACCTGTCAATGGAAAGACGATACATGATTACAATCGAGCCATTTATAGTGTAAAGATACATGATAAGGGAATAACATTTAGTGCAAGGTGAAGCCAGCAAAGTCGAACAAGGATAGTCCGAGGGTCACCAATGAGGTGGATAGTAGTTCAGGACCACTCTCTAGTTGTGGTATCCACCCTCTCTGTTGTGATGATTACTACCTTTCTGGAATCAGTAAAAGAGACCTGACAGATGATAATTGTCATGAGCCCAAGCTACACTCATCTTTTAGTCGGATGTATGGAAATAGTCTTCCTTTCAGTTTTCTACCTCAACTTATTTTCTGGATCATTGACGACTACTGCAGCTACTCTCCTACACTCAGACGACTTAAAAGCATCATTATTTTGCTGCCAATTTTAGTACGTTTATTGTCAATTACCGAGGTACAGTGAAATGTTTTTTTGTTGCCTGCTATCCAGTCAGCGTTAAGACTATACATGACTGCAATTGAGCTGTCTACAATGTACAGATACAGGATAGAGGGAATAACATTTAGTGCAAGATAGAGTCGAGTGTTAGGATAATAATTAACACATAATAGCAGTTATCAGAGGACATCGTTGCAAATTTTGTGACGTGGGAAATAGAGTTGTGGAGTCACAGGGGAAGGACAGTAAAATACTTCAATTTGCAAACTGGAGGTATTTCTGACGGAAAAAAATAATTGATGAATATGTTAAAAAGATGGACAATGGATCTGCGCTTTAAAAACAGATATGGGTCTGTTAGGTTGATAAAATGTCACTTCAGATCTCTGATTGAGAGCTCTCTCCAGGCATAACCCACCTTCACCCTAAATATATCTCGCCTGTGCCAACTATACATGGCACTGGCAGTTCAGTGAGAAGATCATGAAAGTGAAGGATACAGTGAACACTGACACAGCTGAATGTTAAATGTATCAGTTACAATCGGAGCAGATTCCATCACTACCCCTCCTCCGAAGGATAACGTTGCTTCCAAGGTGCCATCTGGATAATCTCTCTCCCTCCCCTCCCCCAAATGCACATGCATTGTCAAATCAGAGACAGATGAGGAAGAGCAAGGCAGGTCTGTCCCCTTCAGTCACTCTAACATGTGACCGGCTATGCACTAACAGGCCCAACCCTGAAAATTCACTATCAAATGTTAACTGCACCATTCAAAAATATTCCGTAAGAAACAACATTTTTTTTTAAAGCTTTATGGTAAGGATATTATTTAATTTTCTTTCATTGCATCAGTTAAAAGAACAACTATTGCCAACGCGTTCAATCCGATCACAAAATACAAACTCCATCATCCTTGTTTCCTCTCGGTCTAATTTATGCTATCAGATAAAGGACTGCAGCAACTGGAGCATCAGCCCGAGCCTTCAAGGAACAGATAGCGAGCTGTCTGCTCAGTGTCAATTCTGCTAATTAACCTTAATCAGTGCAATTGGCATGCCATCCTTGTGCTAAAGAAACCATGTAGGGAACTGAAATGATAGAGTGGTTCAGCACAAACAGCAGTTTGTATCCCATTAAGTATGCAACAGAAGCAATCTCTGTGTAAAAATGGTTGAAAATCACACATCACGTTTACAGAGCAATTCTGGGATCCCGGGTTCTATAAACAAGAACAGTGTAATAGAATCGGGAAGTTATGTATTCCTGTTGCAAGTACGAATTCCATTGTTCTGTCGTCAGTACATATGACAGTTAAACACGGTAGACACAAACTGCTGGAGTAACTCAGAGGGTCAGACAACATCTCTGGAGAAAAGGAATAGGTGACGTTTTGGGTTGGGACCCTTCTTTTTCGACCCAAAACATCACGTATTCTTTTTCTCCAGAAAGGCCGTCTGAACCGCTGAGCTATTCCAGCATTTTGTATCTATCTTCAGTGTAAACCAGCATCTGCAATTCCTCCCTGACAATTAAACACTCTTGATTTTTTTTAAATCACTTGTTTGGCCCAGCAGCATTGTTTCTAGTTCTGTTCACCATGCTTCAGAAGGATCATTACATCGTAAGTGATAGGAGTAGAATTAGGCCATTCGGCCCATCAAGTCTACTACGCCATTCAGTCATGTCTGATCTATCTCTCCCTCCTAACCCCATTCTCCTGCCTTCTCCCCATAACCTCTGACACCCGTACTAATCAAGAATCTCTGACAAAAATATCCACTGACGGCCTCCTCAGCCTTCTGTTGCAAAGAATTCCACAGATTCACCACCCTCTGACTAAAGAAATCTCCTTCTTAAAGGAACGTTCTTTAATTCTGAGGCTATGACCTCTGGTCCTAGACTCTCCCACTAGTGTAAACATCCTCTCCACATCCACTCTATCCAGGCCTCTATCCATGTGCTGGCTTTGGAGATTCTTGAGAAAAGGTTTCCTTGAGTGCTGAAGGAAGACACAAAATGCTGGAGTAACCTCTGGAGAGAAGGAATGGATGACCTTTTGGCTCGAGACCTTTCTTCAGACTTGAATGCTTCCAGGTGTTAAAGGTTAAAACTAGATGGGTAGTTTGGGGAAACAGTTACGGTCGGAAGGAAGGCCAGGAGAGTTGAAAAAAAGAGAAATTTGTAAATAAAGCAACATTCTTTCAACTGCATGCAAAATGGATAATGTCGACACAGATTGAAGGCGATTGTCACAAAGCTAGAGAAGGGTAAACACTGATTAACGAGTGGTTGGGATTTGGACTCAACAGCAAATTTCAGGAAAGATTTGCTGAAAGTGGAACACACTGGATGCACCTTGAAAATAAAACTCAGCATAGACTCTGCTGAATGGTTTCTATTTTCTTTGCACAATTTGAGTATACGTATATAACATCCATATAATTAGGCTATCAAGTCTACTCTGCTAATCAATCATGGAATCATATGTTATAACAGTTCTATTGCGTTTTAGATGCAGCCAGATACTTCTGTCTTTAGCATCGCATAGACAACCAGTCTTTACAGCAATTATTTGTTTCAAAGCTGCAACATCTTTCTTGCTCACCCTTCCCGAATCCCCTGTACTCAAGAATATGGCACAACTAATCCTTAACTTTTCAGGATAGTTTCAGTTAAAACCACTAAGGGTAGATAGTTGCAAACTATCTTAGTAGTCTTTCTAACTGGATGGCTAATATGGATAGCTACCATTCTGAGTGATGGCAAGATGGGGAAAGAGCCAAAAATGCCTTTTTAATGTCCAAACATTGTCAAGTTACAGACTACACACTGTCTCTTATGGAGTCAGAGAATAAATGGACAAGTTGCACCCATCTTAAGAAAATACATCTGCCAAAGTTAGCACGGTAGGTAGTCCAGAGGATGCATTTTAAGATAACCTTTGATCACAATCACTGATTCCTACTTGAGTTCTGGAATAGAGTCCCAGGATTCCGGGCAGTGCAGTGGCGCAGCGGTGACGCTGCTACCTCACAGCGCCAGAGACCCAGGGTCGATCCTGACTATGGGTGCAGTCTGTGTGGAGTTTCTACGTTTTTCTCCGGGTGCTCTGGTTTCCTCCCACACAAAGGCGTACAGGTTAATTAGCTTTTGCAAATTGTCCCTAGTGTGTAGGATATTTTTACTGTACGGAGTGACCACTGGTCAGCACAGACTCAGTGGGCCGATGGGCCCGTTTCCGCTCTCTGTATCTTTAAAGTCTAAGATTGGAGCATAGCAAATTTGTCTGCCTAAACAATAAAACGGTGTAGGCAGCTAAACCGTGGCTAATGAGGAAAATCAAGGACAGTGTTAAATCTAAGGAAAAGGCATATAAATTGACCAGAGGAAGCAGCAAACTGGAGACATTTAGAACTCAACAGACGAGGACAAAGGGTTTAATTGGGGGAGAAAAAAAGAGCATGAAACAAACCTTGCGGGGAATATAAAAACTGACTCTAAAAGCTTCTTTAGATGTGTAAAAAGGAAAAGATTGGTGAAGACAAATGTAGGACCCTTACAATGAGAGACAGGCGAGTTTATAATGGGAAACAAGGAAATGGCAGAACAGTTAAACGAGTACTCTGGTTCTGTCTTCACTAAGGAAGACACAAACAATCTTCCAGAAATTCTAGGGGACCAAGGATCTAGTGGGAGGGAGGAACTGAAGGGAATCCACATTAGTCAGGAAATGGTGTTGGGTAAACTGTTGGGCAGATAAATCTGCAAGGTCTGCATCCCAGAATACTCAAGGAGGTGGCCCTAGAAATCGTGGATGCATTGGTGTTGTTTACAATGTTCTCTCGACTCTGGGTCACTTCCTGTGGACTGGAGAGTAGCCAATGTAACCCCACTTTTTAAGAAAGGTGGGAGAGAGAAAATGGGGAATTACAGACCAGTTAGCCTTACATCAGTCATGGGGAAGATGCTTGAGTTGATTGTTAAAGATGTTATAGCAGCGCATTTGGAAAGCAGTGACGGGATCGGTCAAAGTCAGCATGGGTTTACGAAGGGGAAATCATGCTTGACTAATCTTATGGAATTGTTTGAGGAGGTAACAAGTAGAATGGATAAGGGAGAACCAGTGAATGTGGTGTATCCGGAGTTTCAAAAAGCCCTTGACAAGGACCCCCACAAGAGATTAGTGTGCAAAATTAAAGCACATGGTATTGGGGGTAGGGTATTGACATGGATAGAGAACTGGTTGGCAGACAGGAAGCAAAGAGTATGAATTAACGGGTCCTTTTAACGGGTCCAGTGGGTTGACGTAAGGCTTGGTGCTGGGACCCCAGTAATTTACAATATATATTAACGATTTAGACAAAGGAATTAAATGTGACATCTCCAAGTTTGCGGAGACACTGCTGGAAGGCAGTGTGAGCTGCGATGAGGACGTTATGAGGCTGCAGGGTGACTTGGATAGGTTGGGTGAGTGGGCAGATGTATGGCAGATGCAGTATAATGTGGATAGATGTGGAGCATCCACTTTGGGGGCAAGATCAGGAAGGTGGATTGTTATCTGAATGGTGTCAGGTTAGGAAAAGTGGAGGTACAACGAGACCTAGGTGTGCTTGTACATCAGTCACTGAAAGTAAGCAAGCAGGTACAGGAGGCAATGAAGAAAGCTAATGGCATTTTGGCCTTCTTGCGAGAGGATTTGAGTTTAGGAGCAAGGAGGTCCTATTGCAGTTGTACAGGGCCCTGGTGAGACCGCACCTAGAGTATTGTGTGCAATTTTGGTCTCCTAATTTGAGGAAGGACATTATTGCTATTGAGGGAATGCAATGTAGGTTCATCAGGTTAATTCCCTGGATAGCGGGACTGACATATGATGAAAAAATGGGTCGACTGGGCTTGTATTCAATGGAACTTAGAAGGATGAGGGGGAATCTGATAGAAACATATAAAATTCTTAAAGGAATGGACAGGTTAGATGCAGGAAAAATGTTCCCGATGTTGGGGGAGTCCAGAACCAGGGGTCACAGTTTAAGAATAAGGGGTAGGCCATTTACGACTGAGATGAGGAAAAGCCTTTTCACCCAGAGAGTTGTGAATCTGTAGAATTCTCTGCCAGAGAAGGCAGTGGAGGCCAATTCAGGGGATGTTTTCAAGAGAGAGTTAGATTTAGCTCTTAGGACTGTAGGATTTAAGGAATATGGATAAAAATGATATTAGAAACATAGAAACATAGAAAATAGGTGCATGAGTAGGCCATTCGGCCCTTCGAGCCTGCACCGCCATTCAATGTGATCATGGCTGATCATCCAACTCAGTATCCCGTACCTGCCTTCTCTCCATACCCCCTGATCCCTTTAGCCACAAGTGCCACATCTAACGCCCTCTTAAATATAGCCAATGAACTGGCCTCAACTACCTTCTGTGGCAGAGAATTCCAGAGACTCACCACTCTTTGATATTGATTTTAGATGATCAGCCACGATCATATTGAATGGCGGTGCTGGCTCGAAGGGCCGAATGGCCTACTTCTGCACCTATTTTTCTATGTTCTACGTAAGCCATTCACATAATGAAACAGATGGATTGATTAACCTACGGTAATCATATATAGCACTGGTTACAAAATGATTATGAACCATTATCAAGGACAAAATTAATTCTCACCTGGAGAAAAATGGGTTAATAAGGAACACTCTGCAAGGTATTTTTAAAAGTAGTGTCTGCCCAACCAGATTGACTTCTTTGATGATGTGTTATGAAGTAGAAAACAAAATCACACTAGAGAACAAAAAACGCTGAAGTAACTCAGCAGGTCAGGCAGCATCTTTGGAGAACATGGATAGGTGACGTTTCGGGTCAGGAACTTCTTCAGATAGGGAAGAAGGGGCTGACCCGAATCACACTCAATTTTTACAAATATCTGCTTGAGCTTTGGGTAAAATACTTTTTACAGGAGTGTGATGAAAGGTCTCGAAGATGCTGTCTGTCCCACTGAGATACATAGAAACATAGAAAATAGGTGCAGGAATAGGCCATTCGGCCCTTCGAGCCTGCACCGCCATTCAATATGATCATGGCTGATCAACCAACTCGGTATCCTGTACCTGCCTTCTCTCCATACCCCCTGATCCCTTTAGCCACAAGGGCCACATCTAACTCCCTCTTAAATATAGCCAATGAACTGGCCTCAACTACCTTCTGTGGCAGATAATTCCAGAGACTCACTTCTCTCTGTGTGAAAAATGTTTTCCTCATCTCGGTCCTAAAGGAATTCCCCCTTATCCTTAGACTGTGACCCCTTGTTCTGGACCTCCCCAACATCGGGACCAATCTTCTTTCATCTAGCCTATCCAACCCCTTAAGAATTTTATAAGTTTCTATAAGATCCCCCCTCAATCTTCTAGCGAGTACAAGCCAAGTCTATCCAGTCTTTCCTCATATGAAAGTCCTGACATCCCAGGAATCAGTCTGGTGAACCTTCTCTGTACCCCCTCTATGGCAAGAATGTCTTTTCTCAGATTTGGAGACCAAAACTGTACACAATACTCCAGGTGTGGTCACAATATACAATTCTGGATCTTGATGATGGCTTTGAGGTGGATCGACAGTCTGATACCAGGGTTGAGGATTTGTTACAAGGGAAGCCTGTGAAATTTGAATTGTACTCTGCAAGGTAGAACGGGCAAGCTGGAGCAAACCTGGAATCAAAATTATTACTGATTTCAATAAAGCAAGTAGGTAGAACATTTTCTTGAGCAAACAGATTAGTAGCCGCAGAATACTCCCTGAACACAAATTCAGATGCTACTCTGCAAGATGCAAACCATTGTTTGCCGCAAAAATAGGATGGCCAGGTTACAGTTTGCCAAAAGGTACTCAAAAGAGCAACCACAGTTCTGGAAAAAAGGACTTGTGGACATGAGATGAAGATTAACTTACATCAGTGATGGCAAGAGCAAAGTATGAACAAGAGAAGGAACTGCTCAGGATACAAAGCATACCACCTCATCTGTGAAACATGATGGTGGGGGTGTTATGGCCTGGGCATGTATGGCTGCTGAAAGTACTCATTTATCTTCATTGATGACACCACTGCTGATGGTGGTAGCATAATGAATTCTGAAGTGTATAGACACATCCTTATCTGCTCAAGTTCAAACAAATGCCTCAAAACTCATTGGTCGGCGGTTCATTCTACAGCAAGACAAAGATCCTAAACATACTGCCAAAGCAACAAAGGAGTTTTTCAAACCAATAAATTGTCATTTTTTGAGTGGCAAAGTCAATCATCCGATCTGAACCCAATTGAGCATGCCTTTTATATGCTGAAGGGAAACCTTAAGGGGACTAGCCCCCAAAACAAGCATAAGCTAAAGACGGCAGCAATACAGGCCTGGCAGAGCATCACCAGAGAAGACACCCAGCAACTGATGATGTCCATGAATCGCAGTCATTGCATGCAAAGGATATGCAACAAAATACTAAACATGACTTTCATTTACACGACATTGCTGTGTCCCAAACATTATGGCGCCCTGAAATGGGGGAGCTATGTATAAACACTGCTGTAATTTCTACATGGTGAAACCAAAATGTATAAAAATTGCCTTTATTAAAATCTGACAATGTGCACTTTAACCACATGTGATTTTATTCTACTACAAATTTCAAATTGTGGAGTACAGAGGCAAATAAATAAATGATGGGTCTTTGTCCCAAACATTATGTAGGGCACTGTATAAGGAGAGGTTGGACAAGCTTGATTTGTTTTCTCTCGAGCGTCGGAGGCTGATGGGAGACCCGATGGACGTTTATAAAATGATGAGAGGCACAGGTGAGGTAGACTTTCAGAATCTTTTTCCCAGGGTGGAAGTGTCAAATACTAGAGGGCTTAGCTACAGAGTGGTGGATGCTGGAACATCAGAGTGGTGGATGGTGGAACGTGCGCTGCCAGTGGTGGGGGTAGACCCCGATACATCTGTGGCGTTTACGATTCTTTCAGATAGGCGCATAAATGTGTGAGGCATGGAGGGATATTGATCACATGCAGGCAGAAATAATTAGTTTAATTTGGCATCAGGTTCAACGCACACGTTTCAACAATGCATAGAAATACTCAGGAAAAACTAATTAAATTGAAATGCTTACGTATGTATGCAACTTAAAAATGAACACAAAGCAGAGAACGGACATATACTTTCATTCACTCACTTTGCCATTGGTTTGTTTTTGGTTATCTTTCGTGGTTGTGGTTTTAGCTACTCGAATCACAGTGCTGGGCTCAACTTTTCGGTTCAATCTTACCGGTTCGGGTTTTTTCTCTACTGATTTAGCCTAAATCGACAACCAAAAAGGGATGGAAAAATAAACAACCACACAGGCAAATGTAATGAGGGAGAAACTCAAGATAACATGCTCTGAAATGTAATAGAATAAAATGATTAGACCAGAGTTGTCATTTAAAGTAAAATACATATTAATGCACAAAATTGACCTATGTTTTAAGAAATATTGCACACTTTTCACTTCCAAATGATTTAAACTCATTTACGTATAGTCCAAAATATATTTAGTCCTTTGAATTGGAAACAATTAATATACTTGCTTCTTCTGTCCTTTGAAAACTATCCTGATGATCACTCAACTAGAAAAAGCACGCGTCTTCATATTTTTCATCTATTTCCTCACTCCTCTTGTTCACAGAAGCATAGGAGGTTATGGAATAAGAGATTTTATTTGGTTCATCATGTCCATCCCAGTCAAGATTTGAGATTCTTAGGTTACTCCAGGACTGCTTATGCAGCTTGCAGTCTTGTTGAGTGCTCATCACGACTGCTTTCAACTGCAACACGAGTCTCCATCTCCCCATCTACACTTTGGACGGCGAGATTTCTCTCCAACTCCTCACTTCTGCTTCCATCATTTACCGTGAACCTACCTCCCAGAGTTATCAATGTCTTTGTAAAAAGTCTTTTGCTGCTCACTCAGTCCAAACCTCTCAATTTTGTAAACCTCAATTATATCTACTCTTAATCTTGCTTCAAAAAGACAAACAAACGCAATCTCTCCTCACAACTGTTATTTTCCTGTCCATATTTGTATTCTTTTTTTCCCCCATCTTTTGTCAGGTTTTAAAACGCTCTCATTCCTCAGTGCCACTACTCATTTTGACAGCATTACAAATGTTTCTATTTCTGTCCCTACTTTCTCTCATTACTTATTTCATGGGAATCAAGGGATAAGGAGTTATGAATTATTTGCTTGAATGTTCTGAATTAATTATTTGTGACTGCGTTCATGAAGGGGGGGAATGGTGCCAACATTGTAATTGAGCAGTACATGGTGAACATTAAATCACAAGCGCCTGATGAAATATGTCCAAGGCTATTAAAAGAAGTTACAGTGCATTTGACCATCATTTTCACTCCTCACTCTCTACAGGAATGGTGCCTGCAAATTGGTGATTGTTTGAAATGCCAGTTAATTCACCATCAGCGGTGGGCAAAGTACTGGAATGAAATTGGGCGGCAATACAGTGTAAAATGTCATTGATAGAAGCATAGACTGGTTAGAGACAGTCAGCATGGATTGATGTATGGGTAGCACCTGTCTGGCCAGGTTCTACGGGGCAGTCTGGTTGATAAAAGTAAAATTCAACAGGATCCATGGGAGATTAGCAAATCAAAAACTGGCTCAGTAGCAGGAAACAAGGGGAACTGCTGACAGCTGTAACAAAGATGAAAGAACATCCACAGAACTCGGTACTAGATCCCTTGCTGTTTGTAATGTGTAAAAAAAATTAAACCAAGGTGAAGTTGGGCATGTTAAAGATGTTTGGAGTGATAAAAAAAAACTGGTCTTTCACTTGTCATTTGAGTAGAAAAATATCAAATGGAATTTAATCTAGAAGAGTGCCCAACAATACACACAAAAGGTGCGGCAAGACAGGGATGCAAACAATAAGTGGGGGGAAATAGAGCGCTGTGAAGGAAAAAAAAGGACCTTGGATGTCTATTCAGAGACCTTAATGAGAAAAAACATGTTCGTCAGGTGGTTGAAACGGCATAAAGTGTAATTTTTTTTTAATGTCAGGGGTATTAAATGCAAAGATCTATTCAAATTACAAACAAAACAAACAGAAAAATTGTTGGGAATAGCCAGTAGATCCAGCCACATCTTTTGGGAAGTGAAAGTTTCAGTTCAGAGATCCTTTGCTAGAACGCAGAGTCAGAAAGTACATGTAACACTAGATGAAGCACAGCTCCGGTACTGTAACGTGTTACAGGAAAGATGTGATTGAACTGGAGAGGGTGCAAAGAAAATTGCGGAGGATATTGCCAGAGCTGAAAGACTAGCTATGATGAAAGAATGGGTTTTTTGTTTGCGAAGAGGTGGGTGAAGGTGTATAATTAATTGAGGTGTATAAAATTGTAAAGGGTCAAGATAGAGCAGTAAAGACTTGTTTCCCAGTAACTGGGAAAGTAGGGATATGGGTAGAGGACTTGATGAGAGGCGAGGAAATAAACCTGTTTTTGCAAGAGGATAATAGAGGCTGGAATTGACTTTCTGAAAGGATTGAAGAGGCTTTGCCACATTTAACATATGTGGAGGCGTACTTGAAAAGCTACGACCAGGAGAGTTATGGACTGGAAGCTGGGATTGAACTGGATATCTCTTCTGGTATGGACAGGAATTGCCCCTTTTGGAGTCGGAGAAAATCTAAGATTCTATCCTTGCTTATCTGCTGTCATATCATCTTCCTTACCTTGCCCAGCATGACTCTACAACTTTGCTTATTTTTAAATTGGTTTAGAATTACATTGCTAACAAGTTAAATAAAAAACCCTCCCAAGAATCTATTACGGTAAGATTACTAATTAACACATTTCTCCATACAACAGTCCTAATATTGATGATAACCCTGTACATTTCCCTCCTAGACTGAAAAACACCAACAATTAACCTTGTACTTACGGTCTTTAACTTTGCTAATACCTTCTTTCAAAAAACACAGGAGGAACTCGGAGGATCAGAGAAGCATCTCTGGAGGGAAATAAGCAGCAGGCTGTCCATTTCCCCCATAGAAGCTGCCTGATCTGCTGAATATCCCCAGCAGTTGTTTGTTTTTTTAAAATCTCAATTCCAGCATCTCATGGTCTCTTGTGTATCGTTGCTAATACTTCCATTTCTTTTTAGGGGCCAAGTTACACAATTTATAAAATTGGTTAAAAAAACCTATCTAGAAACCAGATCTAGCAATAACATTTCATCTAGCCTTTCATATATGTCGCCTGACAATTTTCCTTCAAAAGCGTACAAATCTACAGAAATAATACACATCTACAAAGTACCTGCTTGATATTTTTTGGACTACTTTTATAATTTTCAATAATATGCACAAGAAAATAGATGGACTGGAGAAGGAGCAAAGCAGAAGAGAATTGGAAGTAAGCTCCAATTGAAAGAAGTGTGTAAAATATTAAAAGAGAAAGATAAATGAATTAAACAAAAAAGTGGAAAGAGTATAAAAAATGGAAATTATGAATAATGAATAACGAAGACGAGCAGCAAGGCACATATATTTTAGCAACCTTCAAAATTACAAAAAAGTTAAATAAACAAACAATTAGTTGTTATGCATTTTGGGAGATTGCGAGGACACAGAAGGAAATACTTAAATGCAAAGGCTTTTTTTAATGGGCGAATTAGTACGTTACAGAGTTGAGCTTTGATGGGCAAAGGAAACATTATTTTCCACTGACTGTTTCTCAAACTAAATTTTCAAGGCTCACTTCTGATTTAAATCCTCTACCTTATTGATCAAAATGCGCTTGATTCAAATGACTGCTGTCCATTTACCTTAAAATAGGCAACCACCACCTACCTTTCCCCCTCCAGGCTGATATTTCATGTTATCTGTGGATCCGATTTTGGACTTGATGTTTTTTAGGTCGGGAGCTGGGGCACTAGTTGGCCGAGGTTGCTTTGGACCCGGTGCCACAGTGGGCTTTGGGGGTGTGCGCGGGATCGGCGCCACTCTCTTGGCCTCAGAAGCAGCTGTTGTCTTCAGAGCCAGCGTTCTAGGTGCCCGTGTGGTGTTAGACGATGGAGTTCCTGGACTACTCACACCAAGAGGTGTGCTCGGCGAACTTGGGGTAGTGCCGCTACTCTTAATAGAAGTGGTGGAAGTAGTCTTCGGGCGACCCGTCTCACCTAAGATCAAAACAAAATACATGCTATTTTCTTCACAAATATAAATTGTTTCTCCATGATGTTTATTTAGTTATGTGTGAGGAATTGTGAACTTATTTCCAAACAGTGAACAATAACCGGCCAATTGTCGCCATGCCAATGAAGTATAGAACACCCTACTTTCTCCTGACCTGACCCTCAAACAACCTTTCACCAACCTGAAAGCCATTGCCTTTATCCACATTCATTTTAATGCTTGACTATGTGAGTGGCACAGCTGGTAGAGCTGCGGTCACACAGCACCAGAGACCTGGGTTTGATCCCGACCTCGGGTGCTGTCTGTGGGGAGTTTACATGTTCTCCGTGACTGCATGTGTTTCCTCCGGGTGCTGCAGTTCCCTCCCACATCCCCAGGGTGTGCAGATTTGTAAGTTAATTGACCCTTGTTTAAAATAAAAAATGCCCCCTGGTTTGTAGAGGGTTTACGAGAAACAAGTATGAATGGGCGATCGATGGCCAACGTGGACTCGATGGGCCAAAGGGTCCATTTCCATGCTTCATCGCTAAACTAAGCTGAAGAATTAGATCAGACCTCCAGCACTATCCCTGGTCTTTACCATTTGCTGCATGTAGTAGGTGAGTTAGACACAAAAAGCTGGAGTAATTCAACGGGACGGGCAGCATCTCTGGAGAGAAGGAATGGGTGACGTTTCGGGTCGAGACCCTTCTTTAGACCAGGTTGGCACAAAAGATGGGAGGAAATATATTGGCTTTAGCATTGCTAACGAGTGTGATAGAACGGATCACTACATAGGAATCGTGATGGAAAATTGTAGCAGATTTAGATCGAGGGCACAGAAACAGCACATATGAAATGCGTTATCTTCCAAAATGTACTCTCTAACCACATACAAGGAGAATGCCGGTTTAGATGAGGTACTACAGAGGGCAGTAGGTACACATGTAGCTATATCCAAGCAAGAAGGTAAACATAGAAACATAGAAAATAGGTGCAGGGGTAGGCCATTCTGCCCTTCGAGCCATTCAGTATGTTCATGGCTGATCATCCAAAATCAGTAAAACATTCATGAATATTAAAAGAGGGATAATCATGAGCGAATGCAAAACCACACATGTGATGTTGGGGAAGAAGAGGGGAGGAGTAATGTGAGGAATGTGAAACACACTTTAACGAAATAAACCGTAATAAATGAATTTACGTTACCCAGGGGAGACTTTGCCGACAAGGACTTCCTCATTTCTCCAGATTTTGGTTCAGTTTTAATGGCTGAAAATAAAATGTTTAAAAAGTTATAATAATTTTAAAAGTGGGATGCTAGCTCTAAACTACCCCTAATCTAGCTCTAAATTGTATTTTTCTACAAGACATTCCAGTACTGACCATCAGTTTGGGACAGAGTTAGAAACAGCTTGGAATATTAGGTAGACACAAAAAGCTGGAGTAACTCAGCGGGACAGGCAGCATCTCTGGAGAGGAGGAATGGGTAACGTTTCGGGTCGAGACTCTTATTCAGACTTAGATTATTATTATAATAGGTTATTATTTCTCCATGAAACTGGAAGAAAATTTGTTTTGGACTCCTCATGTGAGGGCTATTAATATTAGGTGAGGAACTTTTCTCAACTGAGGCACCCAATAAATATATCTAAACGTGTCTAAACTTGTCCAAGATATCCTCAAATCAGAGGGAGAGGAGCCTGAGGTCGTGGTGCATATAGGTACCAATGATATAGGTAAAAAAAGAGAAGAGGTCCTGAAGGGAGGATTTAAGGACTTGGGAGGAGAGTTGAGGAAAAGGACCAAAAAGGTAACAATCTCAGGATTACTGCCTGTGCCACGTGACAGTGAGAGTAGAAATGGAGCAAGGTGGAGGATAAATGCTTGGCTGAAAGACTGGTGCAGAGGGCAGGGATTCAAGTTTCTGGATCATTGGGACTTCTTTTGGGGAAGGTGGGACCTGTACAGAAAGGATGGGTTGCACTTGAACCCGAGGGGGACCAATATCCTGGCGGGGAAATTTGCAAAGGCCACTGGGGAGACTTTAAACTAGAATGGTTGGGGCGAGGGATGCAAATAGCAAAAGCTAGTAGACAGAATGGGAGGCAGGAAGCAGAAAAGGGAAGCACTCGGACACAAGAGGAGAAAGAAAAAAAAGGAAATAAACAGAGAATAAGAGATGGGGGGTTTCTTAAATGTGCATATTTTAATGCTAGGAGCATTGTAAGAAAGGTGGATGAGCTTAGAGTCTGGATAGACACCTGGAAGTATGATGTTGTGGCGATCAGTGAAACATGGTTGCAGGAGGGCTGTGATTGGAAACTGAATATTCCAGGATTTCGTTGCTTCAGGTGTGATAGAATTGGAGGGGCAAGAGGTGGAGGTATTGCATTGCTAGTCAGGGAAGATATTACAGCAGTGCTTTGGCAGGATAGATTGGAGGGCTCATCTAGGGAGGCTATTTGGGTGGAACTTAGAAGTGGGAAAGGTGTAGCAACACTTATAGGGGTATATTATAGACCGCCAAATGGGGAACGAGAATTGGAAGAGCAAATATGTAAAGAGATAGCAGATATTAGTAGTAAGCACAAGGTAGTGATTGTGGGAGATTTCAACTTTCCACACATAGACTGGGAAACACATTCTGTAAATGGGCTGGATGGTTTGGAGTTTGTAAAATGTGTGCAGGATAGTTTTTTGCAGCAATACATAGAGGTGCCTACTAGAGGAGGGGCAGTGCTGGACCTCCTGTTAGGAAATGAGACGGGACAGGTGGTGGAGGTATGCGTAGGGGAGCACTTCGGGTCCAGTGATCACAATACCATTAGTTTCAATATAATTATGGAGAAGGACAGAACTGGGCCTAGGGTTGAGATTTTTGATTGGAGAAAGGCTAACTTTAACGAGATGCGAGATGATTTAAAAGGAGTGAACTGGGACATTTTGTTTTATGGGAAAGATGTAGAGGAGAAATGGAGGACATTTAAAGGGGAAATTTTAAGAGTACAAAATCTTTATGTTCCTGTTCGGTTGAAAGGAACCAGTAAAAATTGGAAAGAGCCCTGGTTTTCAAGGGAAATTGGACATCTTGTTCGGAAAAAGAGGGAGATCTCCAATAATTATAGGCAGCATGAAGTAAATGATGTGCTTGAGGAGTATAAGGAATGTAAAAAGAATCTAAAGAAAGAAATTAGAAAAGCTAAAAGAAGATATGAGGTTGCTTTGGCAAGTAAGGTGAAAGTAAATCCAAAGGGTTTCTACAGCTATGTTAATAGCAAAAGGATAACAAGGGATAAAATTGGTCCATTGGAGAGACCGAGTGGACAGCTATCTGCAGAGCCAAAAGAGATGGGGGAGATATTGAACAATTTCTTTTCTTCGGTATTCACCAAGGAGAAGGATATTGAATTATGTGAGGTAAGGGAAACTAGTAGAGTAGCTATGGATACTATGAGTTTCAAAGTAAAAGAAGTACTGGCACTTTTGAAAAATATAAAAGTGGATAAGTCTCCAGGTCCTGACAGGATATTCCCTAGGACATTGAGGGAAGTTAGTGTAGAAATAGCGGGGGCTATGACAGAAATATTTCAAATGTCATTAGAAACTGGAATAGTCCCCGAGGATTGGCGTACTGCGCATGTTGTTCCATTGTTTAAAAAGGGTTCTAAAAGTAAACCTAGCAATTATAGACCGGTTAGTTTGACTTCAGTGGTAGGCAAATTAATGGAAAAGCTACTTAGAGATAATATATATAAGTATCTGGATAAAGAGGGTCTAATTAGGAACAGTCAACATGGATTTATGCCTGGAAGGTCATGTTTGACTAATCTTCTTGAATTTTTTGAAGAGGTTACTAGGGAAATTGACGAGGGTAAAGCAGTGGATGTTGTCTATATGGACTTCAGTAAGGCCTTTGACAAGGTTCCTCATGGAAGGTTGGTTAAGAAGGTTCAACTGTTGGGTATAAATGCAGGAATAGCAAGATGGATTCAACAGTGGCTGAATGGGAGAAGCCAGAGGGTAATGGTGGATGGCTGTTTGTCGGGTTGGAGGCAGGTGACTAGTGGGGTGCCTCAGGGATCTGTGTTGGGTCCTTTGTTGTTTGTCATGTACATCAATGATCTGGATGAAGGGGTGGTAAATTGGATTAGTAAGTATGCAGATGATACCAAGATAGGGGGTGTTGTGGATAATGAAGAGGATTTCCAAAGTCTACAGAGTGATTTAGGCCAGTTGGAAAAATGGGCTGAAAGATGGCAGATGGAGTTTAATGCTGATAAATGTGAGGTGCTACACCTTGGCAGGACAAATCAAAATAGGACGTACATGGTAAACGGTAGGGAATTGAAGAATACAGTTGAACAGAGGGATCTGGGAATAACCGTGCATAGTTCCTTGAAGGTAGAATCTCATATAGATAGGGTGGTAAAAAAAGCTTTTGATATGCTAGCCTTTATAAATCAGAGCATTGAGTATAGAAGCTGGGATGTAATGTTAAAATTGTACAAGGCGTTGGTGAGACCAAATTTGGAGTATGGTGTACAATTTTGGTCGCCCAATTATAGGAAGGATGTCAACAAAATAGAGAGGGTACAGAGGCGATTTACTAGAATGTTGCCTGGGTTTCAACAGCTAAGTTACAGAGATAGGTTGAATAAGTTAGGTCTTTATTCTCTGGAGCGCAGAAGGTTAAGGGGGGACTTGATAGAGGTCTTTAAAATGATGAGAGGGATAGACAGAGTTAATGTGGACAAGCTTTTCCCTTTGAGAATAGGGAAGATTCAAACAAGAGGACATGACTTTAGAATTAAGGGACAGAGGTTTAGGGGTAACATGAGGGGGAACTTCTTTACTCAGAGAGTGGTAGCGGTGTGGAATGAGCTTCCAGTGGAAGTGGTGGCGGCAGGTTCGTTGGTATCATTTAAAAATAAATTGGATAGGCATATGGATGAGAAGGGTATGGAGGGTTATGGTATGAGTGCAGGCAGGTGGGACTAAGGGAAAAAAGTTGTTCGGCACGGACTTGAAGGGCCGAGATGGCTTGTTTCCGTGCTGTAAGTGTTATATGGTTGTTATATGGTTATATCACAGGTCAAGGTACAGCAGAGCCTAGCCAGCAAGAAGCTGTCCTTCAAATACATGTTCGTAAGTGATAGGAGCAGAATTAGGCCATTTGGCCCAACAAGTTTACTCCGCCATTCAATCATGGCTGATCTATCTCTCCCTCCTAACCCCATTCCCCTGCCTTCTCCCCATAACCGCTGACACCCGTACTAATCAAGAATCTATCTCTGCTTTAAAAATATCTTCATTAAATCTTCATACAAGTTCACTCGAACACCATTTATGAAAAAAAAAATCATTTTGTCAGATGACTGGTTAGAACAACCAATTAGGAACAGAAAACTAGTTTCCATTTGCTGAAACTCATCTTGCATACAACCATTCCAGGTTCCAGGAAGAGGAGTCTTACATGCATCTTACATGAAAAATTCGAACCCACTACCCATAGGACTAAAATGTGTGCTAGTTAACACACTGTGTTGCCTCTAAGGACGAGTCGCACGATTTCCCCTCGCACCTTAAACCTGTGTTCTCTGGTTCTGGATTCCCTTGCTTTGAGTAAAAGACTCTGTGCATATACCTTGTCTGTACACCTCTATAAGATCACCTCCAATTATATAAAAATGGTGTTAACGTACATGTTGGTCTTCTTGGGGTAGAAAGTGTGGTATTTCTCGGTGTTGACCCAGCGGTAGTTGCCGCTTTCTGCAGTGATGTTGCACTGCTCTTAACAGATGTGTTACTGGGTGTTTTTGTGACAGCTGCGGATTGTGGCCTCGATGGAGAGGGCTTCATTGTACCCTTAGCATCAGTTGCCTGTAAAAATACAACAGCATGGTTTATGGCATCAGTTAGAGAGCAACAGAATGAAGAAAAATGCAGTGGTAAGATGGATTTGGAAATAGATACATTAAATTTAGTTTAGTTTAGAGATATAGCATGGACACAGGCGCTTTGGCCCACCGAGTCCGCACTGACCAGCGATCCCCGCACACTAACAATATAATTTACAATTATACCAAGCCAATTAACCTACAAACCTGTACATCTTTGGCTTGTGGGAGGAACCCAGAGAAAATGCACGCAGGTAACAGGTAGAATGTACAAACTTGTACAAAGTGCCCACAGTCAGGATCGAACCCTGGTCCCTGGCGCTGTAACTCTATCGCTGCGCCACCGTGCCGATAATTTAATTGTACAGAAATTTATTACAGTTCATAGACTACTAAACACTTAAGCAAAATGAATTTTGAAAATAGATGAAGCAGCCAATTTGCAGGCATTAGCCGACAAAAACACTAATGAGATAAATGGTAAGTAACAATCTTTTTTTGTTCTGAAGATTCTACTGAGGAAATGAGACCGGCAACATTGCTCTAGTTAAATGTGAGGAAAGATAAGAGGCATTAAATGGTAATGCATCGCAGGTGGTGATGGATGAAGGATGAATGTTGCCTTGAATAGTGAGAATCCCGTTGCCCTACTTCAGATATTGCAGATAAGTCTTGACCCTTCATGTGAATTCTAGGTCAGGATTCACATGGATGTTAAGATGTTGAAGATTTTCAGAATCCCACGATCACTGTTGGAGAAGTTGGATTGCCCTTCTTGAGACTGAGCCAGCGGAAAGCAATTAGTGATAGACACAAAATGCTGGATAACTCCGCGGGACAGGCAGCATTTCTGGATAGAAGGAATGGGTGACGTTTCGGGTCGACACCCATTCCTTCTATCCAGAGATGCTGCCTGTCCCACTGAGATACTCCAGCATTCAGTGCCTATCTCCAGTGTGAACTTGCATCTGCAGTTCCTTCCTACACAGCCCACGTGGAGAGCACGGCTACATTCTCAGAATCTGCGCAGAGCCGGTGGCAGAATTATTTCTCAGACATCTTTAACCTCTCACTACTCCAAATCAGGGTTCTCACCTACTTTAACAGGCCAACTTTCATCCCAGTGGCAAAGAAAAGCAAGGTAGCATGCCTGAATATCTGCCGCTCAGAGGGTATGACATCCACCATCATTAAGTGCTGCTGGTCGTGCTACACATCAACTCCAGCCTACCAGACAGCCTTGATCCACTGGAATTCGCCTGCCATCACAACAGATCCACGGTGGGTTGAATCTATCATATTATGATCACTGCCTCCAAGGGGCTCCTTCATCTTAAGCTGCCTTATCAAGTGTGGTTCATTGCACAACAGCAAATCCAAAATTGTCTTTTCTCTAGTGGGCTCGTCCATAGGCTGCTCTAAGAAGTCATCTCGTGGCAATTTTAAACATTCATTCCCTTGGGATCCAGGACCAACCTGATTTTCCCATTCTACTTGCATATTGCTATCCCCCTTGACCACTGGTTTTCTTACAGGCCTTTTCTATTACAGCATGGTACGGCAGCTGCACCATGGCAGACAGGGAGAGGCTTCAGAGGGTAGTCAGGGCAGCACAGAAGATCATCGGCTGCCCTCTCCCCTCTCTGATGGACATTTACACCTCCCACTGCCTCAGCAGGGCGAAGAACATTATCAAGGACAGCTCCCATCCTGCATTTGGCCTGTTCAACCTGCTACCCTCAGGGAGGCGCTATAGGTGCATCAGCACAAGGACAAATAGACTCAAGAACAGTTTCTTTCCAAAATCCATCATCTCCCTGAACTCACACATGCATTGACTTCACAGCCTAACCCCCGGACTTTCATCTATCCACCTAGTGTAATTTGTACTGTAACTGTAACCCATACTGGATATAGGAATCCTATTATCCATTCTATTTATCCATTGTCTTTTTATAGATATGTATATAGCGCTGCAGAAAATGTGCACATTATCCCCCCCCCCCCCTTTTTGTCTTGTTTTTGCACTGAGTAGGAGCAGTTTTTAATCTCACTGTATATGTGTATAGTGACAATAAAAGGCATTCTGATTCTATTTGCGGATTACATCCTGGCTACTATTCGGAGGCCTGTATATAACTCCCATCAGGGTCTTTCAACTTGATCTAGAACCATGGTGGATCTGACTGAATTCTGATCACTTCGAACATGCACACCCAATGGTATCTCTTCCACTTACTGTGTTTCCTTACCTTAAACTAAGTCCAGAACTGCATGCCGTTGATCTTGCTGCTTACAGATTTAAAATATTTAAAAATGACTACATTTTTATTACTACCTATTAAATTCTGTAGTCAAATGTGTAAACAAATTTGCCTTTCTACCTTCTTCCTGTACATGCCCAACAATATGTTGTTCAATTGAGAGTTAGATTCGGTTCTTAGGGCTAAAGGAATCAAGGGATATGGGGAAAAAGCAGGAACGGGGTACTGATTTTAGCTGATCAGCCGTGATCATATTGAATGGCAGTGCTGGCTCAAAGGGCCGAATGGCCTACTCCTGCACGTATTTTTCTAATTGAACATATATACTTAATTTGTTGAACTAACATACCTCCTCAAAGCTGTAGTAAACCTATATTATCTCAACTTCCTCAAATCTTTCTCTTATCTAAATGCCCTGTACCTAACATGCTTAGCTGCCAATCCTTTGAACAGAGAACAGTGCAGGACAGGAAAGTCATTTTGGCGCACAATGTTTATGCCAAACATGATGCCAAGATAAACTAATCTTGTCTGTCTGTAAATGATCCATATCCCTCCATATCTATGTGCCCATCTAAAAGCCTCTTAAATAGCACTAACATATCTGCCTCCACCACCACCCCTGGCACCCACCACTGTGTAAAAATACATGCCCTCACATTTCCTTTAAACTTCAAGGTAGACAAAAATGCTGGAGAAACTCAGCGGGTGCGGCAGCATCTATGGAGCAAAGGAAATAAGCAACGTTTCGGGCCGAAACCCTTCTTCAGAATGATCTCAACTTTCTGTCTCAACAGACTGCTTTCAACTCATCAGTCTGAAGAAGGGTTTCGGCCCGAAATGTTGCCTATTTCCTTCGCTCCATAGATGCAGCCACACCCACTGAGTTTCTCCAGCATTTTTGTCTACCTTCGATTTTCCAGCATCTGCAGTTCCTTCTCGAATCCTTTAAACTTTACCTTTCTCACCTTAAAACCCTCTAGTCATAGAGTCGTAGAGTGATACAGTGTGGAAACAGGCCCATCGGCCCAACGCCCACACTGACCAACAATGTCCCAACTACCCTAGTCCCACTTGCCTGCGCTTGGTCCATAACCCTCCAAACCTGTCCTATCCATGTACATGTCCAACTGTTTTTTAAATGATAGCATAATCCCAGCCTCAACTACCTCCTCTGGCAGCTTGTTCCATACACCCACCACCCTCTGTGTGAAAAATGTACCCCTCGGATTCCTATTAAATCTTTTCCCCTACACCTTGAACCTATGTCTTCTGGTCCTTGATTCCCCTATTCTGGGTAAAAGACTATGCATCTACCCGATCTATTCCTCTCATGATTTTGCATACCTCTGTAAGATCTCCCCTCATCCTCTTATGCTCCATGGAATAGAGACCCAGCCTACTCAACCTCTCCCTATAGCTCACACCCTCTAGTCCTGGCAACATCCTGGTAAATCTTTTCTGAACCCTTTCAAGCTTGACAATATCTTTCCTGTAACATGGTGCCCAGAACTGAACACAATATTTGAAATGCGGTATCTAAATGTGGTGGAATATCAAATAGTCTTTGATATTCCACCCTATACTCGTAAGAGATTTGGTCGATCCCACCTGCCTATACCTCCTACATATGCCTCAATATCCTCCGTCGACCAGGTTCACTAATCCAATCAGGCTTGCCCTTTAAGAATACATTGCCTTGCCCATAAGCAAATGATTATGGAAAATTAGTTGTTTCTAATTCTTGCGCTGAATGTTCTGCAAACTTAGACATTACACTGGACTTTTGAACTGGCTCCAAAGATTTGAACCATTGAAAATCTGTGAAAAGACTCGTCAGACATGTCTACTCAAAATTTGCCAATCTACATCCTTTCCTAAAATGATTGAAAGGATGAAATAGTGATAAAATTGACTGGCATTATCTGCATTATTACCTTCTACTCTAGCTGAGTAGGATCACCGTGTCCAGCAGATCCACTTCTTCCAGAAGATGATGCATGTACAAGACTGACAAATTATTGTCCAATTTCATGGACAATGATGTTAATATTATGGACAAATAAGCCAGTTATTCACACTGCTGGTGCAAACAGAAGTATTCTAGCTATGCTCAACAATAAAATTCAGTCGAGCGTATCAACTCGTCAAAGGCACAAATTCCCTATGGACAAGCGGCTTTCTATTTATATTGGTCTCATCAAGAGCTGGTCTTCACCAAGCCTGAGACCTGAAACGTCACCTATTCCTTTTGTCCAGGGATGCTGTCTGACCCGCTGAGTTACCCCAGCTTTTTGTGTCTATCTTCGGTTTAAACCAGCATCAGAAGTTCCTTCCTCACACATGGTCATTCCAATCCTCACTATTCCTTCAACTCTCACCATTCTAAAGTCTTTAACCTTGGTTTTTAACATCTCCCCTGGCTCATCCTTCCCCGACTTCAACCTCGGGTGTCAGCATACATCCTCAATCAAAGTCCTGCTTTCCACCACAAGAAAGTCATTAGTCATAAATGGCTGCTTCTGGTTTGATTTCTGAAAATCTGCCAATGTATTCCCCTCTGAATTTCTCTTCAAACCATTTTATTCTGTCTTCCTCTTTCTAATTATTTGGTGCACGTTTTATGTTTTTATATTTTATATATATTTGTTCATGTTTTATCTCTTTTCCTCAATCAGCACCAATGCCCATCTAAACACTTGATCATGTACAATAAGCTAAAGCGCTAAATGACATTCATAGCCTTTTTGTCATGGGCCATTGAAGATCACAGAAAAGTTCAGCATGGTAGGAAGCCATATGGTCCACACGGGGTCTCTGCCATGGCCAGCTCGCCTGGGATACCAGGTGTCATGAGCTTTTGGCCAAACCTACCAAGAGAGACCTCGTCAAATGCTCTCTTTTAAGAAATTCCACTTGTCTTTGTCCTTTTGCACACAAGCATTTGCTTCCAATATAGTTTTGCCAGGTCCTCTCCTCTGCAACCGAAGACTTCAGTCTTCCCCCAACTGAAGACTTTGTCTTATGGACCAATTTCATCCCTTGCCATTATTACCTTGAAACTTACGGAATTATGGTCACTGTTCCCAAAGTACTACCCCACCAGCACTTCAACCTGATCATTTGGATGTTTTAAGATTTCTAAGATCAAGTACTACCCCCTCTCTGGTAGACTCATTACAGTTACAGTTTAGTTTATTGTCACGTGTACTGAGGTACAGTGGAAAGCTTTTGTTGCGTGCTATCCAGTCAGCAGAAAGACAATACGTGATTACAATCGAGCCGATTGCAGTGAATGCATGGTAAGGGAATAGCGTTTAGAGCAAGGTCGAGCCAGCAAAGTCCAGATCAGGGATAGTCCGAGGTTCATCAAAGAGGTAGATAGTCATTCAGCATCTCGAGATCAGGACATATTCCCAAATTCACAGTCTACCTCATGTGGACCTTGCACTTTTTTAATCTGCACTGTCTTTGTAACTGTAACACTACATTCTACAAAGTTCTGGAGGAAGTCAGCGACTCAGGCAGCATTTGTGGAGGGAATGGACAGACACGTTTTGACCCTTCTTCAGACTGCATGAAGTGGGGGGGGGGGGGGAGGGGGTGGGGGAGGGAGTGAGCTGTAAAAGAGAGGTCAAAGGGCAGGACAATTCCTGGCAAGCATATCACGGTCCGAATAATCTTAAATTCTTTTATTGGTACATAGTAGAGGATGGGGCTTATACTGAGCATCTGTAAAAGTCTGCTACCAATCTGCAGTTATTTTATGATGCTGTTCTCTGACAATAATGATTCATGTTGAAACTCCAGAAAACATGAATCACATTTGATATTTTCAGCTCTCAGGAAAGGTCAAAATCATCAATGAAATACATTTGTGCTTTCAATGCTCCCCAGCAATACTGGCATCAAAAATCTACTCTCACACTCAACCCTCATACGCACAACCATTTATCACCCAGCCCAATTCTCAATCTCGCACACACACTCCACCCTTCCCTGCACACGCACACACACTCACAACTTGAACCAAGTCCACAGGTTTCACCTGCAATAGCAGTAGTCATGGATAGTGCAATAAACAAAAAGTCAATAGACAAAAAAAAACAATATTAATGCAAACACAAGCCCAAAGTCCCTAGAACAACCAAGACAGTTCGTACTTCAGTTAGTGTTTGTCATGTTCAAGAGACAGTTGGTTGTTGGGAAGAAGCTGTTCCTATGAATGTTCCTGTGAATCTCAGGGGAATTGATGACAATATCGAGGAGTAAAGTTGGATTCAATTAGTGTAGGATTAGTGTAAATGGGTGGTTGTTGATGGTCAGAATGGGCTTGGTGGGTCAATGTTTTAAGACATGTCTCTCTATGACTCCATGACAAACACTGCGGTAAAACAGCATTGCATGCTTTTTACTGAATCACAATTCTTCTCCCGATAGATGTCGTGACTTGTCTGGTACTGGACCTCAGTGGTATTTACCTGATTTCTGGATCAAGGGACACCACCTGCAAGGAGTGGCATGCTTTCACTACTCCCACATAAGGGTAACATTTCACTGCTCTTCCTCAAATTCGCACCAACAGACCACCTACTGCCCTTACATTCTGATACGCCCAACATACACACGGGTGCTATCATAACTGAAAAGCAGATTCCTCCATTACTGGTGAACATGACCAATAAGCCTAATTAAAGTACAAAGAATCAGGGAGCGTCAACACACTATGATTGAAAGCCACAAAATTTAGCCCCCCCCCCCCCCCCCCCAATTTCTATCTCAGAAGCAAATAAGTGAATTGTGGTCCAATTAATCACAGCCGCTATTGACATCGGTTTGATTCAACCTACGAAAGCCAGTGAAGGCAAGGGGAATAATTAATTGAAGGAAAAGTAACATAAACAGTGTATGACACCCACCTCCCCACCCTTACCTTTGGTTTCACATCTTTGGTGGTCGCAGAAGAAGACCGCGCCAGACTAGGAGGAAGTCGTTTGGAAGCGGTAGCTGCCGTCAGAGTGGTTGTACTGGGTTTTTTATTGGGGCTTGGAGCAGCTGCAGCAGGTCGCTTAAGGGAAGCTGATGGCTGTGGTTTAGTTTTGGCCGTTAAGGTCTTTGTAGCCAGTGTGCCCACCTTTTACATACAGCGATAGGGAATAACACAAAAGTCGACGATGCCAAAGGAAACATAGAAACAAAAGGAAGCAAACAAAAGACAAAGTAAAAATGGCCAATGGAAATATTATGCTGAGTAAATAAACTCTGTGCATCTGAGACAAATTTTAATTGTATAAAGTTAAAGAATAGTCTACATATCATAGTGTTGCAGGTTCTTTAAATACCTTTTTGCCCCAGGTTCAGGAGGGGTAAAGGTTGCATGGGAGGGCTGGAGGCAAAGGAACCAAGCGAAGGAAAGAAGGGAAAGAATGTAAGGGGGAAAGAGAAGAAAATGGCTCAGGAGAAAGTAAAGAGTAAGGAAGGGCAAAAGGGAAGAGGCATTTACGATGCATCCGATACTTGGAAAATCCAGGAGGGGGCACAAATCAAGCATATTATTTCAGTTCAGATTAATCACATTGCATTGTTCCAAAATTAAATAGGACATGTGCCATAACAGGGTTAGATTTGATCCAGAGCCCTGGATATCGAACTTCAAGAAAATTAGCAGACAATGTTACAGATAGCCCAAATAGCATTTTACCAAATTAAAAATGGGAGCTTGGGGGAAGAAAGTTGAGGAATGGTTGACGGAGAGAGAGAGAGGGGGGGGGGGGGGGGGGGGGGGGGGGGGCGAGTGCAAGGGGCGAGGAGTGAGGCAGGAGGAGGAGGGAGGTGAGGGAGAGTAAAGGGGGTGGAAGGTAGCGAGGAAAATGGAAGAAAGAGAAATAGAGCGAGGAGGGAGGCGAGGGAGTTGAGTAAAAAGGGAGGAGGGACACAAAGGGATGCGACAATGATGGAGATTAGAGAGGAGGGGGAAATCACTAGGTGGGGGAAGGCACGTGAAGCATAGGATTTTTCACACCAGTTTAAATATACTGCATTCTTCCAGTAGTTAAAGTGACAATGCCCAGGCACATGCGTTTGGACAGATTCTGTGGGGCTCTGACATTCAAAATATACACAAGATAGCAGTAGACAGCAAGGAGCCAGTTTATAAAAAAGCCCTGATGGTGCATTTTACCATTTGTCTGACATTGTTAAGATACACAGTCCAAACCCCATTTGCCTCAAATACACAGACTTTAGGTTGCAATAATAACTGAAAAGATTTAACATAAATATGGCTGAAACAAATAAATATACAAAGCATAGGAAGATTGTTTTGCAATAGGAATGTGTACCTACCTTTCCTTTTGTATCAGGGGTTGCTGGGTGTTCTTTGGAGACTGCAGCAGTCTCTGTTTTGGTCAAGACCCCTGTCATTGCTTCCTTGGGTTTAGCTGCAGTGATTTAAAAAAATGCACAATTAGTGAAATCTCAAGGACAAATGGTTCACCTCTTGCTGCAAATTCCTACAGCTTCAGGTGCGAAGATTTTTAGACTGGCTTAAACAAAGCTAGTCTCGTCCACAAGATGCATTTCAGTGACAAAGAAGATGTGGGCTTCTTTGGTATTACCCCTGAAACACGTTACCTGCATGGTCTAGGACAAAGAGAAGATGAATGGAAGCATCAACTGCACACTCGCTTTTTAGACATAGACGCGTTTTGAAACAGAAGCAGCAGAGGTTCATACAGCTCCTCTAAACTGCTCAGCCATTCAATTAAATGATTTACTCCAGTCTCCATGTTTTTAACCTCCTGATTTTTCTTCCGACCAAGAATCTATTGATCCCAGCTTTAAATTAATTCAATGGCTGAACATCTATACTCTCCAAATATAAAATAAGTATTACTAAGGGCTTACGTAAAGAAAATCTTATTTTACAGCCAAAGAGACAAATGTGTGTCTTTGTCGACTTCTGTTTTTTGCACTATTAGGGCACCTCATATTATGGTTATTATTTCATTAATTTATTTTTAATCATGTTTTATCTAAGCGTATCGCATTTATGAGCCAGTTAAAGCTGCTGCAAATAAAAACGTCAGGTTCCGTTGTTGGTACATATGACAATTATCCTCTCTCTTGAAACTCTGCCTCCAGTTCTAGACAGCTCAGCCACAAGGAACAGGCTCTCAAAATCCACATTGTCAATTCTTCCATGAACAGTATACATTTTAATAAGATCATTATTCTAAACCTTTGTAAGAAAAGGCACACCTCCTTCCGCCTCTCCCCCCCCCCCATCCTTGAAATCAATTCAAGTCCACATTGCACAACGTTCCAGAAATAGCTTCTTCTGTGTCATATTGATATTATAACTACATATCTCCATCAGTAGGCTAAAATTATACAGTTTCTGGATTTTGAGCTGAGGTCCTTCAAAAACTCTGTACAGTTTCAGCAAGAAGTCCCTATTAATGTACTGCTATCCATTTAAATCAATGGTTTTTCTAATAGTTCATTTGTAACTGCATTTTGACTTTGACGCTCTCAGGTTCTGCAACACCAACATTTACATTTTCGCACCATTGAAATATATCAGCTTTACTGTTCTGTCTTGTGCCTCTTCACATTTCACCTTCCCTGGCCATTCATATAAGATATTAATATAAGCGGAGGATCCAGCGCACAACTTTACTGTTTTTAACCTTCCGAGTTTTCTACCAATTAAAAAAAACTGGTATTTAAGCAACTATCTTTTGTAAGGCAACTATGAATGAATGAATGAATGAATGAATGAATGAATGAATGAATGAATGCATGAATGACTTAGTTTATTGGCCAAGTATTTGAATACAAGGAATTTGCCTTGGTGCTCCGCCCACAAGTAACATGACAAAATGTGTCTTTTTTTTTACACATGTGTCTAATGTTTTGGACACATGTCACATGTGAAATGCTTTTAAAAAGTAAATTATACCGTCCATTCACAAAATGCTCTGTTTTTATCATGTTAGTTATATCTTCAAAAATTTCATTACATTATTGCCCTTTGATAAAAATCATGCTGACTCTGCGAATACATTTTTTTTTCATCGCTCCCTCCTGACTTAGACATATGTTGCTATTGCTTTGTAGCTGCCAGCTCAGATTCCTAGAATTCCCTGGTTAACAGCTCTGTGCCTCCACATGGAACGTTGCCATTCATGATGATGACTTTATGAGCAGTAAAGTTGCTGCCTCACAGTGCCAGAGACCGGGTTCAATCCTGATTAGGGGTGCTGTCTGTATGGAGTTTGTATGTTCTCCCTATGACCGCGTGGGATTCCTCCCACACTCCAAAGACATACAAGTTTTAGAGGTAAATTGGCTTTGGGCCAAACTGTAAATTGCCCGTAGTGTTTAGGACAGTGCTAGTGGACGGGAGTGTTTGCTGGTCAACACAGACTCAGTGGGCCGAAGGGCCTACTTTTACATTGAATCTCTAAACTAGTCTAAAGACTCATTGCTATCTTCTCAAGGGCATATGAGGTTGGACAACACACACAGAGCTTCATAACCATGTCCATATCCAGAGATGTAATAGAAATTACATAATGCCAAGCTACGGAGCTGTTTCCAACTAGCTGTCTATTGGGTGTACGGAATATGACTGCTATGAAAAGTGGTTTCCTTCATATATGTCCACCGGCTCATGTGGTGAAGTCAATATGCTAGTTCTTGGGTTAATCAGCAGTCTGTTTCACAACAGTTACCTAATAACTGGGGAACAGTTAGTCTCTATGCCTCTGTATAGTATGAAAGGGTCAATATGATTTCCATTTCTTTCCTGTAACCATAACACAGAAACAGGCTAACATTCCTGTAATCTTAATCTTCCACAGAAACAATAGTCTTTAACCATTCAAGACACTAAATAATTATATAATAGCTGTGTGGAAAGGTGGCCACACGGCCTACTCCTGCATCTAATGTCTATTGTCTATTGATACCATGGGTTAGTGACATGGTAAATGATCAAAACCTGAGAGATCCTGGCATCAAAGCTCTATGCAGACAGGAGACAAGGTGCCAAACCATCAGAAGTGATGCCAGGAAATGAGATGCCAGTGAGGAGAGAAAGTCCAAGCAAAATGGACACACCCTTCTTTCCACAACCATACACAGTGGTGTCCAGACAAGGGAATACCGTGACAGTCTAATCGCCGGGAGTCAAATATGATACAAACACATTGATTGTGAAAATGTATCACTGTTGGGATAGTACAGGGACGCTGCCAACTGAAGCTGAGACTGTGGGATCAGACTCAAGGCTACCAAATCGAGGAGCCAAGAATGCACGAGTCTGAGGAGGAGACTATGCAAAACCAGAATCAAGATGATGAACTGGACACACGATCAGTACCAGTACAGACAGACAGAAGCAGTGGTCAGACCAAAACGTGGTCAGACCAAAACGTCAGAGAAGACCACCCAAGAGATACGAGGACTACGAGACGTATTGACATGTGTTTTCAATGTAACAAATGCCAAATCCTAAATGGTGTTGGAATGTTCAGTTTAGAATGAATGAATGAATAAGTTTATTGGCCAAGTATTCACATACAAGGAATTTGCCTTGGTGCTCTGCCCGCAAATGGCAACATGACATACAGTGACAATGTAGTGATGCAGGATAAGGGAGGGATGTCATGGTAACTGACGTCATGTTTAAATGTATCAAGTATTACTATGAGTCAGAAAGGTCAGAGAAGACATGTTGCGGGGATGTAAAGGAAAGGCGGATGAATAAAGCAAAGCGTTTACATTCAGGGTCCTTGAAGTGTGCTTATTACATTCTGATCATGGAGAGGATCTGACACTGGAGTCAGATGTTCTTGCTGGAAATCAAACTAAACAGCAGGATATAAGTGACTAACTGAAAAATTCCAAACTCAACTTTAATATATGCCAATCATTGAAGGTTTCCCTTGATCAGACATTACCAGAAAATGTTTAGCAAAAACTGCTGACATTTCAAAACCTCAAAAAATGAAATTGTATATTAGAACTAAGTTACAGAAGATTTAAGTTAGCTTTCTTCCTAATGAAGAGAAAATGCTTATTAATAGCACTGAAAGATCACAAGTATTTTTTGAGATTCCTTAAGTGTCCTGTACTTTTTGACCAGCATTGAAGTACTATTTGGAAGTGGGTATAAACGTGTGGACATGTTATAGGAAAGATGTGTAGGAAGGAACAGCAGATGCTCGTTTAAATAGATAGACACAAAAAGATGGAGTAACTCAGCGAGTCAGACAGCATCTCTGGAGAAAAGGAATAGGTGACGTTTTGGGTGGAGACTCTTCTTCAGTCTGAAGAAGGATCTCAACCAATAAAGATAGATAAAGAGGCAACATTTTCTTCCCTGAATTACATTAGTGAAGCAGATGACAATCTCCGTGAAATTACCAGGAAAAGGCCACTAAGAGAGAGATTATATGTAGATCCAAAGTACATCTAAACAATCCTTTTAAGAATACGGTAAGATCCTTGGGAGTACTGAGGAAGAGAGGAATCATGGCATACAAGTCTAAAGATCAGAGAGGCTGGCAACACACGTAGATAATGTGGTTAAGGCGGTTTATGGGATACAGATTTTCATTAGTCGGGATTTTTAAACCGAGGCCAATTAACCAACTAATGTGCACATCTTTGGGATGTGGAGGAAACTAGAGCGCAATTATGTAGATAGTATAACAACGTTTTCCACTTATTAGAGATGAATAACACTGGAGGACATAGATTTAGGGTAAGGTGTAAGAGACATAGAAGGTATCAGAGGGGGACCTCTTTGACCCAGAGACTGGCAAGTGCCTGGAAAAAAAAGAGAGAGAGAGAGAGAGAGAGGAAGCAGAGTCATTGAATGTATTTAAGAAGTGCCTTGGCTTGAATCCCCTCATCACAGAAGGCCACACACAGGTCAAGTGCAGGAAAAAGGGATTAGTACTAACAGGTGCCCACTGGTCAGCTGCTTCTATGTTGTATAACTCTGTACTCATTTTTGTGATATTGGGTGCATGGAATTACGACGACAGGAATGGAAGAACCAAAACAATATTTTTCAGGTTCCTGGAATTCTTTTGTTATGGTGACCATGGTGCCTATGTGTTTTGACAATACATTTTAAAAAAAAGCTCAACTTTCTATCCAAAATTGTCAAACAATGTCTTGTAAAGCTCCGGGGATTCAAGTGGGTTGGAAAATTCTCTGCCACAGAAGGTAGTTGAGGCCAGTTCATTGGCTATATTTAAGAGGGCGTTAGATGTGGCACTTGTGGCTAAAGGGATCAGGGGGTATGGAGAGAAGGCAGGTACGGGATACTGAGTTGGATGATCAGCCATGATCACATTGAATGGCGGTGCAGGCTCGAAGGGCCGAATGGCCTACTCCTGCACCTATTTTCTATGTTTCTATGTTTCTAAAAGATTAGACAAACGGATTGCAGTCCATTTGACAGGACCATATCAAGCAAGACAAATACCGCTTTAACGATCTAGATGTTTAAACAAAAATGATCAATTAATTGCTTTATTTATTTTGCATAATAAACCATTTTCTGTAGCAATGGAACAGATTTATTTTTGTAGCCATTGATGTCTTCCACATGAAGCCAAATTTTAGCCAGGACTACACAAACACATCCAAAGAGGGTAGGGTTCCCTGGGAATAGGTCAATGCGTCTACAGATCTCCAGGCGAACATCTCAATGTGTAAGTAGAGGAATGGTGTGGAAGGCGATGGGGGGGGGGGGGGGTCCCATAACAATGCAAAATCAAAAGCTTCCATCTTTACAAGGGTTAGGAGGGAATGCAATATTTCTTGCTGAACATCAATCATTGTGCACAAGGAGTTATGTCGCTTGAACAAAATTCTATATTTGCAGAGGAGAACTCTGGAAGGGGTGGGGGCGAGAAATCAGATTGCACCAATATTTGCGGAGAGGGATCATCGAGAATGACATGTATTTCTTTTGGTCCTTTACAAAGCTTGATAAATTATTGTATTATCAAGTACGTTCAACTGTTTAACGCACCTGAAATGGCACCATTCCCCCCCTGGATTCCTATGAAACGCTTATTTTATTTTATTTATTCTACAGCAATGCCCTTTTTTTGACGGCTGCCTACTCTCAAATGAAACAAAGCCCTCGCAAACCAGTACAAAAAAGCCCACCCTAAATGGTTAAATCCTTCACTGCAGCCTATCCGACAGCATTGTTCACTTTGAGCAGCACACAGAATTGACTGATGAGCACTTGTCTTTTCATCGACGCTCGGATTATTCCACATGGATAAAAATGAAACCTCACACACCAATGAGCTCTGCAGCAGAAATTAACAGGGAAGTTTGGCTTCAAAATGGAGCTAAACGTAAAGCTATACCCATTCATATGGATTAAAAATAGCTTATCGTATATTCTGTAGTCCAGCTCTTTGGATGAGTAATGAACTGACTTAAGGAATGAGGTTTGATAATTTATAGAGAGATATTGAATACCAAATAACACATGCACAATCTATAACCACCTTCATTTCTGAAGCCTCCCAGAAACATTTTCTCTAAAAGTGATTCATCTTTGATAGAAAGTCTCAAAATAACCGGGAGAAATTTAGTTTTTAAGCTTTTCTCTTCTCCCTTAGAACATCGTTGGTTACATCGACAAAAAAAGACAATACACAGATTATTTGATTATGTGAGGAAGGACATCAAGCTCAATATCATCTTCATTAGACACCTGCCTAAAGCAGAGAACATGAATAGAGATCAAGGACAGACATCACATGGTCTCCTCCCCAGTCATGGTTTACCGAGCTATTTCCAGCGCAAACGATGGCTGATATTGGTAGCTCAAAATAGAGGATGGCCATGAATCTTTTAATTTACATTATTTTAACATTCTACCCAGTACACTGCCGCAATTACAGTGAGGGGTTTTGTGTCACATCATTGCAATTATGGAGCCACAATATCTGGTGCCACCCCAGCTATGGGGTCGCAGTGGGGGCCAAAACACTCCAACAGTCAGCACCAACGCACTCAGATTGGAGTGGAACTGTGACGCAAACAAATGATAGAACAGCTCATTCATCTTCCAATGCAAATGCAAACTGGGAAGCTGGGAATTTACCGTGCAAGGCTAAGAGTGAAAAATTAATGCACATCTTATGCAACCAACACACAGATATAGATTCGCTACTCTAAAGTTTAGGCATTTGGTTATAGACATTGCTAAGTATTCAATTTTTCGACGCATCACAGTCTTGAGGAAACTGTGCAATGTACGTGACAGCTCAGAAGAGGCTGTATCTTTTCAAGAGGCAGAGCCACAAATACAGCTCCCTTCAGGAGCCACGGCTAATCTTTCTTTCCTTTGTCACAATTATACCTCAGCTGAGAAAATGTACTGCAAATACAACATAATCTAACTTAGCTTGAATTTGAGCAGAGCACAAAGTGCCGGAGTAACTCAGTGGATCAGGCAGCATCTGTGGAGGGAATGGATGGGGTCCTGATCCAAAACTGTACCTATCCAATCCCTCTATAGATGCTGCCTGATTTGATGAGTTACTCCAGCATGTTATGTTTAATCTTTTTATGAATTTGGTCTCTCCATTCTGTTTCATTAAAAAAAATTAAAAAATTATGGCCCCCATTTCTCCTCACCTGGAATGTAATCCAGCTTGTGGTTGGTAGCCGTAATAGACTTGGGGCTTGGCTCCTTGCCCTTAGGACCAGTGGGCTCATTTAGCTCTGCAGACCTCCCTCTTACATTCTTTGAGGTTTCAGCAGTGCCATGCAGAGGACTGCGTGCCAGGGGCTGCTGTTCCACCGAAGCGCTGGCACCATGTTTTATACATTCGGTTTCTTGCGCTATACTCGTCTGTGCCAGCTCCTGGGGCTTTTGCGCTGCCTGTTCAGGCTTGTGATGTGTCATTTCAATTTTCTGAGATGTTTCACTGGCATTGCAGATGGTCCCAGCGAAAGCAGAATTGATCAACATTGGGCCATGTGGCTTTTCTTGCAGCTGAGAAAACGGAAAGGTCTCTGCATCATTGACCCCAATTGTTCCTCTCCCCAGTGAAAGAACGTCATCTGAACCCTTTGAGAAGCTGTTCTTCTGAAGGTTAGCACAGAGATTGGCTTGCTCTTGTTTGCTGTGAAGCGTTTCTTCCGGTATCTTACTGCTGTTGAACTCGGGGATTTTTTCCAGCTTCCCATGGTAAAATGGAGGAGCATTAGTACCAACAATTGTGCCTGGAGTAATATCATGCGCCTTATTTCCCTCCAGCCCATGTCCTTCTTCAGCGAGCTGGTCAAAGTGTAATTCTGTTGAACTTTGGTCATTGCCAAAGCTGTAAGCTGGGATTTGCTCCTCTGCCACAGTCATTGACCGCTTTAACTGCGATGTAGGGCACTTCCTGCTGGTGGTAGATGGAAGCTGGGTGCTCGGGGAATTTGCCGGCTGGTCCATTGAATTGCCTGGAGATTCGGTCTGCACGGGTTCGGGATATTTCTCGACGACGCCAAAACTCGAGGGAACAGACAAATGTGAGCATTCCGACATTGCACGCCGCATCATCTTCCTCTGTTGGGAAGCCCTGTTAGCTGTACCATCATTTATTAAATCAATCCTCATATCGTCATTGTGTTCCAGAGACTCGTGCGAAGGATTGACATCAGACGGGTCCTGCTCGTAATCCACCATAGTTGGGGTTTCAGACTTCTGTATTGTTAACGTGTACGCGGGGATGTTTTTGGAATTGAGGTCCATTTCATTCATAGTGGACTTCTCATCACATTTAACACCTGCTGTTTGCTTGTAGTTTAAGTCCATATTGTCCGGCATAAAATTTGGGTTCCACACACTGAACTCGTCTTTCTTTACATTCTGGGCAGGATTACCAAACACAGTGGTCGGATGTGTCACGTTGCCGTCCAAGGGGTAACTTGTCGGCTCCCCATTTTTGTCCGTTTTCATGTCTCGGAGGTTTTTTTCCATTTCTTTCTTACCTGTCCCATACTCCACGCCACTCACCTGCTTGCCTATCTCAGCCTGGTTCCACTCATTTCTGGCCAGATTCATTTTCTCAATGCTTTGGTCTGAGGCACCGAGATTAGCAGGGGAAGTAGCCCAGTTTGCGAATAATTCCTTGGGCTGAGCCTCACCAGCCATGGTTTTCTGTTCCATTCCTCCTCCTGCGGTCCCAAAGAAGCCTAATTTGTCTTCATCAGTGAGAGCCACATGCTTAGCTGGAGATGATGCCGCCGGGCTTGACTCAACTTTCAGGTTGCTGCCTGGCTGCTGCTCCGCTCTACGCCATTCCCATTCCGACTGGCTCCAGTTCTTTTGAGGCTGCGTGCACGGATGCTTCTCAGCGAAACAATCAGCAGGCTTCGGTTTGCAGAGATCAGTATAGTCGTTGCAAGGACCGGGCGGCTGGTTACTGACAGACATCTCAGCAGGCTTCCTTTCTTTCTCCTTACACGACACAAATAACGCAGTCAGTACCTTTGCCTGACTGGTTGTGTCTGAGAAGCTGCGACATCACAGCACAGCCCCAGTATCCCTACAACAAAACTATTTTTTTTGCCTTGAATGCAGTGTATCCCTCCGCCAAATAAATCCAGCTGCTGCATTTCACTGAATCGTTCTTTCTCTGCATCCTCCCCCAATCAGTGTCCCTGCTTTCAACCTCTGAAAGCCTGATTATTTTAAAAGGCTCCAGAAAAGCGCATGATAGCAAGATACAGATTTACATATTTAAGCTGCCATTATGTACGAGGAGCCCTCACTAATTTCATGCTCTTCATCTCAACATCAGCCTCATTTATTTTCAAGAAGGTGGCCAAAATGTGACACAGCCAGCTGCCTTCCAATTAACCCTCTCACTACTGAATCTCAATGTACCATCTTTTTTTTAATCCATTGCACATAATTTAATACGAGGCATCATTCAGCAGAGCCCCATTAAATAACAGTAATATTATCCGGTGGAACACTCTTTAACATGCCTTTCCCAAATTATGCATTATTTATTTTTATGAAGAAACTGCAGATGCTGGAAAATCGAAGGTAGACAAAAATGCTGGAGAAACTCAGCGGGTGAGGCAGCATCTATGGAGCAAAGGAATAGGCAACGTTTCGGGTCAAAACCCTTCTTCAGACTGATGAAGGGTTTCGACCCGAAACGTTGCCTATTCTCTTTATGCATTATTTAGTCTTTCCCCATCACAAAATATTCATCCCCTCCCCCATCTGCTTTTGTGAGGATTTCTTTGTGTAGAACCTGGAAACATGGCCTGTTATGAACAGAATTATAATTGGAAAATGAGCAAGTGGCTGGTATGAAAGCTTTTCTTTGATGTAGATTTACTTTGTTATTGTGCTGAAACGATACAACCTCAATGCAGGCTAGTACAAGCAAAGCTGCCTCCTCATCTTCACAACATTCTTGGTCTTTTGCACTGTAATGTCCCACTTCGCTCCAACAATTCACCCTCTTGGAATGGAGGCAATTTTCAAAACTAAACTAGAAACTGTTCAAGAAGGGTCTCGACCCGAAACGTCGCCTATCTCCTTCGCTCCTTAGACGCTGCTGCACCCGCTGAATTTCTCCAGGTTTTTGTGTAACCTTCGATTCTCCAGCATCTGCAGTTCCTTCTTTAACACTAGAAACTGTTCAACTCATGGGTAGGTTGGAACTGCATATGCTGGTTTATACTGATGATAGAAACAAAATGCTGGAGTAACTCAACGGGTCAGGCAACAACTCTGGAGAGAAGGAATAGGTGATGTTTTGGGCCGGAACCCGACTTCAGTCTGAAGAAGGGTTCCGACCTGAAACGCGCCTATTCCTTTTCTCCAGAGATGCTGCCTGACCCGTGAGTCACACCAGCAATTTGTTTCTACTGATCAACTCATGTTGTTTTCTTACTCTCGAACTAAGGTAATTCCAATTTTTGTCACAGAAATGTGGCGGCCCGGTGGCACACGGGATGGCACAGTGGTGCAATGGTAGAGTTGCTGACTATGGGTGCTTGTCTGTACGTTCTTCCTGTGACCTGTGTGAGTTTTCTCCGGTTTCCTGCCATACTCCAAAGACGTGCAGGTTTGTAGGCAAATTGGCTTGGTATAACTATAAATTGCCCTTAGTGTGTGCAGGATTTGTGTAAGTGTGCAGGGATCGCTGGTCAGCGCGTAACCGGTGGGCCGAAAGGCCCGTTTTCCTGCTGTATCTCTAAGCTAAGCTAAACTGCGGTACAATAAAATGCTGGAGTAACTCAGCAAGTCAGGCAACATTCCTGAAGAACATGGATCGGTGGCGTATCATGTTTGGAGCCATTTTTAGGCCGATTGCAGGGTTAGGAGGAAAGAAAGCCAGAAGAGTGGAGGGGCGGCTCTAGCCATAACTCTGCTAGATGAGTGGAGTGGCTGCTGACCAGGAGTGGTCCCGACGTGAAACACCTTTACATGGTCTCCAGTGTTGCTGCCCAACTCCAGCATTTTATGTCTTTCCTTGATAAACTATTAAATGCAGTTCCTTGTTTGTACATAGACAATGCTATGTTGGCCCTCATTCAGAGATCGAACTCCAAGTCATCATTGATCTGTTCAGTGAAGCATACAATATAGAAAAATACAAAGGGCTGGAGTAGCTCAGTGAGTCGGTCTTCTCTGGAGTTCATGGATAGTTTAGTCATAGTGTGAAAACAGGCCCTTCGGCCCTACATGCCCAAGCCGATCAACATGTCCCAAAATCAAATGAACATCCCAACCAGAAACCTCACCTACCCTATTGTGGAATTCCCTGCCACAGAAGGCAGTGGAGTCAAATTCACTGGATGGTTTCAAGACAGAGTTAGATTTAACTCTTGGGGGCTAGAGGAATCAAGGAATATGGGGAAAATGCAGGAACAGGAAAATGCAGTAACTTAGATGATCAGCCATGATCATATTGAATGGCGGTGCTGGCTCGAAGGACCGAATGGCCTACTCCTGCACCTACTTTTCGATGTTTCTATCCATGCCTCCAGAAATGCTGTCTGACCCACTGAGTTACCACAGCACTGTATTTTGTTTATAAAATAGCATCTGCAGATCCTTGTGTCTAAGCGTATGATAGAATGTCCTTATTATCCACAAAACAAAGGTTCTCGACCACCAACGCTTCCTCATAATGAACGGCCGCAACAAGACACTAGAAAACTGGGACCATATTCTATATCTGGGAGACCACCTTTCAATAAATGGAGAAAACTATGACTAAAATTCCCCATAACCTTCTGTGTACCTGATCAGCCCTCTGTAAAATAATTTACAAAGATCAAGGATGCAAACCAAAGGCTCACGGTCGACCAACTATGCCATCCTGGTGGACCTCCTGCAACAGGCACCTCACAGCACTGGAGAAATTCCACCAATGCACAAATTCACTGACAGTATAGGTGAACCAGCATCAGCTTCCTGTTCTCGATCAATATCCAAAATATTGAGGCTCAGATAACACGCAGTTCCCCTAGGTTGGGGCGGCACAGTGGTGCAGCGGTAGAGTTGTTGCCTTATAGCGCCAGAGGCTCGGGGTTCGATCCTGACTATGGGCGCTGCCTGTACAGAGTTTGTATGTTCTCACCGTGACCGCATGAGTGTTTTCGATAAAAATTGTCCCTAATGAATAGGATAGATCTGGTGTTTGGGGGTGCTCGCTGGCCAGTACAGATTCAGTGGGCTGAAGAGTAGGGTACATCTCTAGAGTCTAAAGTAAAGTTTCAAGTAGGCCATATCACCTGCTCATCCAACATGTAAGCAAATTCCAAAAACATACACCCTATTCCAAGCTCTGCCATGGCAAGAGCAAAGTAGCTGGGCAGCGTAATCAACTCAAGGAAATACTCAAAGATTCCTTGAAAAAGTGCAGCATTCCTACTCACTCCTGGGAATCCTGGGTCAATCTACAACCCAAACACAAAAAGCTGGAAACACTCAGCAGGTCAGGCCTGTGTGTGGGAGGAGAAGCTAGGTCAGCGTGTCAGATTGGACAAACCAGAAACTTTTACTCTGTTTCCCGTCCCACAAATGAGACTGGACTAGCCGAGTAGTCCCAGTATTTCCTATTTCTGTAGATACATGACTGCGTATTATGGAGAAGTATTTGGGCCGGTATCATCAACTACAGCATAATCATCCCCGCCAAAACTCACCACCGACTCAATTCCCTGGTCTATGTACCTTCTCAATGGCAAACCTCACAGTGCAGATTGGTAACAATGTGTATATACAAAGAAATAAGAATGCTGGTTCACCCAAGGAAAGACGCACAAAATGCTGGAGTAGCTCAGGAGGTCAGGCAGCATCCCTTGAGAACACACATAGGGGATGTTTTGGGTCGGGACAGTTTTTCAGAATGATGGACTGGCCAAGTAAACCAGTCAGAAGAACAGCGACTGAGTAAATCAGTCCATAATCCTTGCTCTGTCCTCTCCCCTCTGCTAACGTTTTAACCGGGTTGGTAATTTTCTATTCCATGTGCTAACAGGCTCTCAGGAAGAACTTTTATCATTGCCCAATGGTTCATGCATCACTGAGGAACCCCCTTTCTGCCAGTTCAGCCACCTCTTCAAAAGGTATTTTCACATCATCATCATACCCGCTAGCTTGATCACCAAACTCAGCGGTCCTGGCATCTCCACCTCCCTCTGCAATTGGACACTGGATTTCCTAACTAACAGACCACTGTCTGTTAGGGTCAACAACCTCACGTCCTCCACTATATCACTGAACACCGGCATGCCACAGGGCTGTGTGCTCAGCCCTCTCCTCTACTCCTTCTTCACCCATGACTGCATCCCTAAGTATGGCTCCAACGCCATCATAAAATTTGCCGACGACACCATGGTGGTTGGACTGATCAGCGACAACGACGAGTCAGCCTACAGGGAGGAGGTCCAGCACCTGACTACCTGGTGTGCCAACAATAACCTCGTCCTCAACTCCCAGAAGACGAAGGAAATCATTGTTGACTTTAGGAAGAACAGAGGGGGCAGACACACCCCCATCTATATCAATGGGACGGAGGTGGAGTGGGTCTCCAACTACAAATTCCTCGGGGTACACATCTCGGAGGATCTGTCCTGGTCCCTCAACACCTCCAAGCTGTTCAAAATGGCGCAGCAGCGCCTTTACTTCCTGAGGAGGCTCAAAAAAGCCCACCTGTCCCCCCAGATCCTGACCAACTTTTACCTCTGTACCATCGAAAGCATCCTGACCACCTGCTTTACGGTATGGTACAGCAGTTGCACCATGGCAGATAGGAAGGCACTACAAAGGATGGTGAAAACCGCCCAGTACATCATCGGTGCCCCGCTCCCTGCCATGGATGCCCTCCACCGAAAACGGTGTCTGAAACGGGTAGGGAAGATCATCACGGACACCCTCCCACCCTAATCATGGACTGTTAGCCCTCCTATCGTCAGGGAGGCGGTACAGGAGCCTCAGGTCCCGCACTAGTAGGATGTGGAACAGCTTCTACAACAACACCATCACACTGCTGAACTCGGAGTCCCGCCGATAGATTTCTCCAGTCTCTCTCCGTCCACATTGTCTGCATTCTGGATTTATTTTCTATATTGCTATCACTACGAACTGACGCTAAACTGCATTTTGTTGTACCTATACTTGTATTTGTGCAATGACACTAAAGTTGAATTGAACGATTACCCTTCATACGCTCATGCTGAGTCTTTCTGGTCAACTCCATCTTCAAATTTAAAAAATATATATTTCCCATCGCACATTAAGCTAATCTGTCCACAACTCCTTGGTTTTCCTTGCCTCTTTCTTAAATGGCAGAACAATATGCATAAATTTCCAATACAGAAATAGCGAGAGAATATGGAAGATTGCAAAGGATTATTTTCTTAAAACAGGGTTGGGACTTTGATGTGATTATATTGTATAAATTCACTTCAACAAGTCTCTTGTGTTCTTGATTCCCCAATAATTAAACATGAAAATAATTTTCATGAACAATATCATATGGAGTGTGTTATGTCCCACTATGCTTTTTCTCTAATATAATTTGAACATTCAAGACTATTTTAACATCCTTCGCAAAAGCTCTTTTCACATCAACATTTATTTGGTTTTTTTTTAAACTGTTCTTTATATATTGTGCAGTTGCTGGATCTTTGTGAATTTCTGCATTGCAAATAGATTTTAATGTTGTCTCTTACGGCTCTCAATAAGGATTTTTTTGCTTTGTTTTGACAGATTCAGATCAAATCAACTCATTTTTGGACACCTCCAAAGACTTTTGTAGTTTATCAATTAACAGTATTACCAGAACTGTCCATCAACCAATTTGCGCACTTTGAACTCTGTCCTTTGGCATGGAATCTGACCCAAATCTTGAATGTATTTCTCTCAAACACTACATTCCAAATGTGTATCTTTCTTGCTTGAGCTAATCTATGTGCCTCAATCCACATGAAATGAAAGTATTTGCATGCATTCAATTCGTATGTTTGATTTCTGCATTAATGCTGCTGCCACCACTGTGTCTACACAATTTCCACTGATTCATTATTTTTCAATAACAACCATAAATTCTCCCCCCTCAATTTAACTCGTTTTTATACCTTCTCATTACTGAAGTTGTTTTATTTTTAAATTACCAAGGCTGCTCCCCCTTCACTATTTTCCCCATCTTTCTGAACAACCTTATATCTGAGTGTAGAGATACAGCGTGGAAACTGGCCCTTCGGCCCACTGAGTCCGCGCCGACCACGATCATCTTACATACTAGCAACAATTTTTACCAAAGCCAATTAACCTACAAGCCTGCACACCCTTGGAGTGTGGGGAAAAAATCAGAGCACCCAGAGAAAGCTCACGTGGTCAAACTCCGTACAGAGAGCACCCGTAGTCAGGATCAAACCCGGGTCTTCATCACTGTGCCGCCCCTCGACAATCTTGATAAATGTCATGCCCTGATTATATGGCAACTATGAATTTGCACCTTACTTTACTGCCTTAAGACCATCAAGTCTGAGCAGGTGAGGAAGCTGAGCAGACTCTGTCCCGATGGTGTAGGGTACTCAAGGCGTGTGCCAACCACTTGTGCGGACTACTCCAGCAGATCTTTAACCTGAGCCTGGAGAGGATTCCTGTAATGTGGAAGACATCCTGCCCGGTTCCTGTACCACAGAGGACGTCCTTTCTCCTCCAATGAGTACGGACTGGTGGCGCTGACCTCACACATCATGACGTCTCTGGAGAGGCCGGTGCTCGCTCACCTGCAACCCCTGGTTAAACCCTACCTGGACCCCCTGCAGTGCGCCTACCAAACCAAGGTAGGAAACGCCATTATCCACCTGCTCCATCGTTCCGATGTTCAGCTGGATAAGCCGGGAAGCATTGAGAGAGTCATGTTTTTTCACTTCTCCAGTGATTTTAACAACATCCCGCCTGGAGCAAACTGACGAAGATGCGGGTGGATGCTCCATTGGTGTCCTGGATCACCAACTACCTGACTGAACGACCACAGTATGTCAGGCTACAGAACTGTGTCTCGGGTACGGTAGTGAGCAACACAGGGGCCCCACAGGGGACCGTCCTCTCTCCCTTCCTGTTCACCATCTACACCTTGGATTTTAGATACAATTTGGACTTCTGCTACCTGCAGAGGTTTTCGCTTGAGCTGCATCAGTGAGGGGAGGGAAGCTGAATCACCTACAGCTCAACACCGACAAGACTAAGTAGTTAATGGAGGACTTTAGGAGGAGTGAAACACCGCTGTCCCCTGTCTCCATTAAGAGTGTGGATGTGCAGCTTACCAAATGAGTACAAGTACCTTGGAGTTTACCTGGATAGTAAAATGGACTGGTCCAGGAACACTGAGGCACTGTATAAGAAGGGACTTTCAGAGGCAGCTCCGCTCTTTCAACGTCTGCAGTAAGACGCTGCAGATGTTCTATCAATCTGCGGTGGCCAGTGCCATCTTCATCGCTGGCGTGTGGTGGGGCAGCAGGGACAAGCTCGCAGACGCCAACAGAATTAACAAGCTCATCAGGAAGGCTGCCTCCATTCTGGTTCCACCAAGATACAGCGCAGAACGCCACAGATCCTTTTTCTCTTTGGCTATCAAACTGTACAACGCCTCCCCCTTCTGTTGTGGGGTAGACTAACCCCTTCTTCCCCCCCTCCCAATCTTTGCACATCCCCAATCCTGGGCTTTCTACTCGTCACTTTAATTTCATGTCTCTTGTATTTTGTTGTGTTTTATGACTGTTGGCAGACCGGTTTCCCTCCTGGGATTAAATAAAGTCCGATCGTATCGTATTTAATTTGTTTCAAGGGTTCTGTGAACCTTTCCAATAAATATATTGGCCACTCAAACATATACTTATGCACTAATATTTTACTCAAACTGAAACAAACTTGGACCATATCAGGACAATCTAAACCTGCAGATGTTGAAATCGTCAGCACAACACAAAATGCTGGAGGAACTCAACGAGTCAGGCAACTTCTGTAGAGGAAATGGACAAACGCCATTTTGGGTGGGGATCCTTCTTTGGACTGATTATAATGGGGGGGGGGAAGCGAATTCTAGAGAAGGGAGATGCAAGACTTTGTCCTACTTTGCCCCACCTTGCTTTTCCAGATTTCACCCCTTATTACAATCAGCCTGAAAAAGGGTCTCGACCTGAAATGTTGTCCGTTCAATTCCTCCCCAAGTCTTTTGCTTGGTCAATTTTCTATTCTAATTCAAACCATTTGATTAGCAACTGACAAAGATACATTTCAGGGTACATCCTCTGCTTTGCTAGCCCCACATTGCCCTCATATGCAAACTTTAATTTCTATGCCTGGCATTGAATTGAAGACACTTGACTGCTTACGTAAAAGGTACGAGTGCACTTGAGTGCATAATAGTTCTGTCTTCAATTCAATGCTTGCAGGGCCAGAGACGCAGGTTTGATCTCGACTACGGGTGCTCTCTGTACGGAGTTTGTACGTTACCCCCCATGACTTTACGGGTTTTCTCCGAGATCTTTGATTTCCTCCCACACTCCAAAGATGTACAGGTTTCTAGGTTAATTGGCTTGGTATAAGTGAAAATTGTCCCTTCGGTGTCTTAATTGTCCCTTAATTGTCCCTTATGACATCTAAAAAGGCTAATGCGCCCACTAACACCTCTACTTTTGGATGGGATTTGTGTGACAGTTTTACTCTGGGCCTAATACCCAAGATGTAAGCAATGAACAAACTCTCTGGGGCAGTGACAGCATCACATGAATGCTGTCAGTGGGTTGGCAGGAAAACAACAGATGACATTGGTACAAAAGATAGGAAGGGTGTGGATCATATTGGTACAAAGGGCTGGATGTCTTGTTAAGCGTGATACAGTCAGCTGGGTTCAAGACGGCCGGGTGTGACAGAGAGGTATCATTGCTTGAAGTGTTGTCCCCAAAGATGTTAACAACCAATAAATGGGACAGTCCCCCTCGGAACACAATGCACGAGGAAACATTTCCCAAAGATGGTAATAGCCAATAAATATAATGCAGGGTTTTGACCCGATATATCAAACATCCTTTTGCTTCGTCAGATGCTGCCTGACCCACTGCTTTCCTCCAGCAGATTGCTTATTTGCTCCAGATTACAGCATCTGTGGTCTCTTCTGCCTCCTCTTTCCCCCCTCTCCACTAAGCGTTGGTTAACCTGCAAAGAGTAGGAGTAAACGGGTCCTTTCAGGATGGCAGGCAGTGACTAGTGGGGTACCGCAAGGCTCGGTGCTGGGACCCCAGCTATTTACAATATATATTAATGATTTGGATGAGGGAATTGAATGCAACATCTCCAAGTTTGTGGATGACACTAAGCTGGGGGGGAAGTGTTAGCTGTGAGGAGGATGCTAGGAGGCTGCAAAGTGACTTGGAAAGGTCGGGTGAGTGGGCAAATGCATGGCAGATGCAGTATAATGTGGATAAATGTGAGGTTATCCACTTTGGTGCAAAAACGGGAAAGTAGACTATTATCTGAATGGTGGCCGATTAGGAAAAGGGGAGATGCAACGAGACCTGGGTGTCATAGTACACCAGTCATTGAAAGTAGGCATGGAGGTGCAGCAGGCTGTGAAGAAAGCGAATGGTATGTTAGCATTCATAGCAAAAGGATTTGAGTATAGGAACAGGGAGGTTCTACTGCAGTTGTACAGGGTCTTGGTGAGACCACACCTGGAGTATTGCGTACAGTTTTGGTCTCCCAAATTGAGGAAAGACATTCTTGCCATAAAGGGAATACAGAGAAGGTTCACCAGACTGATTCCTGGGATGTCAGGACTTTCATATGAAGAAAGACTGGACAGACTCGGCTTGTACTTGCTAGAATTTTGAAGATTAAGGGCGGGATCTCATAGAAACGTACGAAATTCTTAAGGGGTTGGACAGGCTAGATGCAGGAAGATTGTTCCCGATGTTGGGGAAGTCCAGAACAAGGGGTCACAGTTTAACGATAAGGGGGAAGTCTTTTAGGACTGAGATGAGAAAAACACTTTTCACACAGAGAGTGGTGAATCGCTGGAATTCTCTGCCACAGAAGGTCCTTGAGACCAGTTCATTGGCTATATTTAAGAGGGTTAGATGTGGCCCTTGTGGCTAAGGGGATCAGGAGAGAAGGAGAGAAGGCAGGTACGGGATACTGAGTTGGATGATCAGCCATGATCATATTGAATGGCGGTGCAGGCTCGAAGGGCCGAATGGCCTACTCCTGCACCTATTTTCTATGTTTCCACAATATGCATTAATGTATTCCTTCTGGGATCATATTTTTAGCCAACAATTCGCCTATCAGTGAAGCTCCTTGCCTGAGGTAATCTGTTGATGGCCCAATTTGTCCTGAATTTGTTTCTCGCTTCCCCCTCCCAATTACAATCAGTCTGAAGAAGGATCCCAACCCGAAACACCATCTATCCATTTTCTCCAGAGATGCTGCATGATCGGTTAAGTTACTCCAGTATTTTGCATCTATCCTATTATATTGTAGGATTGACCTATGCTATCATATTATATTGTATTGTTGTATCCTATATATATTGTAGTACAAGACTGTGTATAAACAGGGATCTTACCTAATTAAACCTGCTACTTTTTAGCATTCGATCAGATCTTATAAGGTACTTCATTTGAAAAGGTACAACAGGAAGAATCCATCAATGTTACAGATAAAGTAACACGGGAGTCCACAGGCAAGTAAGCCCGAAACGTTGCCTATTTCCTTCGCTCCAAAGAAACTCAGCGCTGCCTCACCCGCTGAGTTTCTCCAGCACTTTGTCTACCAGTAAGTATTCCAAGATATTTCGACTTTTTTGTAAACAATGAGAAGTAAATGAGATTACAACATAGGTCCACATCCCATGTTAATTTAAATGCATGTTTACTTTTTTGCAACTTCCTGCTATTTTCGCACAAATCAAATTTCAGATCCATTGCTGAAATGAAACAGTCCTAAAAATCAGTGACACTTTTGTAACTGTGATGCACCACATCTCCACCTATGACCCTCCTTCCCATCTTCTCCCTTGGTGTCTTGTGTTTGCTTAGTTCCATTGATCTATCTAACAGTAACAAAGCAATGTGTTCTCTTCCCAATCCGACCACACTATGTAGTTTCCACATGCAGGTTGAGGAAAGATGCTGCAATCAATACAGAGCTTGCTAGTTTCTAGTGTAGGGATTCAAAATCCTAATTGTAAAAAAAAAACTATTGTAGAACTTTTGGTAATGAACACAAGGTGATTGATGCATCCATTTCTGAAGATATTGCCTGGACAGTGCTAATTAATGAGCACAAGAAAGAAGAAGCAAAAGTAGGCTATCCATCCCTTCGAGCTAGTTCTGCAGATCATTACAATCATGGTTGATCTATCTCAATGCCATTTTCAAGCACTGTCCCAAATATCTCAAATACATTGATCGTCATTTTGAAAGAATACAATGATTATGCCTCCATAACTCTCAGGGATAAAGAATTCCAAAGGCTTACCTTCTTATGAGTTAAGTTCATTTTTGCTTCCTACTGTGCAGTAATTCCATAATGGCAACCAAGTGAGATGGCCCTGGACTGACACAGGAATCCAGTCATGCTGCCTTAAAAGAGCAGCCAGCATGAAAGACACACACCACCCTGGCCAAACTCTCATTTCACTCCTACCATTGGTAAGATATAGGAGTCTGAAAACCATCACCACCAGGTTCAAACATAGCTGCTTCCAACTACCATCAGGCTCTTGAACAGGACAAAATACATTATGCACTAAGGACGATGAAACATATAAGATTGGACACACTAGAGGCAGGAAACATGTTCCCGATGTTGGGGGAGTCCACAACCAGGGCCACAGTTTAAGAATAAGGGGTAAGCCATTTAGAACGGAGACAAGAAAACACTTTTTCTCACAGAGAGTTGTGAGTCTGTGGAATTCTCTGCCTCAGAGGGCGGTGGGGGCAAGTTCTCTGGATGCTTTCAAGAGAGAGCTAGATAGGGCTCTTAGAGATAGCGGAGTCAGGGATTATGGGGAGAAGGCCGGAACGGGGTACTGATTGGGGATGATCAGCCATGATCACATTGAATGGCGGTGCTGGCTCGAAGGGCCAAATGGCCTACTCCTGCACCTAATGTCTATTGAAAGTGAATGGCATGTTGGCCTTCATAACGAGGAGCAAAGAGGTCCTTCTGCAGTTGTACAGGGCCCTAGTGAGACTACACCTGGGGTATTGTGTGCAGTTTTGATCCCCTAATTTGAGGAAGGACATTCTTGCTATTGAGGGAGTACAGCGTAGGTTTACAAGGTTAATTCCCGGGATGACGGGACTGTCATATGCTGAGAGAATGGAGAAGCTGGGCTTGTATACTCGAGTTTAGAAGAATGAGAGGGGATCTTATTGAAGCATATAAGATCATTAAGGGTTTGGACACGCTAGAGGCAGGAAACATGTTCCCGATGTTGGGGGAGTCCAGAACCAGGGGCCACAGTTTAAGAATAAGGAGTAAGCCATTTAGAACGGAGACAGGGAAACACTTTTGCACACAGGGAGTTGTGAGTCTGTGGAATTCTATGCCTCAGAGGGCGGTGGAGGCCGGTTCTCTGGATACTTTCAAGAGAGAGCTAGATAGCGCTCTTAAAGATAGCGGAGTCAGGGGATATGGGGAGAAGGCCGGAACAGGGTACTGATTGGGGATGATCACCCATGATCACATTGAATGGCAGTGCTAGCTCGAAGGGCTGAATGGCCTACTCCTGCACCAATTGTCTATTGACTTTGGCCTTTTTTGCACTAGTATTGGGATTATTAATTTATTGATTTTTTTTCCTTTATTATCTCTTATCACATGTATTTGGTTATGAGCCGATCATGATGCTGCAACTAAGAATTTCATTATTCCATTGTAGATACTTCTGACAATTAAACGCTATGATGATCGACTGGAAGACTTTGGGTTTTTAGCCCAGAATGAAGCAAAGTAAACTGGGTAAGAGATACATGGCAGTAAAGGGTGTACATGGCAGTAAATGGCTATTTGTTTCCTATCCCTAACTGACTCTCAACAGGATGAATGCTAGATCATTTCAAAGTCAAGTATCAGGTTAAGATCTGCTGCCATATACAAGCCAGACTCGATAAGGATGGCAGATTCTTTCCCCCTGGGGACGACATTGGTGAACCAGATGGCCTTCTAATGAGAATCCCGTGTTTCCAGTCCTTCTTCAGACAAGTGATATTTTTTAACGTCCAGATTGAAATTAAATTCAGCTGCCACGGCAGACTTGAATTTGGGTCCCTGGTTGTTGGTCGAGACCTCTGGGTTTCTCGTCCAGTACTTTCACCATTGTGCCACCACCTGCGACCGACTTATTGATGAGACTCTGCTGCTTGACTTGAAGGTGTGGAGTGACAGCAATATCGGCCCTCTACCTCTGCACTGAGTGAGTGTAAGCAAACACAAAGCAAGGGGCAGTACCTGATGTTTTATATTTTCAAGTATTTTGTTCTTAAGAGAAGGAAGACAATAGCAAGGGAACCTTGACCGTCTTTCCTTGATTGATTCACAAAATGAAAGAAATTTGGATTGTGAAAGATATAACCTTAACCTCAACTAAAAAGATGAATTTTAATTATTTTTAATTTTATGAATGGATCTTCCTATCTGTACTAACTGATCCTCCTATTTGTAAGCTTGCACGGAAAAAAATCCAAATCATGCTTTTATAAGGGCTCGATACACAAAGTTGATAAAAATGAATTATTTCATATTGGAGCTATATCTTACTCCCTCAAATGATTAGATGAAGTGCTGTAATTTTTGCTGATACATAAAACTGTTACTTTTATCAAACCCCAAAACCATTACTCATTCAGTTTAAATGCATTTTCTTAAAAGAAAATCTGAATTCACTCACTTGCGCGACGAGATGTTGCCATAGTGATGGCATTCACTTGCCTCTGTGCAGCACAGTTCTATACTTTAAGACACAACCCCCATAATTAAGTACCTTCACCAGAGACTGTCAGCTTAGTACCAATCTCGCTGACAAAACCTTTAACACATCAAGTACATTAAATATCTTATTCATTCTTTTACAACCCAAATCCAGACATCCTAAACACGTTTTCATCCTTAATAAAGCACCTTGTTTTCCACCTAAATATTCACTCCCTCCAACACAGGCATATAGATACAGCAGCCTCATTAATAAAATGCAACATGCTGAGGTTGGGGCAAATACACAGTATTTTACCCAGAGTAGGAGAATCAAAAACCAGAGGATACAGGTTTAAAGGTGAGGGGGGAAAGATTTAATCGGAACCCGAGGGGCATTTTTCTTTTACACACAAAGGGTGGTAGGTATGAGCTGTTCAAGGAGGTAGTTGGGGCAGGTACAATCACACTGCTTAAAAATCATTTGGACAGGTAGGATAGGTTTAATGGGATATGGGCCAAAAGCAGGCAGGTGAGACTAGTGCAGATGGGGGAAGTTGGTCAGCATGAGTAAATTTGATTGAACAGCCCGTTTCAACGCTGTATGACATTGGCCTCAATGTTTCGACCACTTGTCAACCCTACTACCTCTCCTTAAAAGGTGCATGGGAACAGAATCATTCTCTTGTTCCCTTCCATGTGACGTTCTATCCTGACTTGTAAATATATCACCAGACCTTCACAGTTGCAGCTCTAGATATTGAAACATCACAACAGTTCTACAAATCCATCTTTATCAAATGACACCCATGTTAGGACTATTCGGGTTATGGACATTTGCCCTTACAGAATATGCGTATCACTACACTAAATTGTGAGATAAGCAAGAAAATTTGCTCTCGTGAAATCTGTGCAAAATAAGGTAGATATAGTACAACTTTATTTTTTCTTATTCTTCTTGTTTTTGCAGCAAATGGATGATGCAACTTTATGTGAAGGAAAAATCGAGATACCTGACCGCCTGTTTTCGAAAAATGAAACCCCTTTGTAACATTAGGATCATTTCAATTTCAAGGCATTTTGCCACCACCCTCTCAAGAACAATTAAAAATAAGCAATATATATTATTTTCATTTCAGAATAACAGACATGTCTGTATGACATTTATGAGCATAAAACTTTACACAACTTCAATAGATTGACCTAAAAAAACAGGAAGCAAGACAGGTATGAACTGACAAGATTTCTCCACATTCCAACAATAACTCTCTCTCATAATGTAAGTTTGTGTAGGCGGTATATATGTGTCAGGTCCTATTTTTAAATTTATATTAGTATAGAACGTTATGTTTTAATAACCAGGCATTTTTTCTTGATATGTCAGCAGAGAAGTGGACCAAAATGTTTGGGGGTTAGCATTTCCAGATTATGCAGAATTATATTTAGTTTAGAGATACAGCGTAGAACCAGGCCTCTTCAACCCACCGAGTCTGCGCCAACCAACAAGCTCTCCATACACTAGTTCTATCCTACACTCTAGAGACAATTTACAGAACCCTGCACGTCTTGGGAATGTGGGAGGAAACCGGAGCATCCTGACAAAACCCACACGGTCACAGGAAAACGCGCAAACGCCGTACAGACAGCACCGGTGGTCAGGATCGAACCCAGGTCGTTGACGTTGTAAGGCAGCAACTCTACCGCTGCGCCACTGTGCGGCAGCGATAATGATTCCAAATGGTCATTATTTGGTATAAAATACGTTTCAGCCACCTGCTCCCTGCATTTTGGAATAGAAGTATTTTCAAGTTTACAAGAGTACAACTCTGACTAAAACATTACAAAGTTACTGACAAACAATGAGAGTCTGGCCATGATCGGCAGTGATACATCTGCTCATTTGCTACTTGAACAGTAAACAGAGCCACTTAGCATTCAGAACACTGTGGATGGCACGAAATGTGGTGAATCACGTTGGGAAGAGAAAAAACTGATGTCATTGAACTTAGCAGAAAAACAAACTAGATCCAAAATAACTGTGCAAAGAAAGCAGCGTTCCGCAAATCATCTCCTTATACTTCAGATAACTGTTCAAACTTTTATTTTTGAAACCAGCAGATTTCTGTCTGTCATTTTGCATTCTATTTCCTGTGATTTCTATATATCAAATAACTTAGTAGAAAAAAAAAAGTTCTTTGTAAAATGCATTAAAAATTATAATTTTCTAACAATTAAAAAAAAACTCCCAGGACATGATAGTAGTGCAAGGCCACTGGTGGAGTGTCAGAAAGAGCATGTTTGCAATTAAGGTGCAATGGGAGAGGGGGCGTTGAGCAAAGGTGAACTCCAAATTTATCACTACATGCAGTGAAGTTTGAAAATTAAAGATTAAAAGGGCAGTGATAATATGCTTGCAAAATTGGCCACAAGACCAAAGGCAAAAATTACTGCCAACTGGCTCTTTATGAGACTGAAGATATGCTACAGACATGAGGATTCAAACCAAGTCACAGCACATACTTTATAAGATTAACTTTCAAAGTTTATCTTATTGGAAATATTGTTAACTGCAAAGATGATAGCAGATTTCAGAAGGACGTGCTCTCATTAAATGAACAGTTAATTAATTTTAGAAATTATTCTAAAGAGAATAATTTCAGCATCTCTTGGTCTGCCATTTTCTGAGAATCATTTGGGAAAATCAAACGTTTACCCCAGGTGTGTTAAGGGGCTGACGAAAGTTCAGGATTTTACCCAAATGTCTAAGATAGTAAGAGAAATTGTCGACCAATTTAATAAAAGGCCAGTAAGCAGAGGACATACATGTAAGATGATTGTCAAAATAACTGGTATTGGGGGATGGAGGGAGAAATGTAGAGACTTTTTTCTGAGTAAATTATAGGACTGCAGCGCTTTTTACGGGGAATATCTCCTTTAGCGATTGCCCCGCACATCTCCTTTAGACCTACGCCTTGTCGCCTTAAAGATATGCCCTCTATCTTTTCAGCCTGGGACACTGCAGTCTTAAACCAAATTCTATTTTAAAAGACTCCATCAATAAATGGGGTGTAATCTTTGGTATTTCAAGAGCAGCCTTTTCTCTAACAAAGTTTATAACAAGAGAAAGACAAGGCCAGGAAGAGGCCATACAGCCTATTCTCTCTACTATTATTCAGGTAAACCAGCATATTGAATGCTAATCTCAAATACAGAGCCTTTAAAATGATATGGGGAAAATGGGATGTATTCAGCAAAAAAAACTTAATCTACAGATCTATTAAACTCTCAACTTATATACTAATATGGATATAACAAGATGTCCATGGCAAATATCATAACTCTGGAGATTTGACTACAATCTGATTAGTCATTCCCCCATGGATCAAATGGAATTTGCATTGTACAGATACAGCATTTTATCCTGAAGATTAACTAAGTGAGGAAAGTGACTGAATCAACCAAATATTTGAAAAGTTAAAGGCCTATGAAAAAGTACTTAAGAATACATATCTTCACAGAAGATTTCACTTTCGATAAATCCAATCTGTTTTTATAGTTTTTAAATGTTCGGAGATTGCTGGAGCTTGATGAATCCAAAAACTACATATCAGTTAAAGCTGGCAAATAAATTGGTCCAAGTTGCTTTAGTCCACACAAATTAAACGGTTTACTTTTCACTGGTGACTGATGAAGATTTCACCTGGTTTCTCCTGATGTCAAGTCAACAATGAATCAGACAAAGTAAACCAGACCATCTTCAAATGATCATGCCTTAGTCAGTTATTTGCTGGACCATTCGAAAACTAAAGGGCCTGTCCCACTTGGGCATCATTTGCGCGTCATTTACGCGACAGGCCGGTAGTGACTGACGTGCGACTGTTGCGCTAAAATCATCTAGCAGTACGACAGTCGTGCGCCAAGGGCCCTGCTTCTTTTGGGAGCCATTTGCGATGTCGTTTCCTATTTAGTTCAATCTCCGCGGCAAGGATTTTCCCAGTGTAAATCAAAGATACCATGGTGAAAAATGTTCAAAACTACGCGCGCTTTGTACCCGGGTGGTCACGTGGTGCGGCGCTCAAATGGCGCGCCGACGGCGTACGGGCGGCGCATGGTTACGGACGTTGACGCACGGTGACACATAATAAATTATCATAGGCAACGTTCGTGCGTCACCGTGTGTAACCATGCATCACCATGCGCTACACGTACGCCGTCAGTACGTCACCGTATGCCATCAGTACGTCAGCGTGCGCATGGGATACATCACGCAGGTGGCACGCGAGGATTTCGAACATCTCAAAATCCTGGGGCACCGCGCATTACCACACGTCACTGCATACGCTACCACGCCTCACCACCCGTGTGTTACGACGCACCAACAAATTTTTAGGATGTCGCGTAAATGATACGCAAATGACGCCCAAGTGGGGCAGGCCCTAAAATCTATTCTCCTTTTCACCACTTATCCTAAGCCCCATTTAAACATTTCATTTGATATCACCTTAAATAATTCTCAACTTCAACCATTCCAAATTTCTTTTAATCCTTCCCATCGGTTTGTTGTGCATTTGATTAGATACTTCAATATTGCTAACGGCTCAGTTTTGCATGGCGGATAGAGAGAAATTGCTGAACCAATGTAGTTAGTCTAAATATCACAATGATTTTGTTTAAAAAGTGAATCCATCTGCTAATGGAAAATGTTTTTAGATGACATAGGTAAAGCCCAAATAATGCTTCATCCTCCCCGATTGCCTTTAGGGACATATGACAATTTTAGTAAGACATTTTATTTGCGTTATCTGTAAATAACTTAATTGTCTTCTATTTCCCACCACAGTCCATGCCCCAGGTATTAATGTACTCATATGTGCAACTTTAGAAATTCATGAATATTTATCAGGTCAAGTCACTTGCATTATTTAGACAACAAAGATGTTCCAAAACAAATCATTTTTCATTTGGGAAAGAGAAACAAATTCTAGGTTTCACCATGTACGTATATAATATCTAGTTAGATAGTTAGACACTTACCGTTATTATTCTTCTCTTCTGCTACTCCCCTCAAACCAATGTAAATATGAATTCAACAGGATAATATCAAGATTATTTTTAAACCAATCAACTGCCATGCTGAAGGTTATAAACACGAGTTGCTAATTTCAATCCACAGAATCCTTAGGGTTAGTAAGCAATGAATTAGTTTCAAGTTCAAGAGAAATAGTGCATGCAAAACGACGGGTGCTTTAGTAAACCAAAGGCAGATATCATGCTGTGCCATTACAGTCAGTTTGAAATTCCGATGGCAAGATTTTGTAAGTTGAAGCTGGGGAGAGGAGTGGGGGAGAGGGAAGGTGGAGAGGAAAAGTGCTCTTGGAACACACCTTCATCTGGACGAGGACCTTTATCCAGATGCCCCTGATCAGATTGTGCACATACATTTCCAATCTCCTTTGGTTCCAGAGGATCATCACCATCTCCCACTCGTTGATTCGGTGCCTTCGTGACCTTCGGGTGCACCGAGGCCTTCAAGGCCCTGTGCTGATCAGTGGTCACTTTCACACCAATCTCCTTCTGTGAAATACCCTTGGCAGGTCCTCGCTTTTGAAGAGGTTTTGCACCTCCTTTTCTCAAAGGTGACTTTGGACCTTTCTCCTCATTGTCATCCAGCTGTTTTGGTGCTTCGTGCTTCAGTAATTGGGGAGCAACTTGGTCGGTGCCCTCCAAGACCTTGACCTCAGTTGGACATTCCAGAGCAGCCTCCACCTTCTCAATCTCATCAGAACTTTGCTGTAACTTTGGAGCAGTAGTTTCACTGCTTGGATATTCTAGTGGACTCTCGGTAAGCTCTTTCACCTCAGTTTTCTGCTGCGATTCAGGGGGTGTAAATTCACTAGGTGCATCCAGAGTGCATTTCTCTTCAGTAGTATGTTGTAAATCAGGGAGAGTTGTTTCTGCATTCATATGTTCTAAAGGGGTTTCTATCACTTCCGTTACCTCTAATGTTGGCTGTGACTCACAGAACTCTGGTGCTTTTGACAGTGGATGCTCTATCTCCTTCACCTCAGTTGATTGCTCTAACTCAAGTGCGCCCATTTCGTTCCCATGCTGCAGAGGGCTCTTTTCTACCTCCTTTACCTCTGGCTGTTGCGCTAGTTCAAGGGTATCTGCCTCTCTATACATACATTGTGAAGGGCTTTCTGCTAACTTTGTCTCTACTGATGTTTCATCTGACTGTTGGGGAATAGTTTGTCTAGCAACTAGTTCTAGAGAATTTGCATCTGCATCCTTCACCTCAGGCAACGTATTAGGTTCAAGGGAAGTATCTACATTTTCTATAACCATCTCTGACATATCCACCACAGGCATTTGCTGGGAGTCAAGGCTATCTATTTCTCCACGCCTTTGACGCAGCGGCATCTCTGCTGTCCTGTTCACTTCAGATGTTTCAGTTGATTCAGGGGGAGTAACTTTTCCACTAACAGAGTTCTCAATCATCTCTTTCACCACAGACATGCACTCGGGGAGAGAAGGAGTACTTTGTTCAACAAGGTTTTCTACGCAAGAATTTGCTATCTCCTTTGCTACCTCAGGCACTTCCTTCCATTTAAGAGATGTTGTTTCTCTATCTAGATTTTCAGTAAGGGTCTCTGCTACTTCTTTTACCTCAGATGATAGCAGCAACTCCTGGGAAGCATTTTCTACACCTTCAAGTTCCGAATTGGTCTGTGCAATGTCTTCCACTTTCTGCAGCTCAGGGACAGTCATTTCCCCACTTGTGTTTTCCAGAGGAGTCTCGGCTATTTCACTCGCTTCAGGTGTTTGCTTTGTTTCGGAGGGAGCAGTTTTTGGATCTACTTGTTCAAGGATAGGCACTTCCATCTCCTTCAGTTCAGGCACTTTTGTTGACTCAGGGAGAGCATGTTCTACATCCCCAAGTTCCAGAGAAGTCAGTGCTAATCTGTCCATCTCAGACTTTTCCTGAAACTTGCAGGAAGCCGTTTCATCACTACATTTTTCTGAAGAAGGCTGTAGCACCTCTTCTACTTCACACTTCTGGAGAAATTTAGGGGAGCTAATCTCCCTACTCCAAGAATCCAATGGGTGCTCAGTCCATTCCACTTCTGAAATTGACTTCACCTGGGATGCGCTCTTTGACGAAGCTACCTCTACTCTTTGGCTCTCTCTCCCTGCTGATTGAGGCCACTCTGAAGAGGTTGTAGTATTCAGCAAAGGGGCACAAGCCATTTTATCTCTGGCATTTCCTGTTGTCCAAGCACTTGGTACGTTATCCGACGGGGGTTGCGCTTTTACCTTCATCCCTGGCAGCTCCTTACACGGCCTCTCAGTGTTAACAACCATTTCTTTGTGCTCTTGTATCGCTCCGGAAGGCAGCTCTTCTAGCCGCTGATCAGAAATAATTCGATGAACATCTTTAGCTTTAGATGGCACATCTACTACAGGTTGAGATGCCTTTGGATGTGAACGCTTTTTCTTTTTCTTCTTCTTCTCCACCGCCACTTTGACTACTTGGGATTCTTTGGCTTGGGCGATTTCTCTTACTTCATCTGCAGACTTGCCTTTCTCATAGGCAGGTTCCAAAGGTGAAGCTTCTGTAACTGGTACAACTGTGCTTAAGCTGGTGCTGGTGCTGGTAAGTACCGCCGGTCCCGTCGGAGTACTAATGTTTTTGCAGGAGGGTGGGAATGGTTCTGTGAAGACAGGAGTTTCAGTGCCATGGCCAAAGTTCTCCTGTTGCTGGGTGTTCAGCGTGTTGCTTGTTGGTGCTTGCACTTGAGCATCAACAGTGACCTCTGTCGTCGTCATCTTTGACAGAAAGTGATCGTCAATTATGACAGCACTGCTCAGAGCTGGATTGCTGCAGTCTACAGAGTAGAAAGATGTTTCAACTTGAGTCATGCTGGTGAATGGTATACCAAGTTCTTCTACACAAGGGAAAAATAGCAGCTAAATACAACATAATTATCAACTCTAGATACAAATATTTTCAGCAATTCTTTCGCTCTCCTATGCTGTATACTTCCACAATTGTGGCACCAGTGTTCAAAATGCAACATTCTGGTAAATATTTAAAACACAGAAGGAAGAAGCACTGATTTCTACAACATTAAGCAATACTAGTAAGGCCCAAGTTCAATCACCACCATACACTTTAACACAGATTTCATCATGATGGTTCCATCGCCCAATTATTGAAGTCAAAAGTGAGCTGGAATATTGTGCTCCTGATACCTGCTGAAGATAAGGGTATGTACTACTGCAATGGTTCCCCACATTTGAATACTTTGGTCACAAAAGAAATACCAAATGCAGTTTTTAATCTATGATTCTCAACTGCGAAAGAACCTTTCTTTTACTCTTCAAAGGGATTTAATTAAGCTGGAAAGGGTGCAGAATAGATTCACCAGGATTTAACCATGACTCGAGGGCTTGAGTTATGAGGAGAGGCTGGGTAGTTTCGGACTTTTTTCCTTGGACTATATAAGAGGCTGAAGGGTGAATTTATTGCAGTATACAAAATCATGGGGCATAGAGAAGGTGAATAGTTAGTCTTTTTTCTAGGTTAGATGAGTCCAGAACGAGTATAGGTTCTAGTATAGGTCTAGTATAGAATATAGGTTTAAGGTGACAAGGGAATTTTTTTTAAAAAGATCTATGGGGAATTTCTCCACCCAGAGAGTGCTGTGTATATGGAATGAACTGCCAGATAAATCTATCAAAGCAGGTCTAATACTGATATTTACATTTAGAGGTACATGAATAGGAAATGTTTAGAGGGAATATGGGCTAAACACAGGCAGATGGGACTTGTCAGCTCTAAACCCTGGTCACCATGGATGAGTTGGGCTGAAGGGCCTGTTTCCATACTGTATGGCTTGAAGAAATGCAAAAACAATACGCTGTTGGTCAAATGGATAAAGAGATGTGTCCAACTTGCCCAGATTTTATCAATGTAATCTCGTTCTCATCTCCCAATACAGCTTGCATATACAAATTCTATTAATGGCAACAATGAATCTAAACACTAATAATTCGCAAGGCCTTTGCCAAGATCCTGCATGGTTGGCTAGTCTGGAAGGTTTGATCATATGGGAATAAGTGGGCTGGCTAAAATTGGGTTGATGAAAAGAGTCAGAGGCAGTGGTAGAGTTGTTATTCATATTGGAAGCTGTGACTCGTGGCATCAGGCAAGGACCAGTGCTGGTTAGTTCCACTGTTGTTTGTCATCTGCATTAATGATTTGGATGATAATGTTGTTTATATAGTCAGTAAGCTTGAGAACGTCTGTAAATTTGATGGTATATTGGACAGTGAAGGTGGTCATCTAAACATTGCAACAGGGTCAGGATGAATTGGGTTAAGGAACTGCAGATGGAATTTAACTGACAAGTGCAAAGTCATAGAGTTATACAGCATGGATACAATCTCTTCGGCCAAACTTGTCCGTACTGACCATGATGTCCCATATAAATGGTCGGCACGGACTGGAAGGGCCGAGAAGGCCTGTTTCCGTGCTGTAATTGTTATATGGTTATATGGTTATATACACCAGTAAACATCTCCTGTCCATGGACCTATCAAAATATCATTTATAACCATATATTTATATCCTGTTATAGTTCTTTCCTCAACTTTGTGTTGCACTTTGCTAAATTAAACCAGGGTTGGACTCGCACACTAAATGGTAGGGCCATGGAGAACATTATAGAACAGAGAGACCTAGGAGTACAGAGACGTAGTTCCCTGATAGCGGCAATACAGATAGATCGGGTGGCGAAGGCATTTTGCATGCTTGCCTTCACTGGTCAGGGCATTGAGTACAGGAACTGGAACATTCCATTGCTGCAACTGTACAGTTTGGGCACTGCGAGGCCAATTTGGAGCATTGTGCGCAGTTCTAGTTGCCCAGCTATAGTTGATATATAAAAGGGGCAGTAGTTGTTCTCTTTTGATGATCCTTGCTAACACTAGAATGGTATGGGTGTTCTGTACCACTTATCAACCCATGTTGCAACACTGTTTATGTTTTGTTGTGCGCAGATACGCTTAATTCCATTCATATTCCTGAAATAAAAAATCTTAATGGAATTATTGCTGAATAATCATATTTCTGACATGGAGGGGAGGTCTTAATTAAACAATTGAAATTATAAGCTTTATAATTGAACATTTAAAATTGGGAATGGTATGGCAAGGGAAACTCCTCCTAGTTTATTGGAAGAGGCCTCAGATACATGATAAAGTTTTAGAACTGACAGCTGGAGAAACTAAAAATATTTGTAGCAGTGGGAGGTTCTTCCAATGAGGATATGGAAATAGGAAAATAACGGTGGAGGATACATTGTGCCACAAACCAATCGGAATAAAGGAACCATTTTGATGATTTAACATCAATTTAACGTTTTGTTTACTGGTCCCCTTCAATGAAGCAGCATTCCATTTTTTCCACAGCTGAGCATCATAACAGGATGTACCAAACCTACAAACCATTCAAGGAAAGGAGGGGCAGGCGAGACAAAAACTTAAAATCCGGAGCTAAGCCCATTTTCCCACTTCCTCCAATTTTATAACCAGATAAAAACAATGTTTTTTTTTGTCAATGGATAGAAAACAAATTGCCCTTGACATGAGCTCCTTCCCTCTGCATCCCATTAATGCCAAGCAAATAAAGAAAGGTGTGATAAGATATTGAAAGCTGTGAGCTGTTTACTTTGAAACAGCCGAGCAATCCATAGAATTGGGTCACACATTAAATCCAAAATGAATGAGGGTCACTCCTCAATAACACTCATCTTTCCACATACCATTCTTTGGCACGGCATGTAACACCATGTCACTAAACCACTCTTTATCCTCACTCCTTTTCCTCCACCTAGCAGCGCTCTCATTATTGCCTGAAAGGTTAGGCTTTGGTGCAGATCATCCTACACACGCACTTTTCTGGTACTCTTCCCATGTTCACTTGTATCTGCAGCAGGTATCACTCGGGCTCCATCCGTCATCATCAGATCTATATACACTGCCCTCCATAATGTTTGGGACAAAGACCCATCATTTATTTATTTGCCTCTGTACTCCACAATTTGAGATTTTAATAGAAAAAAATCACATGTGGTTAAAGTGCACATTGTCAGATTTTGGTTTCACCATGTAGAAATCACAGCAGTGTTTATACACAGTCCCCCATTTCAGGGCACCACAATGTTTGGGACACGTGGCTTCACAGGTGTTTGTAATTGCTCAGGTGAGTTTAATTGCCTCTTTAATACAGGTATAAGAGAGCTCTCAGCACCTAATCTTTCCTCCAGTCTTTCCATCACCTTTGGAAACTTTTATTGCTGTTTATCAACATGAGGACCAAAGTTGTGCCAATGAAAGTCAAAGAAGCCATTATGAGACTGAGAAACAAGAATAAAACTGTTAGGGACATCAGCCAAACCTTAGGGTTACTAAAATCAACTGTTTGGAACATCATTAAGAAGAAAGAGAGCTTGCTAAACGCAAAGGGACTGGCAGGCCAAGGAAGACCTCCGCAGCTGATGACAGAAGAATTCTCTCTATAATAAAATGGGGGGATGGGGGGGTAATGTATGAACACTGCTGTAATTTCTACATGGTGAACCCAAAATGTATAAAAATGGCCTTTATTAAAATCTGACAAATTGCACTTTAACCACATGTGATTTTTTCTATTACAAATATCAAATTGTGGAGTACAAAGTTAAATAAATAAATGATAGGTCTTTGTCCCAAACATTATGGAGGGCACTGTACCTGCACATTACCAGAAGTAATTTGCTTTGCCCTCTCCCCATGAAAATAAACATCCCTACCCTGACCTTGACATTAGCAAGCTCAGGAAATACAGAGGAACAGCCCTGTCTGCATAGCTTAATACTGGCACATTTGACAATTGAACTTGTTATGGAATACTCCAAAAAACAACCTTCACTACGTAATGACTGCAAGGCAAAGTTAAACCCAAATTCAGGTCAAACAGATTTGTTTTATGATTTTTTTTCTCAAAAAAACCCACAGCAAAAGTATTAATGCAGCTCTGACTGAGCTAAGGAGAAACCTGCACAATGAATGGTGGGACATGGAATGCCAAGGTCACTTTTAAATCCCTGGAAACAATTGGAGCAATCAATCACCTTCTGCGTGTGGGCAGTCACATGCAGACCAGAATGAAGGGTTAAATGTTTTGGTTCTTAAGTGAAACTAGCAAAGGCGTTGAATCTGACACTTTGATAAAAACATTTATCTGGTAAACCAGATCTAAAATGTAATCTCACAAATTGTCATGGCAGCAGTCGATCTCCTGACCCGAGTTACTGAAATTGTATCATTGCAATTATTATATCATAACATAATAATGAAAGCAACTCCTACAACTAAATTGGGAAAAGAACAATACATATAAAGTAAACCAAATGGAAATGCACCAATTCAATTTGGGGCTGCTCCCCCTTGAGACAATTTTCTTTAACATTTGTGCATAACCATGACCGTAGTAAGCAAGATAATATCTTGTTCCTTCTTTTGAAGGTAAACACTCCTTCCTAGATTCTCAGGATGATGGTGCACTCGTGATGAATCAAGTCGGAGTCTTTAGACAAAATCCAGAGGAATAATATAGCAATCACATCCAAACCCGGAGAGCATTTTCTTGCAAAGAAGAAAAAAATCTGAGACCAGGGGCATAGGTTGATAATTCCTCTCCACTCTCTGCCTCACTACCACACTCCTCTGAAGGGATGCAGAGATCAACTGCAACTTTGACTGTTGTCCCAGTTGGTTACACTTAACTCAGCATTAACATGGGATTGAACCAAGGCCTTTGTGATATGTATAACTCGTCATATGAATCATAATGGGCAAACGTTCTTAAACAGAGATGTCTAATACTGCAGATTAAATTTCATTCCCTACCTTCTGTTTCCTGTGCTGACTCCATGCGCTGTTGAGATGGCGTCAGTGGCAATTCAACCCTTTCCAAGTCTTCTTCTAATTGTTTTACTTGCAGATTTCCTTCAAGGTCTGTAACTACAAACAAGGTAGAGATTTACAAAACAAATCTTTGCAAACCATCTCTGTTCACATGATTATACATAAAAATGAAAAACCCTAATAAACTAGCAGTTTAACATTAGTACTTAAAAGTATATATATTCTTCTGGCATAGGCCATTCATGCCAGTGTGATGGCCCAGCCTTGCATAGTTCTTTACTTTAAATACTTATCTACCACCCCCATAATAATACAATGGTCTCAGTCTCAATGCCCGTAACAATGTTCACTCAAAAGGCAGCACCATGAATCTCAACAATCTTTTCCAAAGAAATGCTGAGATCACGATATCCCTTTTGTTCCACTCACAGAAATCAGAGTTCCATGAATTGTATTAATTAGTTTCACATATCCTTAAGGCTCATTACCCTGCAGCCCATAGAATATGGCTCTGAATCATTTGGAAAGTCAAGCCATTTAAAATGGTCTGAAAGATCTTCACTTAACACAAGTTCTGCTTCAGAAAAGCATGTCAGCAACATGTGCAGAGTTGCTGCAATGTCATTCTACCTACTGGATTCCACCTCTGCCGGTGAAAGTGTCATGCTGCTGTTCGTGACCTCCTCCTGATTACCGCAAAGGTCTTCTTCAAATGCTAAGGGTGCTGTAACAGCAGCCATGGAATCTGCACAAGCACAACAGAGATTTGTAAGATAAGTATAATGCAAATGTACAAGAGCCTTCTCTTGAATGGCATCCAGAAGCACTTAGTAGTACGGAGCAGAAGTCCAGTTCAAACCTTGGATTAGTGTTAGGGGATACAATCCAAAAATACAATTCTCCATGTACCCAAAAGGCTTCTTTTTTCCCCAAAAGTCACTATTGCCATAAAAGCTATGCTTGCAGGAATATTTCTGCACATATGTAGTGAAGAGAGACTGGGATACATGATCCACTAACTTGACACTCAATGTAAGTGTCTGTAAGAATGGCCACTTAGAAAAGTGGTGCTGAAATGTTCATGATGTGAAGTTAAACTCAGCCAGGATCATCATCGGTGGGGGAAAAACACAAAAAAATAGCCCCCAAACTCTCATTGTCCATACTGCCCAATCTCCCAGAAAATTCAAAAGGACAGTTAATAACACAGAATAGCTCACAATGGCAAAAATAAAAGAGCTCTTAGACCCAAACAGATGGGACATTCTCACCCAAGTTGTGGACAGGTTCCCATGAGAAACACTCAAAATAGACATAAGAAATGGATTCAATAGACTTTTCTGATTTCACAAAAAAGAATATATAAAAACGGAGAGGAAAGCAAGAAGCATTGTACATTGTGATGCTTATAAATAGGCAGATGGGCTAGATTGCAGTAGGAAGAGTGCACAGATAAAAGGTAAGATATTTCTCAAGAGTATTGTCTAGATATCAAAGGCAGTTGTTAGAAGAAACTCCCAGATTCAGTGGCATTGGTAAGGTTAAAGACAGATTTGGGTTTAAAGAGCCTTAAAAACTTCTACAAACTTGCTGCAGGAAAGAGAGAACAGAGATGGCTTAAAATAATGAATGAAGTGTGTGCTCCATTTGGAGACCAGATGTTAAGAGTAAGAAGATAAGTGAAAGATCCAAGGGAAAGCACATCAAGGTTAAGATAGTGACTGCTAGATGCAGAGAAATGAATAGCCTAAAGTTTTCATAGAAAGGTAGAAAACTGAGAAACATCCAAGTAAGCAGTACACAAAGTTCGACACTAGCAGTCAAATGTTGAGTTTGATCCAACTCTTTGCCTCTTTATACCTCTGGTTTCAAGAGTAGTATCAAGTATTTCTTCTTGCTGAGAAGCCATTTCTTCAAAAGAAAGCTGGGTCATTTCTGGGCTTTCCCTTTCTTCAAATGTTGGCTCGTCTGCAAGATGTTCAGGGGGAGAATTTTGTTTTATTAAAATTTGGATGACAGTATTATTATTCAAACCATACATATAAAACTTACCTTCACCTCAGCGAGATCGAGTGATAGGGTCATGAAGTGTGGAAACAGGCCCTTTGGCCCAGCTTGCCCACACCGACCAACATGTCCCATCTACACTAGTCCCACTTGCCTGCGATGTTTTTATAGCACACCCCAAGCATTTTATTTACCAAACTTTCATAAATGAAGATGCATAACACCAAAGTGAAGAGGATACAATGAACCTTTGGAAAAGGCAGGGAAAGTACGAGTTCACACTGAAGTCGGCGCAACAGCTGGTCAACATGCTGCTGGCTTTTGGAACGCACAAATCAGGAACAAGCTAGATGTCAGCCATCTGACTTCTTGCTCTGCTGCTGGATGCATCATCGTGTCCAGGGCAGAGCTCAGTTGTGCTGAGCCGAGGCGTAGCAGTCTCTAGGCCAGCACATTCCTGGTATACGTGGTCACCTCATTAATTTGAATGGAATCATCAAACTTTATTGAAAATGTAAGCGCAGGTAATTGGTTTCTTTAATGTCACATTATTTATTTTTAAACGCATTTTCAGTAAACATTTTCTTACTTCTATTTTGACCGTTTTGAAACATGGCTGATTACTAGAGATATCCTAGAAACAGTTAAAAAGGCAATCGTTAATTTGTGAAGCAAAAGGAAAGGAATGCAAGAAGCATTGTGTGTTGCGATTCTCTTAATTAGGCAGACAAGCAAAGTTACAATAGCAGCAAAGCGCAGTTTGCAGGCTGGCTGAAAGAGATTCTTCCAAGGGCATAACCCACCATAAGGCCATAGGAACAGTCTTGAGAATGGAGCATAATCTATTTCTAGGACATTGTGCATCAATCCCTAGGACATTGTGAGAAACAAGAGTGGAAATTACAGACCCAATGGCGGAAATATTTGTATCATTGACTGGACAGAGTTGAAGTGAAGTGCCAAAAGACCGGAGGGTTGCTAATTTTGTGAATCTCTTTAAGAAAGGCTGCAAGGAAAATCCTGGGAATTACAAACCAGTAGGCTCAACATCAGTGGTTGTTACTGGGGGCGGAGGTAGATTCATGGGAGGTGGTCTTGGACAATACAGCTCACCTCCTCCATGACACACTGGTCAACCTGAGGAGCACCTTCAGCAACAGACTGGTTCCACCAAGATGCAGCACAGAACGCCACAGGGGATCCTTCTTCCCTGCGACTATCAAACTGTACAACTCCTCCTCTTTCTGTCGTGGGGTAGACTGACTCCACTCCCCTCCCCCCCCCCCACCCCAATCTTTGCACATCCCCAACCCTTTCTACTCGTCATTTTAATGTCATGTTTCATGTATCTTGTGTGTTATGACTGTTGTCTGATCAATTTCCTTCCTGGGATAAATAAAGTTCTATCGTATTGTGTCGTGGAGGGGATCCTGAGAGATAGGATCTACATGCATTTGGAAAGGCAAAGACAGACATCATGGCTTTGTGTGTGGGAAATCATGTCTTCATTTGATTGAGTTATTTTTGAAGAGATGACCAATAAGATTGATGGGAGTAAAGTGGTAAGCGTTGCCTATATGGACTTTAGCAAGGTTTTTGACAAGATGCCATATGTTGGGCGGGTTTGGAAGGTTAGATCACATGTGATCCAGGGCAAGCTAGCCAAATGGATATAAAATTGATTTGAAAGGAGGAAACAGAGGGTTTGGGTTGACGGGTTGTTTTTTACACTGGAGAACTGTAACTAGTGGTGTACTATTGGGGTTGGTGGTAGGTCTACTGTTGTTCGTTATTTATATTAATAATTTTGGATATGAATTTAGGTGGCATGGTAAGCTTGTTTGTGGATTAGACTAAAATTGGTAGTATAGTGGGCAGTGATTACAAAGTGATCTTGATCAAATCGGCCAAGGCATAGCAGATGGAGTTTAATTCATATAAACGTGAAGTGTTGCAATTTGGTGGGACAAACTAGGGCAGGACTTCCACAGTAAATGGTAGAGCCTGGGGGAGTAGAATAGGTGTGCAGGTACATAGTTCCATGAAGGTGACGACAGAGATAGATAGGGCTGTGAAGAACGCAGTTGCCTTCATCAGTCAGGGTTTTGAGTACAGACATTGGGACATCATGTTACTACCGTACAAAATGCTGGTATGACCACACTTGGAGCACTGTGCACAGTTTTGTTCGCCCAGCTATGGGAAGGATGTCATTAATCTGGAAAGGGTTCAAGAAAGATGTAAGGTCTTTACTAGGTCTGGAATGTTTGAGTTATAAGAACAGTTTGGAGAGTCTGAGTTTTTGTTGCCCTGCAGTATAGGAGGCTTAGAGATGACCTAAGAGGTTTATAAAACCATGAGCTATAGGTCAATTTTAAATTAAACGGTCAATATAAAATCATAAGCCACAGTCTTTTCCCCAGGGCATGGGAAACGAAAACCAGACAGCATAGGTTTAAGGTGAGAGGAAAAGATTTAAAAAGGACCTAAGGGGTAACATTTTTTACACAGTGGGTGATGAGTATATGGAATGTGCTCCGGAGGAAGTAGTCAAGGTGGATACAAATACTACATTTAAATGGCAGGTACACAGGATAGAAAAGGTGTGGGCCAGGCCCAGGCAAGTGGGACTAGCTCGGGTTAGGTATCTTGGTCGGTGTGGATGATTTGGAGCAACGGGCCTGTCTCTATGTTGTACAGCTCCATGATTATGATCCACCACCAGAGGCCACTTGGCATACATCATTCCGCTTCATGGGACATCACAGCAATGAGGCCTGAAGCTCAATTTTACCAGCAGTGTCACGAAAGGTTAGTGTTACCATGGGAACTACATGATGTGTTAGCATGAGGAGTCAGGTGGATCATCAGGTTCGAATGTAACATGAAGGCCTTGGAGAAGATGCAGGATTGATTTCCTGTGAGTGGGATTTATTTTACAACAATCAAAAAGTGAAGATTATTCCCTTTAGAAAGAGAAAGTTCAAGGGGCGTTATAGCAAACAAATTCCAAATAATCCAGGGTCTAGACCAAGAGGACAAGAGAAGGTCCTCCCATTAATGGAAAAATTGAGAACTAGATGGCAAAGATTTAAGCTACAAAACATAGAAGCATAGAAAATAGGTGCAGGAGGAGGCCATTCGGCCCTTCGAGCCAGCACCGGCATTCATTGTGATCATGGCTGATCGTCCGCTATCAATAACCCGTGCCTGCCTTCTTCCCATATACCCTTGACTCCACTAGCCTCTAGAGCTTTATCCAACTCCAAAAGAACAAACAAGGCAAGACAACTTACTTTAAAAACAAAACTAATGAAATTGGCATTTGGAATTCACTGTCTGACAAGATGCTGGAGGCAGATACAATGATAGCTTTCACACTGAATAAATACTTAAAAGTTAAAAGGAGCATCTCTGAAGAGCTGAGAGCACAGACCAGAATTAGCTGGATTGCTCTTGCAGAAATCAGCTTAAACCTAGAACGGCCAAATGGTCGCTTTCCATGCTGTAGCAATTATTCTGCAACTAATTATCTTGATTCAGTATGGAATAACAAAAGAACATGGAATTACGCTCGAATTACAAAATCTGCTGTCTGTCTGGCCAAACCCCCAAATTTCACCAGTTTCACTGTCCTGCTGAGTAATTGTACTGTTTGTATGCCTCGTGGTCATTTTCCCCTCAGCCAACAATGAACCATTGCACATTTCCTTGATCATCGTCTACTTTGATCTGTTCTTTTCACACCTCTTTGTACCCTTCCATATCTCTCGTTTTCCTCTCCCCTGACTCTCAGTCTGAAGAAAGGTCTCGACCCGAAACGTGACCTATCCCTTCTCTCCAGAAACGCTACCTGTCCCGCTGAGTTACTCCAGCATTTTGTGCCTATCTTTGGAGTAAACCAGCATCTGCAGTTCCTTCCCACCCAATAATTATATTGTGATTCTGTGAAATTATCCATCCATTCAGGTATTCATCAATTTCTTCCTATATCGTATCATTATCTTATTCACTTCCAAAGCCAATAGTTGAATTAGGCGTCTTGATCTCTGCCTAGAGAAGACTTAAAAAGTCAGCTATATTTCCTACCGATTACTATCCAGTGTGCTTTCTTTGCTGAGTTTCCTACTCTCAGTCACTATTCAGTGTACTTTCTTTGCTTCTTTTTCAAAATCAAGGATAACGCTTCTACTCTATTTGTGGGTTCTGAGGTGGCAAATGTGGTCATAGATTGGGTAAGAGATGCTCAAATCAATGGGCAGGTGGGTAGTTTTCTTTACACGGAGCTCCTGTGCTCCCTTTGTATAGACTCAAAGTTCCCAATATCATCCAGAATAGCTTCCCCACTTAAATGATCCTGATGCTGCCATCACCATGCTTCACCATGACGTGCGGTGCCTGGTTTCCTCCAGACGTGACGCATGGCATTCAGGTCAATGAGTTCAAACTTGGTTTCATCAGACCAGAGAATCTTGTTTCTCATGGTCTGAGAGTCCTTTAGGTGCCTTTTGGAAAACTCTAAGCGGGCTGCCATGTGCCTTTTACTGAGGAGCGGCTTCCGTCTGGCCACTCTACCATAAAGGCCTGATTGGTGGAGTGCTGCAAATATAGTTGTCCTTCAGGAAGATTCTCCCATCTCCACAGAGGAACTCTGGAGCTTTGTCAGAGTGAACACCTCCCTAACCAACGCTCTTCTCCCCCGATTCCTCAGTTCGGCCAGGCGGCCAGCTCTATGAAGAGCTCTGTGAAGAGTCCTGGTGGTTCCAAAGTTCTTCCATTTAAGAATGACGGATGCAACTGTGCTCTTCGGGACCTGCAATGCTGCAGAAATTGTTTTATACCCTTCCCCAGATCTGGGTCTCGACACAATCCTATCTCGGAGGTCTACAGACAATTTCTTCGTCTTCATGGCTTGGTTTTTGCTCTGACATGCACTGTCAACTGTGTGACCAATGCATCCACGATTTCTAGAGCCACTTCCTTAAGTACCCTGGGATGCAGACCATCAGGCCCTGGGGATTTATCAGCCTTCAGTCCCATCAGTCTATCCAACACCATTTCCTGCCTACTGTGGATTTCCTTCAGTTCCTCCGTCACCCCAGATCCTCTGGCCACTACTATATCAGGAAGATTGTTTGTGTCCTCCTTAGTGAAGACAGATCCAAAGTACCTGTTCAACTCATCTGCCATTTCCTTGTTCCCCATAATAAATTCACCTTTCTCGGTCTTCAAGGGTCCAACTTTGGTCTTAACTATTTTTTTTCTTCTTCACATACCTAAAGAAGCTTTTACTATCCTGCTTTATATTCTTGGCCAGCTTATCTACGTACCTCATCTTTTCTCCCCGTATTGTCTTTTTAGTTATCTTCTGTTGTTCTTTAAACATTGCTTCCCGCTCAACTTTGCTACGTTGTACTATTTCGCTTTAATTTTTATGCTGTCCCTGACGTCCCTTGTCAGCCATGGTCGTCCCTTTCTCCCCTTGGAATCTTTCTTCCTCCTAGGAATGAACTGATCCTGCACCTTCTGTATTATTCCTAGAAACACCTGCCATTTTTGTTCCACTGTCATCCCTGCTAGTTTCCTTTATGATTGTTACTTTTTTGCACATCTTTCATTCATTTGTTCTATATCACTGTCTATATCTCTCGTTTCCCTTTCCCCTGACTGAAGAAGGGTCTCGACATCAAACGTCACCTATTCCTCAGTTACTCTAGCTTTTTGTGTCTATCCTTAGAATATTAACAAGCTTGTTTAAAAAAAAACGAAGGAAAATAATAAATAGGACATTTCAGACCAGTTGGCTTTGTTATCAGCAAAATTCTGGAAACCATGGACAAGGAGGTGAATATTCAATACAATTACATCAAATCAACATAGTTTTATGAAGGGTAAATGAGGTTGATTGGCATTCACTGAAGACATAATTAGCAAGACTCAAATAGTAGATCAAGTGTATTTTGAAAATATATTTGTTAAGGGTTCACGTACAAAGTTATTGCCTGGGGTGGTAATATATTAGCACAGATGCAGCATTATACACAGGTCATGGGGATCCCTAAATGCCTCAGAACTATATAGCTTATTTCAATGGGCAGTTTAAAGTCAACAACACTCCTGTGGTTCAGGAGCACACGTAGACCATGGTACGGAAGGATAGATTTGCTTCCAGGAAGGAAGGGAACATACAAACATGAATTAGGAGACAGAGAAGGCCACTGAGCTCCTCAAGCCAACAATGCCACTCAGAACAATTTAATGGCAGATCTAACTCCAACGCTGCGCGCCAATCAATGGTAAACCATCACCTCTTTATCAAGAACCTGCCTTAAGATTCTGCTGACATAGTCCGGAGGAAGAGTCCTAAACACTTCTAAACCTCAGAGAAAAAATTCCCATCACATGTGAATACGCAAATCCTTTTATTTTAAATTGTGGTCCCAAGTTCTAGATTCTCTCTCAAGAGGAAACATAACCAATCTCTCGCATTCCAGGTATCAGATTGGTTAACCCTCCTCGAACTGTTTCCATAGTATACACATCCTTCCTTAATACGGAGACCAATAATGTATGCAGTACTCCATGTGGTCTCAGTAATCCGCAATGTTACCGCAGATTAAACTTCCTCTAATTTGAGTTTTTCCAATTACTTCCAGGCCTACATACCAGCCTTTGCAATAATACACAAGGACATCCAGATTCCCAAGTACCTTGGTGTCACCCCACTCCCTCACCTCGGGAGTGGAGTGTGATGATTGCTTTTTGTATACAGTGGGACATAGATCAGTTACAGAAATGTGCAGAGAAAAGACAAGTGGAGTTTAACGACTTGTTAAAAGACAAGTGGAATTAGAATGGAGGGGTATGGTCTGAGTGCAGGTAGATGGGACTAGGGTAAAATAAATGGTCGGCACGGACTGGAAGGGCTGAGAAGGCCTGTTTCCGTGCTGTAATTGTTATATGGTTATATGGTTAACCCAAGCAAACGCGAGGTGCTGTACTTTGGGAGGTCAAATGCACGAAAATGTACAATTAATGGTGAGACCCTCAAAAACACTATGTAAGTGGCAACACAGGTAGACAAAGTGGTAAAGACGGCACATTGCATGCTTGCTTTCATTGATTGTGGCATTGAATAGAACGGTCAAAAGGTAATGATGCAGCTTTATAGGACTTTAAGTCACATTTGGAGTTTTGCATGGCGATCTGGTCGTTCCAATGCAGGAAAAATGTGGCGGCTTCCCAAGAAAAGACTGCAGAGGAGGTTTACCATTATGATGTCTGGTTTAGGGTGTATTAGCTACAAAGGGAGGTTGGACAGACTTCAGATTGTTTTCTCTGTAACGTCGGAGGTTGAAGAGGGACGAGAGAGAAATATATAAAATTATGCAAGGCATAGTTAGGGTACGCAGTCGGAACCCTCTTTCCCAAGTTGGAAATGTCAGAGCAGAGGATATAGCTTTAAGGTGAGAGGGGTAAAGTTTAAAGGAAATGTGCGGGGCAGTTTTGTTTTAACAGTGGGTGGAGATTGCCTGAACGCGCTGCTGGGGGTGGTGGTGGAAGCAGATACGATAGTAGCATTTAAGAGGGTTTTAGGCACATTAATATGCAGGGATATGGATTGGATGCAGGCAGGTAAGAGTTGGTCTTGGCAAATGTTCGGCACAGACATTGTGTGCCAACTGGATTGTTTCCAGTGCTGTACTGTCTTATGTTCTATGAATGCAGGAACTACTGGAACTTACAAGGGCCAGCAGGCTAGGTCTAGGAATTACATTTGTTTTTCCAGCAGAGGAATTAAGGGCCAGGGCTTACAGTATCAAAACAAAAGTTAGGATGTGTAGGATTAAAATAAGACATTTCTGTGTGCAAAGAATCTTTGTACTCCTGTATCACACGAGGCTGTGGAGATCCAGTCTTCAAGTCTGCTGATTTTTTAAGAGTTGTCATACTAATTGTAGTTTTAAATATTATGATATTCAAGGGACACTGCATGGTGGCCGATTAGGAAAAGGGGAGGTGCAGCGTGACCTGGGTGTCATGGTACACCAGTCATTGAAAGTAGGCATGCAGGTGCAGCAGGCAGTGAAGAAAGCGAATGGTATGTTAGCTTTCATTGCAAAAGGATTTGAGTATAGGAGCAGGGAGGTTCTACTTCAGTTGTATAGGGTCTTGGTGAGGCCACACCTGGAGTATTGCGTGCAGTTCTGGTCTCCAAATCTGAGGAAGGACATTATTTGCATAGAGGGAGTGCAGAGAAGGTTCACCAGACTGATTCCTGGGATGTCAGGACTGTCTTATGAACAAAGACTGCATAGACTCGGTTTATACTCTCTAGAATTTAGGAGATTGAGAGGGGATCTTATAGAAACTTACAAAATTCTTAAGGGGTTGGACAGGCTAGATGCAGGAAGATTGTTCCCGATGTTGGGGAGGTCCAGGACAAGGGGTCACAGCTTAAGGATAAGGGGGAAATCCTTTAGGACTGAGATGAGAAGGACTTTTTTCACACAGTGGTGGGTCTCTGGAACTCTGCCACAGAGGGTAGTTGAGGCCAGTTCATTGGCTATATTTAAGAGGGAGTTAGATGTGGCCCTTGTGGCTAAGGGGATCAGAGAGTATGGAGAGAAGGCAGGTACGGGATACTGAGTTGGATGATCAGCCATGATCATATTGAATGGCAGTGCAGGCTCGAAGGGCCGAATGGCCTACTCCTGCACCTAATTTCTATGTTTCTATGTTAGTGAGAAAAAATGGCATTGAAGTAGAAGATCGGCTCTTTGCAAGAGGAGGCTCGGAGGCCTAAATGGCTGCTTGCTCCTGTTTCTTATGTTTGTTGTGAGCTGCCTCAGCCTCAATCTGTGCCAATATGTTACTCCCTGTTATTTCACAACAACATGCTTCTGGAAATATAAGTGCAGTAAATCACCCAGTACCCTGATATTCATAACTCATCACTCCAAAAAATTTGTATTTTTCATAAACTTTGACCCAAATTTTTAAACAAACTTTTATGACTTATGCCTTATTACAAAAGCAAATATTTGCTGTGCTTTAAAAGTACCATATAAAGTAACACTGCCTCTTTAATGACCCATTTCATTTAAAATACTGCAAATCATTATAGCAATTTTCAGGAATGCAAAATATTCCTGAAACCGCCTGATTAGAAGCAAAAAATGACATTTTAAAAATAATTAATGTACTAAACCAAAAGTACGAAACAAGACAAGATGATTCCATGAGTATAAAGGAACTGCAGATGCTGGTTTAAACCAAAGATAGACACAAAACGTTGGCGTAACTCAGCGGGATAGGCAGCATCTCTGCAGAGAAGGAAAAGGTGACGTTTCGGGTTGAGACCCTTTTTCAGAACTAGTCAGGAGAAAGAGAAATGAGAGATATGGATAGTGATGTAGCGAGATATAGAATAAATGAATGATATGCAAAATAGTAACAATGATAAAGGAAACATATCATTGTTAGCTGTTTGCTAGGTGAAAGATGATTCTATACTCTTGTCACAATGCCTACCTGTCCCTTCAGTCGGAGAGTTTAGGTGGTGCAGTTCGTGGCAAGACAGTGTTGGGCTCTTCATTTCATGTGCAGGAGATCGCATAGGTTGAAAGTTCAATTGCTGCTCTGCACCTGGTCTTTCCATTGTGTCTGCAAGAAATAGAAAACATATGTCAAATATCAACATGCCTCATGTGGCACTGCCATGCTCTGAAAGGCAAAAGGTTTTCAAATAATGTCAATCTGGGAACGAATTATATATTAATCAGAAGAGTTGTCCCACTACTTTAATTTTAAATACTTTAATAAAGAATTGCTGGCATCAACATTTAGGGGAAATTACCACATGTTTTTCCAGCACTTTTTCCATTTTTTATCGGTGTTCATCTTCTTCTGTAAACTGGTCCATTTGCACACAATTATTACAAACAGCTCCTTCTAACAGTTCCTGTTCTACTCCACCTCAAATTGGCCATCAACGCCTATCTCCCTCCAAAACCCAGACATTTGACATACTGTCTCTCACAAATTGTGACCATTCATCAACTGGCGTTTGTTCTCCAAAGATCTTGAATGTGTTATTTGGATTTGGGAAGTAATATGTACAGGTCCTGGGTTCAATCCTGACCTCCAGCGTTGAATGTGTGGAGTTTGCACGTTTCCCTGTGGTTACATGGGTTTCCTCCAGGTGTTCTGGTTTCTTCCCACATCCCAATGACATGCAGGTTAGTCGGTTTATTGACCATTGCAACTTACCCATAATGTGTAGGTGAGTGGTAAAATCTACGTGGAGTTGATAGAATTGTGGTTGGGATAAAAATGGGATTAATGTTGATGGATATTTGGTTAGTACAGATGAGCAGAGGTGTTTAAAGATTTGTTGTCCGCAGGATGAAGGAATTGTTTTGAAACTTTGACCACTGATCAAGAAAACCTAACATGGCGAACTATCATCCTGTCATCTACCCTGTCAAGTCCTTTAAGAATTTGCATGTGTCAGTGAAATAATTTCTCCTTTTTAAAAAATAAATTTAGGCATATAGGGCCAGCGTGCTCTGTTATCATCGGTCAATCTCCAATCTCCCAAGGAACATCTGCACCTTCACTGCACAGCAGCAAGTGTATTCTTCATTGGAAGTGTGGCCTCACCTGTATACAAATGTTCCAGGTGCAGTCTCACCAGGGCTTTCATACATTTCAGGAAGACACATTTGCTTCTGCAATCAAATCCACTTCCAACAAAGACCAACATAGCATTTGCGTTCAGAATGATTTTCTGAAACTGCAAGTTCAATTTTAGCTTTTAACACCAACTCTCACCATTTAAAATAGAAGTCTGTTCTTATGTTTTTCCACTGAAGTGGATGACGTCACGCTTTTCCGCATAATACTCCATATGCCACGTTCTCACCCACTCATTTCCCCTTCAAACCTCTCTGCATCCTCCTCACAATACACAAGGGCAGCCAGATTTGCACCATTAGCAAAATTGAATACATCGTGCCTGGTCCCCTCAAAGGCCAGAAATCAAAAGATTATATTAAAGAAATCAAGGGATGTGGGGATAGCTCAGGAAAACGTTACTGATGTAAAAGGTCAGCACAATCTTGTGCAGATGTGAGGGGTTAATTGGGCAACTCATACTTATGTCCTTTCTATATTTATGGTTTTCTCTCCACTTCAATTAATAGGGCTCCATCTCATTATCACAGGCAAAGTAAGCCTTCATCTTCCATCCTACCAGCTGACACAAATTGTAATTCCCACCTCCTTCAACAAGATGCCACCACCGGCATGTATTCCTCTCTCCTCCCAGCATGGCAGAGCCGAGGCCATACCCTGACAGCAGGCCTGAATCGCCCGCTGTGGTACCGGCAGAGAGAAGCCGCCGAGCCCGGCCCCTAAAGAGCGGGAAGCAGAGAGGAGGTGGAATGAGTCGGCAACTGTTATTCACGCTGGACAGGGCTGGTGAGAGGAATTGGGGATCTTACTTTCCACACCCTTAAGCTCGGCTGTGAAAGGTTCAATCTCCGGGAGATTGAAGATGGCCGGGTGACGCGAGGGTTCACAGGACAACCGGATGAAGGCGACAGCCGTAAAGGAATTTGACGACCAGCTGCAGTTGGGACTGTGAAATGGCGCCAAAACCTAGAGATGCTTGCATATAGACTCAGTGGGCTGTTTCTATGTATATTGTACTTATTATATGGCAATCTTACTGATCTGTTTGCAAAATAAGAATTTCACTGTACCTTGGTAAACGTGATAGTAAAGGAACCATTGAACTTTCAGCTGGTTCCTTCATGACTCCCTAGTTCACTCTTCCATCATCCATACTCAACTTCTCTTCCTCGACACCCTTTCCACACAGTGGCAGATGCTGCAACACCTGCCCTTATACCTCTTCCTTTCTCATCGGGAACCCAAACGCTCATTCACTTACACTTCTTCCAATTGATTCTAATTCTATTTAGTGCTCTTCTCTTCTTCATAGAAATTGAATGCTGATTGGGTGAAGACTCTGCAGAATACCTCAACTCAATTGGTCATTCCCACTTTGACCTCTTCACCTTTGTTCCACTGAAGCCCGGGGCTCAAGGAATGGCAACAATACTTCCATGTAGGAATGTTATAGTTGTCAGGACCCTATTAGAAACATAGAAATTAGGTGCAGGAGTAGGCCATTCGGCCCTTCGAGCCTGCACCGCCATTCAATATGATCATGGCTGATCATCCAACTCAGTATCCCGTACCTGCCTTCTCTCCATACCCTCTGATCCCCTTAGCCACAAGGGCCACATCTAACTCCCTCTTAAATATAGCCAATGAACTGGCCTCAACTACCCTCTGTGGCAGAGAGTTCCAGAGACCCACCACTCTCTGTGTGAAAAAATTTCTTCTCATCTCGGTCCTAAAGGATTTCCCCCTTATCCTTAAGCTGTGACCCCTTGTCCTGGATCTCCTACATTCTAGAGAGTATAAACCAAGTCTATGCAGTCTTTGTTCATAAGACAGTCCTGACATCCCAGGAATCAGTCCGGTGAACCTTCTCAGCACTCCCTCTATGGCAATAATGTCCTTCCTCAGATTTGGAGACCAGAACTGTACGCAATACTCCAGGTGTGGCCTCACCAAGACCCTATACAACTGAAGTAGAACTTCCCTGCTCCTATACTCAAATCCTTTTGCTATGAAAGCTAACATACCATTCGCTTTCTTCACTGCCTGCTGTACCTGCATGCCTACTTTCAATGTCTGGTGTACCATGACACCCAGGTCGCGCTGCATCTCCCCTTTTCCTAATCGGCCTCCATTGAATTCAACAAGTTCAAGTTTGCGTCCAAAGTGGCCAAGTTCACCACAAGATCAACGTGGATCTCTCTCTCTATACATGTCACCTGACTTGCTGGCCTTTGCCAACCTCCTCTTTTTGCTTCAGATTCTCAGAAACAGCTGTGTTCTGTACCTTTTGTCCCAGTCATTATCTTTTACTTAAGGGCCTGTCCCACATGGCGATTTTTTCGGCGACTGCCGGCATCATTGACTGATGCATCAGGTCACAGAAAAATTTGCAGCGCGATGACGTATTGACGCGTGGTGTTTTTTCAAGTGTCGCAACATTTTTTTGTTGCCATTAGATTTTGAAATGTTCCAAAATCTTTTGGCGACCCTGAAATGACGCCGGCAGTCGCCGAAACAACTCGCCATGTGGGACAGGCCGTTAACACCCACTCTGGACAAATGAGCCTCCATTAACATATCTCTCCCAATCACTCCATCGACACCAACTTGTATGATTAACGTTGTCACATTCACTCTCCCATGACAAATATCCCCGTTGTTCTCTCATCTGCCTAAACATAAAACATGCATGCAACGTTTCCTGGATCATTATCCAAAACATTAACTCTGTTTCTCTCTCTAGAGATACAGCCTGACGTTTTAAGCATTTCTAGTATTTTCTGCTTTAAATGCAAAGAATAATGTCTTATTGCAATTTCTGCTTATTTTCTCTACTCCACCACAGTCTTCAGTTGCGTACCGTCTAAACCATAGAAATGCCTTGTCAAAATTCTGTGCCACTACACCTTACTCACATTCAAGAAAACTTCTTCAACCTACCACTGTGACTAAACTTTTAGTTCAACCATCCTAATTGTCTTTAGCTAGGTGTCTGTTTTTGTACAATTGCATTCCTATCATTCATACCGGGTCATCTTCTTGCCTTCAGCAGGTTATGCAAGTACAAATACTTGTTCATAAGATCATAAGTGATAGTAGTAGAATTAGGCCATTCAGCCCCAAAAGTTACTCTGTCATTCAACCATGGTTGATCTATCTATCACTCCTAACCCTATTATCCTGCCTTCTCCCCATAACCTCTGACACCCTAATCAAGAAAATATCCATCTCTGCCTTAAATATATCCAGTGACTTTGCCTCCACAGCCTGTGGCAAAGAATTGCAGATTCACCACCTCTGACTAAAGGAATTCCTCATCTCCTTCCTATGAACTTTCTTTAAGTTGAGGCCTCTAATCCACTAGAGGAAACATCCTCTCCACATTCACTCTATCCAAGCCTTTCACTATTCTGTGTGTTTCAATGAGGTCCCCCCTCACTTCAAAACTCCAACGAGTGCAGGCCCAGAGCTGTCAAACACTCATCATACGTTAACCTCAGGCACGTGCCGTGAGTAATTACTCAAGGTAGGCAGTCAGCCGGCTTAAAAAAAAAATCTTTAACCACGCATGCGCAGATTATTCTCTTTGTAAAAAAAAAGTAACAATTCAATTTGACCAAGGCTTCTCAATCTCCTTCATTTTTTAATTACTGAATGGGCGGGGGACGGAGGATGAAGGCAGGTGGAGAGATGGTGGGAAAAACGGGAGCACACTGGGACATTGAGTCAGTTGTCATCTTATTGAATGACAATACTAATTCAAGGGTCCAATTGGAGGAAGAGTTCCTTTCACAGCGTGTGGAGAGTCTGTGCCAGGGGTTAAAAATGCGATAAGGCAGAAGTGTTGAGAAGGAGAGGGTCAGAGATCATATCAGACTCACTCACCGCTGCCGCAGCGCTCCGGGCACAGACAGCAGAACTGGCCGCCACTTCTGGGGACGGAAGCAGCTTGGGTGCGAGTGGCCGCCGGGACCCAACACCAGAACCGGCTGCCCTTCAGCGCCTACTGATCACTTCTGGCAGTGCGCTTCGTCTGAACATCTCTCACCTGCCGCTCGCCAGCTTCGCTCATGTCAACCGCGTCCCGCAAATCCTTAAATTCCTACAGCCAAGTAACCTCAACTGGTCCCGTGAACGCGCTGTCTGAATTTAAAGATTTGCGGGAAGCCGGCCGGCGAGCGGCAGGTGGGAGATGTTCAGACGGAGAGCACTGCCAGAGGTGAGTGGGGACCAGCAGAAGGGGCTGAAGTGGCAGGGTCCCGGTGGCCACTCAAAGTCAGTCACCCGAGCTGCTTCCTTCCTCGGAAGTGGCGGCCAGTTCTGCTGTCCGTGCCCGGAGTGCTGCGGCAGCCACCCAAGCTAATCCACTCCCCGGCCACAATAAAACCATATAGCAATCACAGCACGGAAACAGGCCATCTCAGCCCTTTTAGTCAATGCCGAATACTTACTCTCCCATCTACCTGCACTCAGACAAGTGGGTTACTGACCCCAATCCCCTCCTTCACAACACCAGACTCCCCAAACACTGTGAACGGAGCTCACCCCCCACCCCGGGAAATACAGCATTTAAAAACATAAAGCACCAAGAAATGTACTTACCACGTTATTGGTACATTCTTCACTCTTTGTTTCCTGAGATACACTTAATATAATGGCAATGCACATTAGAAAATCCCGCCAAGAAACTCGCGCTGCCTTCAGCCCCGCTTGTCATTGACGGCTTCAGGCAGCGCTGACGGCACGTGGGCTGCCCAAAGCTTCACGGGTTACAAGGTGCTGCGGATGAAAGGCATGGAGAATGATGCCTACCTAGGAGATCGATCTCTTAGATAGGCATAATTCTCCCATGCCTTTACTATTTATATTTAATAATTGCCATTTCATAATTTTAGTCGGGGTAGGCAGTGCCTATCTTGCCTAGGGTTACACAAAAAGCTGGAGAAACTCAGCGGGTGCAGCAGCAGCATCTAAGGAGCGAAGGAGATAGGCGACGTTTCGGGTCGAGACCCTTCTTCAGGCCTATCTTGCCTACCCTGACGGCACGTGCCTGGTTAACCTACCCATTCCTAGGATCATTCTTGTAAACCTCCTCTGGACCCTCTCCAGAGCCAGCACATCCTTCCTCAGATATGGTGCCCACATCTGTAATGGTGGCTACATCTGCTTAAATGGTCACTGCAATCTAATGTAACAAATAAACTGCAAAGTACTCTTAAGGTTTCTCAGAGATATTACCAGACATTATAAATACACGGCTTCTTTTAAAAATAAACTATTATCAACATGTAAATAATGCAATTGAGGTAAAAGATTCCTGATGTTATCAGTGCACAACATTGGCAGCTGTACACTGAGGTCCTAGGCACTAGAATATTAAGCGTATTCTCTTGGCTGATCGTGACCTCATCAGGACTTCTGTGCCGATCAGCGGTTCGAATTGCCCCCCCCCCCCCCCTCCACTCCAAGGCCGTGACCTCTGCAGAGCCACTAAACTGGATAATACGATAAGGCTCTGGAATCAAGGGTACTGGAAAATCGGTGTACCATATTTTTTTTGGTATAAAAATAAAATGCAGATCTTTCTTCCTTTTCCTCAGCTCCATACCCCAAATAAAACTGCACAGGAGATCTCGATGAAAGGGTCTGTGATGGACATGGGAAAATGAAAATGGCAGAGTAACAAAGTGCAAGGGATCAAGGTAATTCCTCATTCAATTACATAGATACATAGACAATAGATGCAGGAGTAGGCCATTCAGCCCTTCGGGCCAGGACCGCCATTCAATGTGATCATGGCTGATCATCCACAATCAGTACCCCGTTCCTGCCTTCTCCCCATACCTCTTCATTCCGCTAGCCCCAAGAGCTCTATATAACTCTCTTTTGAATGCATCCAGTGAATCGATCTCCATTGCCTTCTGAGGTAGAGAATTCCACAAATTCACAACTGTGTGAAAAAGTTTTTCTTCCTCTCAGTTCTAAATGGCCTACCCCTTATTCTTAAACTGTGGCCCCTGGTTCTGGACTCCCAACATCGGGAACATGTTTCCTGCATCTAGCGTGTCCAATCCGTTAATAATTTTAATGTCAAGATACATGGCACAGAGACAGTTGGAAACATATGCTTTATCTTTTCCAGTATCCCTTACTGACTAAATTTAAAAGAAAGCAAATCTATGATTGTAAAGTTTCAGACGTATCCTTACCAAGAATACTGAAGGGAGAGTCTGTGCTCATCTGTGCTGACTGCGATATCATATTCATTACTATCCCTTCTTCGTGATGTTTATTACCAAAATACAACACCTCCTCGCCTGCTGGAAAGTAGTGCATTTCTGTAAAAGTACATAGGAGCTCAAAGTTTACCACATATCCACTTTCTGAAAAGCATTGCTGGTAAAAATGTTAATATAAAATTCAATTCTCTCAGCAATCTGTTTTTTCTCCTCCACCAGAGGCATGGAAATGTGCTTAGGTCGGTGATACAATTTCATTCCACAACATTCATGGTTCAGGGGTAGAATTCCCGCCTACCATGCGGGAGACCCGGGTTCAAATCCCGGCCAGTGCAAAAAAAACCATACAGCTGTCTCTGACCGTTGAGACTTTTAGATAGGCACATGGCTATGCAGAGATATAAATGTAGGCAGAGGATATTAGTTTAACTTGGTACCATATTCATCACATTGTGGGCAGAAGGGTCTGTGCTGTATTCCATGTTTTGGGCAGTGACGTAGCTGGTAGAGTTGCTGCCTCACAGTTCCAAAGACCCGGTTTCAATTCTGATCTCTGGAGCTGGCAATGTGGAGTTTGCATGCACACCTTGTGAGTTTTGTCCAGGTGCTCCGGTTTTATCCCGCATCCGAAAGACATGCAGGTTTAATTAAATTGGCCTTTGAAAATTAAATTGCCCCCAGTATATAGGGAGTGGATGGGAAATTGGTTAACAGTAATTGCCAATACAGTAATAGAGTAAATACTGTCCCTTAACCTCCCCCCTCGACTCCAAGGAACACAACAGTGTTTCCAGGTGAGGCAGAGGTTCACTTGCAGCTCCTCGAACCTCACCTAATGTATCCGCTATTCCAGGTGTCAACATCTGTACATTGGCAAGACCAAGCACAGGCTCAGCGAGTGTTTCGCTGAACACCTCTGCTCAGTCCACCTTAACCTACCTGATCTCCCGCTTGCTCAGCACTTTAACTCCCTCTCCCATTCCCAATCTGACCTTTCTGTCCTGGGCCTCCTCCATTGTCAGAGTGAGGCCCAGCGCAAATTGGAGGAACAACACCTCATATTTTGCTTCGGCAGCTTACACCCCAGCGGTATGAACATTGACTTCTCTAACTTCAAGTAACCCTTGCTTTCCCTCTCTTCATCCCTTTCCTTTCTCCCACCAGTCTTCCTGTCTTCCACTAGAATCATAGAAAAAAGGTGCAGTAGGCCATTCGGCCCTTCGAGCCTGCACCGCCGTTCAATGTGATCATGGCTGATCATCCAACTCAGTATCCTGCACCTGCCTTCTCTCCATACCCCCTGATCCCTTCAGCCACAAGGGCCACATCTAACTCCCTCTTAAATATAGCCAATGAACTGGCCTCAACTACCTTCTGTGGCAGAGAATTCCACACTCACCACTCTCTGTGTGAAAAATGATCTTCTCATCTTGGTCCTAAAAGACTTCGCCCTTATCCTTAAACTGTGACCCCTTGTTCTGGACTTCCCCAACATCGGGAACAATCTTCCTGCATCTAGCCTGTCCAACCCCTTAAGAATTTTGTAAGTCTCTATAAGATCCCCCCTCAATCTCCTAAATTCCAGCGAGTACAAGGCGAGTCTATCCAGTCTTTCTTCATATGGAAGTCCTGCCATCCCAGGAATCAGTCTGGTGAACCTTCTCTGCACCCCCTCTATGGCAAGAATGTCCTTCCTCAGATTAGGAAACCAAAACTGTACGCAATACTCCAGGGGTGGCCTCACCAAGACCCTGTACAACTGCAGTAGAACCTCCCTGCTCTTGTACTCAAATCCTTTTGCTATGAATGCTAACATACCATTCGTTTTCTTCACAGCCTGCTGCACCTGCATGCCTACTTTCAATGACTGGTGTACCATGACACCATCTCCCCTTTTCCTAATCGGCCACGGTTCAGATAATAGTCTACCCTCCTGTTTTTGCCGCCAAAGTGGATAACCTCACATTTATCCACATTATACTGCATCTGCCATGCATTTGCCCACTCACCCAACCTATCCAAGTCACCTTGCAGCCTCCTAGCATCCTCCTCACAGCTAACACTGCCCCCCAGCTTCGTGTCGTCCGCAAACATGGAGATGTTGCATTCAATTCACTCATCCAGATCATTAATACATTCTATCTCTGTCCAGCCCACTCCCCTGACATCAGTCTGAAGAAGGGTCTCGACCCGAAACATCACCCATTCCTTCTCTCCAAAGATGCTGCCTGTCCCGCTGAGTTACTCCAGCATTTTGTGTCTTCAATTTGTATCTTCGATTTAAACCTACATCTGCAGTTCTTTCCTACACATTAACAGTAATTGCCAACTTGGAACAGAAATAAAAATATGGAAAATAAAAATGCAGATTTCAAATAAAATTAACACAATGCAGGTATCAATGGGAAGATCAGCATTTAATGTCCATCCTTAAATGTCCTTCGATTGGTTGGCTTGCCAGGCCATTTTGAAGGACGATTAAGAACATTGCTGTGGATCTAGAATCACAATTGGAGCAATCAATTATTTATTATTGGCACTCTTCATTTATTCAATTGAATTTAAATGTTTGTCTGTCATTGTGCAATCTTGGATCATCAGTATAGGATCAGGTCTATTTATTGCTTGTCCATTAACTTGACTTTCATATTTTCCAGGCACAACAATAGATCAAGAAGTGGTCAATGCACTGACATTGACTCGTTATTGGAGGCTGTGGCTGATAACTGAGATATTTTCATCTTTCTACTGCCATCAATTTGGTGAAATGTTTACTGCAAATTTCTATCTTCATCTATTCTAAGTCCACTGATTCCCACAACTATTTTGACCACGCCTCTCATTCTGTGTCTCATACGGACTCCATTCTATTCCACCAGCTTCTCCATGTACGTCTTTTCAGTCCACTCTAACTTGCACTCCTTTTTCCTTAACCATATTTTTCTCTAATGCTAATATTCTGCTGACCAAATTCATCATTATTTTATTTGAAGAAAGCACAGTCCACGTTGTTTCGAGTTCATACCTTTGGTGTAAGAGGGCAAATCATATAAAAATGCCTAGTTCAGGCCACAGAACACTCTGTTTATACAAGCTGCTCTTTTTAAACTGTAAACATGGGAAGAGTAGATCTCAAATTGATACTGAGGTGCTCCTCGCACTGACTGTTGGTATCTCATGCCACTATTTAAAAAACAGGAGGTTTTGGTAACTGACCAGAATTTCCCCATCAATCAAAGAAACATTCACAATATTTTTGTTCACCTTGAGGGGAAATAATTGAGCAATCTTCAACACAGCATTTCGAATGTATTTCTCAGTATTGCTTATCCTAAATTAAAAACTCTGGCTGACAAGTTTCTGTTTTCTCTTCAAAAGTATACTAGTAGTCTAAAGAAGGGTCTTGTCCCAAAACATCATCTATTAGAAGGGTCTCGACCCGAAACGTCGCCTATCTCCTTCGCTCCTTAGATGCTGCTGCACCCGCTGAGTTTCTCCAGCTTTTTGTGTAACCCATCATCTATTCATGTTCTCCAGACTTGCTGCCTGACCAGCTGAGTTAATCCAGCACTTTTGAGTAATAACCACCATCTGTTTCTCCACTAGCACATCTACTGATTATGCAGAGCTAATACATAACCTATAATATATTACTTTGAAGTTGCACACATCCATTTATACATATAATTCCTTCTGTTTCCCTCATATCCCAGTGTGAAACCTTGTGAAAAATTCAGAATTGCACTAAATCCTAATATCTCAGCAAATGCACATGTTTCGAAGCTACTTACTGGAATCAAGGTGAAGGAATATTTTAGATTTTATTTGTAAGGACATTGTTCAATTGCTAAACTAAATTATGATATCTCTATACAAATTTTGGACATTAAATATGACTAACTCCAATCGGATCTATAAACAAATTGCCCAACCTCACCAACAGAGGAAAATGAAAAGAGAGTTGCTGGAGGAACTCAGGCAGCATCTGTGGAGGTGAATGGACAGAGGATGATCGAGGCCCTTCATCTGGACTGGAAGAGTAGAGGGGAGAAAGCCAATGTAAGGAACTGAGTGGGAATGATTTTGGGGGGGGGGGGGGGGGGGGGGGGAGTTGGCAAGCAATCGGTCGATCCAGGCATGGAAGGGGTTGGTTAGCAGATGGAGTCAGGTGGAGGAGGAAAGAGTGGTGATAGTGACAAAGGTTTTGCAGGAGAAATGGAGACCCTTGTTGCTGAACAGTCTCAATCCAAAATATCAATTGCCTTTTTCTCTCCACAGATGCTGCCTGAGTTTCTCCAGCGAGTTGTTTTTGCTCCTGATTCCAACATCTGCAGTCCCTTGTATCTCCAATCTGAGGTGTCACATTGGTCAAGGTTTATATCAGCTGCATGTTTATCTTCCCTCACCCAAAGGTGCATTAGGAGATACGTAATAGACAATGAATAAGTCACAATATAGGTAGCCTGTGTTCATATCTATGTTTTTTTATTTTTGGATCTATGTGCCTGATACCCCATTTAATGATTTGTAATCCGGGCATGACGTCGAGTAGATTTACTTACAACTCAATGATGAATAACTTCTTCATTGAGACACAAAAAACTAGAGTAACTCAGCGTGTCAGAGCATCTCTGGAGAAAGGTTTTAGGTGACATTTCAGGTCGAGACCCTTCTTCAGTCTGCTCATCAGAGCGAGGAAGAGAACGTCTTCAAAGTAGGCATACCTTGAGGAGATTTCACAGTGGAGCAGACGAAATGTGTGAGAAGGAACTGCAGATGCTGGGTTATAACCAAACATAGACACAAAGTGACGTTTCGGGTCGAGACCCTTCTTCAGACTGGTATGTGATCTTTCGGGTCGAGACCCATCTTCAGTCTGAAGAAACGTCACCTATTCTTTTTCTCCAGAGATGTAGTCTGACCCGCTGAGTTGCTCCAGCTTTTTGCGTCTTTCAATTATGAAGTTGTTCTTGTCCAATTAACTAAAGCACTCTTTTCCCTTTGTAAATTCACAATATCACTCTTCTATTTATTATCTCCTACAGTTCAGAAACTAACTGCCTTCCCCAACCCAGATCACAGAAATATTATCCTCCACCCTCCTCTCTCCCCACCCCCACCAATCCTAACCCACTGTATGTTCTCAAGAGGCACAAAAAAGCAGATGGACAATTAAACCAAGCCACAAAGTTCTATTATTAGGTGGCAAACTGTTGGTTTGAAAGGAATGGAAATATCTAAGATCTAGGATATAGCGTAGGATGTAGTCCAGACTAATTGGGCCAATGTACCGCAATGTCTGTGCTATTCTAAGTAACTTTTTTTTCATTTTTTAGCGAGAGGACATGGTTTGTTAAAAAATCTTTAAATGTTCCTCGTACAATTTAAAGTTAGAACAGAAAAAAATGTTGACAGGATTCTGATTTTGCCTGCAATTAAAGACAAAGCACTCGTGCAATTTCCCCTCATCAATCATATGAAATGCGAGTCAGAATCTTATTTACTTCAGATTTAATTTCTTAAAGATATTTTACAATCAAAACAATCTTAAAAGGCCTGTCCCACCGTACGAGGTAATTCAAGAGCTCTCCCGAGTTAAAAAAAATCAAACTCGTGGTAAGTACGTAGAATGTACGTAGCAGCTACGTCGGAGCTCGTGGATGTCTCGTAGTGGCTCGTAATGCTAACGGCAGGTACTAGGGAAACGCGACAACTCATGTTTTTTCAGCACCGTGAAAAATGTCCACGAGAGCCTACAAACGGCTATTACCGTAATTCTCCGTGCTCGAATCAGGGAGAACTCTTGAATTACCTCGTATAGTGGGACAGGTCCTTTACGTGATTTAGCAGACTAAGAAAAAGATAGATGATTTGCACACTGTAATTACAATTGGTCAGAAAATACTAGGATCATAAAGGATCTGATTTTGTTCCATTCCAGATGTGCAACTGTCACTACAACTCTGCAGCTGTTAATCTCTGCTGTGAGTATATTAATCAAGTAGGACAACTATCTCATAAACAAGAGCATCCACACCACCATGGGCGATTATCAGAAACAGAATACTCTTAAACAGACACCCAGAAGGGCTTTATGTGGGCCTTCTAAGTTGGCAACTTACCAATAGCAAGTACAAGTTAAATACAAAAATATGGCTCTTTGTTCTGACATTACAGAAAGTCACACTATTAAAAATTAATACCAGAATTCACTCAATTTATAGTCATGAAAAAATAAAGTGGTTCTACCCAGCTTGTACCGTGCGTCATGATATGGGAACCCTCGAACCATCTGGAACCATGTAAAATCATCTGACCACATAACAGTCACTAAAAATACTCAGTGATACGTGGATCTCTTTAAAGACGGATCAAGTGACTGCAGACAGTGTCATAAACCCAGTATTAGCTGGACACACGACTCAAAATGGATTGAAGAAAAATGAATGCTACATTAAATCAATTTCTCATTTATCGTAAATCAGTATTTCTGATGCGCATCTTTTAAATAATTACATGCATTTTTTTTTAATGCACAAGATCCCTATCCACCCACTCCTGCATATCCATGTGCCTATCTAAAAGCTTCTTCAACGTCACTATTGTATTTACCCCCACCACCACCCCTGGCAGCCTGTTCCAGGCACCCACCAATCTCTGTGTAAAACAAAACTTGCCCTGCACATCTCCTTTAAACCTTGAAGATATGCCCTCTCGTCTCTGGTATTTCAACCTTGGGAAAGGATAAGGTTTCCGCCCATGTTTACATCCCGTGTATTTCCCAACCCTTGCAGTTTTCATCTTAGATTACAACTCTGTCCCGACGTGGACCAAGTGAGTTTGTTTCCTCACATCTTCCCAGTTCTTCCCAGTTCTTTTCAATTTAACAGGGTTGTTCCTTTAAATCTGTGAATCCTGCTGGAGACCACAATTCTGAAAATTTGAGTAAGCACTGCCATTCAATATGATCATGACTGATCAACCAAAATCAGTACCCCGTTCCTGCTTTTTCCCCATATCCCTTGATTTCTTTAGCCCCAAGAGCTAAATCGAACTCTCTCTTGAAAACATCCTGTGAATTGGCCTCCGCTACCTGTGGCAGGGAATTCCAGAAATACACAACTCTCTGGGAGAAAATGTTTTTCCTCATCTCAGTCCTACCCCTTATTTTTAAATTGTGACCCCTGGTTCTGGACTCCCTCAACATCAGGACAATTTTTCCTGCATCTAGCCTGTCCAATCCTTTAAGAATTGTATATGTTTCTATAAGATCCCCTCTCATCCTTCTAAATTCCAGTGAATACAAGCCCAGTCGACCCATTCGATCATCGTATGTCGTCCCGCCATCCGGGAATTAACCTGGTGAACCTACGCTGCACTCCCTCAATAGCAAGAATGCCCTTCCTCAAATTAGGAGACGAAAATTGCACACAATACTCCAGGTGCGGTCTCAGCAGGGCCCTGTACAACTGCAGTACGACCTCCTTGCTCCTAAACTCAAATCTTCAAATGGCAGTATTTGCATCCCAGCCACACGCAAAGGTTCTCATGTTCACATGGAATTGCACTGAACTGAATTCCAAGAAATAATAAGAAAAATAAAGTTGGGAAATTGTGAAAATAAAACCAGGGAAGAATAACAATATTAAAACAATGATTATTTGATAGTGAGGTGACTATAAAAACCACACAAGGCAACAAAATTAGGAAGGAAATAACGTAAGTAGCACAGGATTTGGGATAGAAACAAAATGTTGGAGTAACTCAGGGGGACAGACAGCATCTCTGGAGAGAAGAAATAGGTGATGTTTCGGGTCCAGACCCTTCTTCAGACAAAGGATTTTGGATGTTCAGTTGAGAATGAAGAAGTTAAAAGAGGGGAAAGCATCTCCCACATTGTACTGACATAAGAGTGCAGAGGTAAGGGCCTGTCCATGGCGACTGCATGCGGCGAGCGTGACCAAACGTGGTGGCTTGAGCCATACGGCCTCGCGGGGCCAGTTCCAATTCGAACCGCGGAGGCGTATGGAGTTGTGCAGCGCTGGTCCAGACATCATACTCACCAATCAACTGGGCAGGAGGCTGGCCGAGCGAATTTGGACGTCGCACGGCGTCGGGTGGTGACGTCATCACGGAACGGCACGCCGAGCTGAGACGTCATTGCGCAAGGCCACGCGCTAGGCGTACGCCGTCATTGCGTACGGCCTCAATGCGGCTGCAGGCCTGTCGGCCGTTGCCGTGCGGGATTTTGAACAGTGTCAGTTTTATGGAGCCCCGCGCGATGTCGGGACCAGCTCCGCACAACTCCATACGGCTCCGGCGATCAGTGGAACCGGCCACGCGAGGCCGTACGGCTCAAGCGACCATGTTAGGTTGCGCTCGCCGCATGCAGTCGCATGCTGGTGGGATAGGCCCTGTACTCTCATCACTAGAATGCTGCAATCTCATGAGCACACATTGCACATGGAGAAAAGCTAGGCTGCCTTCCCGAATGCAGAATGAAGAGCATATTGGAGGAGGTATTATCCTGCATTTATGTTAAATCAATGCACCAATCACCCCCTCACTGGGGATGGCACAGTGGCACAGAGGTAGACTTGCTGCCTTACAGTGCCAGAGATCTTGGTTCGATCAACGCTCCGTACAACACCTCTAATCCATCTGCAAGGATGACCACATTGCCAGATACCTTCCACACCTCACAACTGCCTACCACCTTAGTTTTCTATCCCATTTCCACTAAGGCCTCGCGGCCTCGAAAAAAATTCAATGCAAGGTTAATAAACAATATCTGACCTTCCACATCACGGCCTGCCTGCAGTGTACAACAACTTTGAGTTCAACTATTTCAAATAATTGCTTTCACAGCATGTATCAGCCTTGGCCAATTCTCACCAAAAGTTATGAATGTGTGATGTATTATTTTTCTAATCTCGTCAATTGATCCGAGTTTGTTGAACATTGTCTAATTTTAAATCTGTAATATATTGTATATCACACTTCCAACATTGTGTTTTCCTCTCCTTCCTCTCTCCTCATTTATCTCCTTCTGTTCACATGTCCTCCAGAGCGATCAGCTGTGATCACAGGCCTTCAATAATCCAAGCCAGCTGGCAAGATATATCACTTAGTCTCTCCAACCTCATCCTATCGTACAAATTCCCTTTGTTCTCTCCTCGAAAATATATAAACGTACACGATTTCTACATTTCTGGTTAAATGACTTCAATGTTTCTACAAATGCTCTAATTTCTTCCAGCATTTCATTTTTTTCCATTTTGTCTTGGAACCTCTGCTTTCGCTCTCCCATGTGATATCAGGGACCAGGTATATGGTCTGAAGAAGGGTCTCAACCCGAAATGTCGCCTATCTCCTTCGCTCCTTAGATGCTTACACAGAGAGTGGTGAGTCTCTGGAATTCTCTGCCACAGAAGGTAGTTGAGGCCAGTTCATTGGCTATATTTAAGAGGGCGTTAGATGTGGCACTTGTGGCTAAAGGGATCAGGGGGTATGGAGAGAAGGCAGGTACGGGATACTGAGTTGGATGATCAGCCATGATCACATTGAATGGCGGTGCAGGCTCGAAGGGCCGAATGGCCTACTCCTGCACCTATTTTCTATGTTTCTATGTTTCTATGTTTCTATGCTGCTGCACCCGCTGAGTTTCTCCAGCTTTTTGTGTAACACGCCAGGTATATTTCATTTCGGAGTCACGTGAGTGACTTCGTGAAGAACCCGCCAGCACGCATGCGCGACATATCGTCGCTCGCATTGCAGCCGACGGCTGGAGGGGAGCGCGGCTCACCACCAGTCCTTCATAAGGGCCACTCAGGTAAGTATAGACAACCTTGAGTTGGTTGTCCTGTGTGAGTAATTGTGTTTTCTCCCACAGGGACATGGACGGAAAAAGGAGTAAGGGCCGCAGAACTTCTGGAAGGAGTTGCCGGCCACCCATCCCGGAGTCCCCGTCTACAGCGGTAGGACGGGCCGGGAAAAAGGCGCGCAAATCGGGGAGCCCTGTAATCACAGGACCCGGTTCACCGACGCAGCTGTGCCCTAGCGGGGGTCCCGCAGAGCAAGAACTCGGTACAGCGCCGGAGCAGGAGCACCCTGACTCCATCTCTCTGTCACCCACTGGGTCATTGGCAGAGACGAGCCAAAGGGATCCGCGTGCTGCCGCACGGCCCTTCTCCCTGAGCCCTCTCGAAGGAGCCAGGGATAGAGCTCGACTACCTAGCCCTTCTCGGGCTGAGGTCTCACCAGGAGCCACTAGAATGTGGTCTGGTGAATCGGCGAGACCCGAATCCACTGGCAGACCAAGGAGGGCCAGCATGGACTCACCACCCAGGGGGACCAGGAGGAGTCACGCGGGTGGAGTCTCGTCACGGTCACCGCTTCCCCCGCTGGGGGCGGGTCGGGACCGTACGCCGTCTGGGTCCAGATCAAGGACAGTCGGCAAGCCCGCGCGGATGTCGGGTCACCACGCTGCAGCGTTGGGTGCCGACCTCCCCCCACCTATGCCCTCAGAGGCAGCCGGATGCAGCTCAGCGAAAAGGAGGCGCTTGAGCAGGTCCGCGCGGGAATCGCTCAGCTTCGCCGAGGCGGCTGGTAGCGACACATCGTCACGGCACCGATATTACCTCGACGAGGTACGGGCCGACGACAGGAGCCTCAGTAGCTCCTTTAGGCATGAGGACTCCAACCGCCCATACATGCACGATGAAGGGCGCTTGGACCGTATGGAGAGGATATTGGAACAAGTCCTACTAAATCAAAGACAGGACACTCACAGTTCCAGGGGACTTATGGATATATCCCCATCACCATCTATGGACAGCATGAGGCCAGAAGAGGAGGAGATCCTGGTACATGCCCCAGCAGCACCTGAGGTCCCCCAGGAAGAGCTTCTGGATGTGGCAGCCAAGTTCGGGTTACCCGTATCTTCAGGACAACCCCTCAACACTAAACTGGCCGCGACCATAGATTACCTCACGAACCACCAGCTACAGGTGGAGGTCCTTGCGAAGGCCATGGAAAGACACAAGGCTCCAGGAAATTGCAATTCACTCAACGTGCCGATTGTAAACATGCCAATCTGGGGCAATATCAGCCCAGGCATCAGAGCACAGGAAGTGAAACTGCAGAGAATCCTGAAATTACTTACGTCTGGGATTACCGCTTTTGCAAGGTCAGTGGACGGGGTTGATTTAAACACCGAGCAGGAGGATGCTCTAGCACTGCTTTGTAATACGCAGTACGAAATCAACGCTTTCAGGAAAAGCATAATTAAACCTTCGTTGAATCCCAAATTTGCGGGACTATGCAGAGCACCTCCTACACCACCACCCAGACAGCTGTTCGGAGAAGACCTCCCGAAGCAGGTCAAAGACCTAGATGACCATGCTAAAACAGTGGGTCTGATGAGATCACATACTGTGACCAGACATTCGGCCAAGAAAACACCTTACTTTAGGCCGCGAGGTCAAACCGACAGGCCAGCAAGGACCTACATTCCGGCGCCTCCTCAATATCAACAGCCTCCTCAGCCCAGGCCTTTTTTAGGACTAGGCCCTCAGCGGCCAGCATGGAAAATGCGGACTCCACATCAACAACGCAACCCAGCACCTCCACGTCCCACCAAACATATCAGGGACCACCGATAACCATGAAGGTAAGGCGGTCTGGATTCCATGCACTTGCATGTCTAACCTCACAGGTTGGGGGCAGACTACGGGGATTTAAGGAGGCATGGGAAACCATCACCTCAGATGAGTTTATCTTACAAAGTATTCAGGGTTATGAAATTGAGTTTATTAATGGCCAATTGCCTCCACCTCAGCATATGCCAAATCGCAAATTTGCACTTTCCAAAAAGGAATCAGCAGAAGGCTATGCTGAAATCTTGAGATTACAAGAAAAAGGGGTGATAGAAAGAACCACACATGAACCAATTGAATTTGTGTCTAATATATTTACTAAACCCAAAAAAGATGGTGGATGTCGGGTCATTATAGATTTAACTCACTTGAATACCTTTGTAAAATATACTCATTTCAAAATGGACACGTTCTAAACAGCCAAATCTTTGATTTCGAGGGGCTGCTTCATGGCATGCATTGATTTAAAAGATGCATACTATTCAGTATCCATTCGAAAACATCACAGAAAGTTCTTGAAGTTTACTGGATGGATCAGCTTTGGCAATACAAAGCATTGCCCAATGGGCTTACTACAGCCCCCAGACTGTTCACTAAACTACTCAAGCCAGTACTAGCTACACTGAGGAGGCAAAATCATACGGTCATGGCTTATTTGGATGATATTCTGATAATTGGACACACACTGGAATCAGCAGAATTGGCAGTTTCAGCCACAGTGGAAATTTTTCAAAAAATGGGATTTATTATCCATCCAGACAAATCAAAGTTCTTCCCCGCACAGATCATGGACTACCTGGGGTTCACGGTAGACGCCAATCGCATGATCACCACCATACCAACTAATAAAGTTGGGGATGTGGTTCAAGCATGTAAGAATCTGGTCTGCGCCAGTATACCGTCAATTAGACAAACTGCCAAGGTAATTGGGAAAATTGTAGCAGTCTTTCCAGCTGCTCAATTCGGACCTTTACATTATCAAAATTTGCAAAGATCAAAATTAGCAGCATTAAAATCAAATGCTGGACATTTTGATAGACCTATGCAGCTGCCGCTCAAGGCAAAAATTGAGTTGCAATGGTGGATTGGCAATATCCATAACTCATTCAAACCCATCATTGTGCCTCGTCCGGTGGTATACTTACAAACAGACGCAAGCTCCCATGGCTGGGGAGCTACGGACAACAACACCAGTTGTGGAGGCAGATGGGACTCACTTGAAGCTACTCTATTGTCAGCACAAGGGATAAACTATTTGGAGATGCTGGGAGCATTCCACGGACTAAGAGCTTATTGTTCAAACATTACTGACACTCATGTCCGTCTCCAAATAGACAATACCACTGCGGTGGCATATCTGAATCATATGGGCGGTACCAGGTCAATTTCATGTGATGAATTGGCAAATACAATTTGGCTCTGGTGTATTCAACGGAATATTTGGATCTCAGCTACCTACTTACCAGGTAAGCTCAATACAGTGGCGACACCAGGTCACGGAAATTTAATGACAACATCGAGTGGATGTTGAACTCCCAAATATTCAACAAAATTACAGCCAAATTTGGTAAACCGGATATTGACCTTTTTGCGTCACGGTTGAACCATCAGGTACCAACATACGTATCATGGGAACCAGATCCTGGGGCAATGGCGATGGACGCGTTCTCGCTAGATTGGGGGAAATGTTTTTTCTATGCATTTCCTCCATTTTGCCTCATCAGTCGGGTATTACGGAAAATCCAGCTCGATGCTGCTAAGGGCATCCTCATCATACCCGACTGGCCTACGCAGTCATGGTATCCGGTGGTCCTTGGAATGATAAGTCAACCATGGGTCCTCTTAGAGGGTTGCCCACAATTGGTGACGAACCCTGTCACAGGGAAACCACACCCCTGCTATAGTCACTTGAATCTATTGGCTTGCAGGATTTGAACAGACCATTACTACAGTATGGTCTATCATCAAGGACAATGGATACCATGGGAGCATCATGCAGGGAGTCCTCAAGACGGCAATACTTATCGCACATCAAGAAATGGGAAACCTATTGCGGCCGCCTGGACATTGCATATGACTCCGTTTCCATCACAGACGTGCTGGAATTTCTTGCAGGGCTACACCATGATGAACATCTCAGTTACAGTGCCATCAATAGTGCCAGGAGTGCCCTATCATCCTACCTCAATATTGAGGTAGGATCTAACAAACTGGTCTCCAAGCTGATGCGGGGAATATTTAATTCCAACCCGCCAAGGCCCCGTTACAACATCACCTGGGATATTGGAAAAGTACTGACCCTACTCAGGACGTGGTCACCCATGGCTGGGCTTGAACTGGACAAACTCACCCTGAAGTTGGTGATGCTGATGGCGCTCACTTCGGCACAAAGGGTGCAGACACTTCACAAGGCCAATATCAACAAGATGATCTCTACCCCTGAGCGGGTCACTTTCTTCATTGATGAATTGTTGAAGCAGCATAGACCTGGATTCACAGGGCTGCAGCTGGTGTTTCCAGCATACCCCGCTGATGCTAGGCTGTGCATAGCCACCCATATCCGCCACTATATTAAAGTGACGAGGAAATTAAGGGGAATGGAGCAATACCTGCTCATCAGCCACAAAAAACCTCACCATAGAGTGACGGCACAGACGATCTCCAGATGGCTCAGGATCGTCTTGGACAAGGCAGGTATTGACACTGATGTTTTTAAATCCCATTCCACCAGGGCAGCATCTACGTCGGCGGCAAAGGTCATGGAGGTGCCCATGGACCAGATACTTGCCACAGCGGGATGGGCCAGTGAAGCCACCTTTCAGCGGTTTTATAATAAACCCGTCACCATACCTGGAATGTTCGCAGGAGCCGTGCTAGATGCAGGCCGAGAACATACAGTCACCCCTCAGTGAGGGGTTTTTTCTTTGTTGTTGTTATTAATAAATATTATTATTTTTCAGAATAAGCAGCTTCAGAAATTGGTTACTCCTGTCCATCCTTTCAGTAGCGTGTGTGATAGCATGGACGTTGTCCAGGGCGTGAAATCACAGAAGCTTTGAAGTCTTCACGAAGTCACTCACGTGACTTAGAAATGAAATAGTAAGATTAAACGAGAACTTACCAGTTTGAAGTTTGATCTTTTATTTTATGAGGAGTTGCGATGAGGGATTTCGTGCCCTCCGCTCCCAACCCTCGATCATAAAGTCAACTGGTAACTAGAGTCTCTTCAATCTTACTATAACAAGTCATTTCTTGGTCTTGGTTCTGTGATTCCACACCGCTGCTTTGAAGTATGTCGCGCATGCGTGCTGGCGGGTTCTTCACGAAATCCCTCATCGCAACTCCTCATAAAATAAAGATCAAACTTCAAACTGGTAAGTTCTCGTTTAATCTTACTATTTTATTGCACATAGACATTGAAAGAACTGGAGCTTTTCTCCCCAGTATATAGAAAATTGAAAAGATATTCAACACCCTTGCTCAAAATAACAAAGAGCTTTGACAAAGCAACTCGTAGGAAATCATCTCCTCTAGCAAAGAGCTCAGCAAACAGGTATCACTGATTTAAAATAATTGGCGGAATCACTTCCATAAAGTGGAATGTTAGGATGTGCAACACACTAGCGAAAGGAAATTTTAAACGCAATTTTTGTTTTATCTATATTAATCTTTAAACATAAAACTCAGATCTTGGATGTGTATTTATTTGTGTGATGTCCGTGTGCGATTCACATCTCCTTGAAAACACGATGCATTAACGGTGAAATTTTTACACATTCCAATAGGTTTACGTTGTGAAGTCAAAAATCGCCTTATCTGAAAATTTCATGCATTATTTCTCGAGTTATTTTTGAAAATGTTCAAAAATTTCAAATAACTTTGAAAATAAACGAGCTGATGATGTCACAATGGGTCTGCTCGCGCGGCCTGTGGGCACTGTTTTTCCCCCTCCTGTTTTCCCCCCTCCTCTCTCCCCGCCTCTCTCTCTCCCCATCACCCCTCAACCCCCCTCTCACCACCTCTCTCCACCTCCTCCTACCCCTCCAAGTTATTGACATTTTAAACTTTACAAAAACCACTTTTCCATTTGCCCTGCCCGTCAGCCGCGTTCAACGTCACCATGATGTCACAATGGGATTCAAAATTTAGTTGACATTGATTTTATTCTAAAAAATACTCAGTTTTAATCAGTTTTGTCCGTTTTCATTATCAGCTAACATTGTGTTTAGGTTATTTTAAAGAAAATACCCGATTTTCATTGAGAATTTAAAAAAATTAGAAACATCGTGATTTTCATTTGTGGAAGGGGGGTGGGATAGCGGGGAGGTGAGGAGCGGGGGAGCAGGGGGATAGAGGGAGAAGAGGGGGTAGGGAGGGGTGGTGGGGAGGGGGAGGGAGGAGAAGGTTGGGGAGGTGGGGAGGGAGAGTGTGGGAAGAGGGGGGATAGAGGGGGAGGAGGGGGGATTGGGAGAGGTAGGGAGTGGGGCATAGAGGGAGAGGAGGGTAGTGGGGGAAGTGAGGAGGGAGAGTGGGGGGGGTTGGCATTGGGGGGAATTGAGGAATGGGGGTATGTATGCGTGTGCATGAGATCCCGAAACCCTGCCAGAACGGTACATGACAGCGCCACATTTTTTGACCCACCTTACTCACCATCGTCATGGGATGTGCCATACCAAGTTTTGTTCAGATTGAAGTTATATTTTACAAGTTATTGACATTTTAAACTTTACAAAAATCACTTTTTAAACCACTTTTCCACTTGCGTGCCTGTTAGCAGCGTACGACGTCACAATAACATCACTATAGGATCCTGAATTTCATTATTTAAAAAATCGCCATGTTTTTTTCCCCATAGTGTATCGCCTCACAACGGGGACCCAACAGCTCCACGGGTAAGTTTTGTTCTACTTTACAAATGTCCCCACGGGTCCTCTATTCACTATATTAACTTTAACTTAATTTCAGCTGACAGCAGCACAGCCGCATATAACCATATAACAATTACAGCACGGAAACAGGCCATCTCGGCCCTTCAAGTCCGTGCCGAACAACTTTTTTCCCTTAGTCCTACCTGCCTGCACTCATACCATAACCCTCCATACCCTTCTCATCCATATGCCTATCCAATTTATTTTTAAATGATACCAACGAACCTGCCGCCACCACTTCCACTGGAAGCTCATTCCACACCGCTACCACTCTCTGAGTAAAGAAGTTCCCCCTCATGTTACCCCTAAACTTCTGTCCCTTAATTCTAAAGTCACGTCCTCTTGTTTGAATCTTCCCTATTCTCAAAGGGAAAAGCTTGTCCACATCAACTTTGTCTATCCCTCTCATCATTTTAAAGACCTCTATCAAGTCCCCCCTTAACCTTCTGCGCTCCAGAGAATAAAGACCTAACTTATTCAACCTATCTCTGTAACTTAGCTGTTGAAACCCGGGCAACATTCTAGTAAATCTCCTCTGTACCCCCTCTATTTTGTTGACATCCTTCCTATAATTGGGCGACCAAAATTGTACACCATTCTCCAAATTTGGTCTCACCAATGCCTTGTACAATTTTAACATTACATCCCAGCTTCTATACTCAATTCTCTGATTTATAAAGGCTAGCATACCAAAAGCTTTCTTTACCACCCTATCTATATGAGATTCCATCTTCAAGGCACTATGCACGGTTATTCCCAGATCCCTCTGTTCAACTGTATTCCTCAATTCCCTACCATTTACCATGTACGTCCTATTTTGTTTTGTCCTGCCAAGGTGTAGCACCTCACTTTTATCAGCATTAAACTCCATCTGCCATCTTTCAGCCCATTTTTCCAACTGGCCTAAATCACTTTGTAGACTTTGGAAATCCTCTTCATTATCCACAACGCCCCCTATCTTGGTATCATCTGCATACTTACTAATCGAATTTACCACCCGTTCATCCAGATCATTGATGTACATGACAAACAAGAAAGGACCCAACACAGATCCCTGAGGCACCCCACTAGTCACCTGCCTCCAACCCGACAAGCAGCCATCCACCATTACCCTCTGTCTTCTCCCATTCAGCCACTGTTGAATCCATCTTGCTATTCCTGCATTTATACCCAACAGTTGAACCTTCTTAACCAACCTTCCATGAGGAACCTTGTCAAAGGCCTTACTGAAGTCCATATAGACAACATCCACTGCTTTACCCTCGTCAATTTCCCTAGTAACCTCTTCAAAAAATTCAAGATTAGTCAAACATGACCTTCCAGGCTTAAATCCATGTTGACTGTTCCTAATTAGACCCTGTTTATCCAGATGCTTATATATATTATCTCTAAGTATCTTTTCCATTAATTTGCCCACCACTGAAGTCAAACTAACTGGGCTATAATTGCTAGGTTTACTCTTAGAACCCTTTTTAAACAATGGAACAACATGCGCAGTACGCCAATCCTCGGGGACTATTCCCGTTTCTAATGACATTTGAAATATTTCTGTTATAGCCCCGGCTATTTCTACACTAACTTCCCTCAATGTCCTAGGGAATATCCTGTCAGGACCTGGAGACTTATCCACTTTTATATTTTTCAAAAGTGTCAGTACTTCTTTTACTTTGAAACTCATAGTATCCATAGCTACTACTAGTAGTTTCCCTTACCTCACATAATTCAATATCCTTCTCCTTGGTGAATACCGAAGAAAAGAAATTGTTCAATATCTCCCCTATCTCTTTTGGCTCTGCAGATAGCTGTCCACTCGGTCTCTCCAATGGACCAATTTTATCCCTTGTTATCCTTTTGCATATGCGCAGTTTAGTGGAATATTGCGTTGGGGGAGCAGGCTCAACGGGTCCGCACTTGGACTAGTAATTTGATAAATTTGGGGGGTTCTAAGGAAAATGTAATAGTGTTTAAATAAATTGATCAGCTTTGTTAAATCCCGACGCAGCACAATGGGTTAAATCCCCCATTCAGTTCTTTAAATATATAAATTAGTTGAAGGAATAGGGCAATTGGCCACTTGAGCCTCTACCTCAGTTCAAAAATATCACTGATGATCTGACTGCAGCCTAAACTCCATTTGTCCACTCTCAACTCTGCTTGCTCCAATAACCTTTCATTCTGTCTCTTATTCTGTTGCAAGTTATAAACATTTGCATGAAAAATATTTGAAGGTACTGTTGGGATTGTTGTTTAAGGAAATTGTCTCATCTCTGATTTAATGGGGCAAAACCTTATTTTTAAGCAGAGGTCTCATTTTAAAGCAGTGATCTCTAGTTCTGGATTCCTCCTTGGGAAAACATCCTTTTCGCATCTTCCCTGTCAATTCGCCTCAGGATCTTCTACATATCAATGAATTAACTTCCTCTCCTCTAAACAGATACAAACTGCCCAATCGTTCAAGAGGAACTTGCTTACTACACAGAAACATAGAAAATAGGTGCAGGAGGAGGCTATTCGGCCCTTCAAGCCAGCACCGCCATTCGTTGTGATCATGGCTGATTGTCCCCTATCAACAACCCGTGCCTGTCTTCTCCCCATATCCCTTGACTCCACTAGCCCCTAGAGCTCTATCTAACTCTCTCTTAAATACATCCAGTGATTTGGCCTCCACTGCCCTCTGTGGCAGGGAATTCCATAAATTCACAACTCTCTGGGTGAAAAAATTTTTCTCACCTCAGTCTTAAATGACCTCCCCTTTATTCTAAGACTGTGGCCCCAGGTTCTGGACTCACCCAACATTGGGAACATTTTTTCCTGCATCTAGCTTGTCCAGTCCTTTTATAATTTTATATGTTTCTATAAGATCCCCTCCCTCATCCTTCTAAACTCCAGTGAATACAAGCCTAGTCTTTTCAATCTTTCCTCATGTGACAGACCCGCCATCCCAGGGATCAATCTCGTGAACCTACGCTGCACTGCCTCAATCACAAGGATATCCTTCATCAAATTAGGAGACCAAAACTGTACACAATACTCCAGATGTGGTCTCACCAGAGCCCTATACAACTGCAGAAGAACCGCTTTACTCCTGTACTGAATGCCTCGTTATGAAGGCCAACATTCCATTAGCTTTCTTCACTGCCTGCTGTACCTGTAATGCTGTACTGCTCGAGTAAATCTCCTCTGAATAATTTCCAAAGCATTTACTTTTTTCCTTAAATAAGGAGACTGGTCACTGTATACAGTATTATAGATGACTACTCACCTTTGCCCTATATAACTGACCCAAGCAGAAATGTCACCCATTCATGTTCTCTTGGGACGCGGCCTGACTCGCCGAGTAACTCCAGCACTTTGTGTCTTTTTTTAAATCAAAACTCCCAACTTTTATATTCAATTCCCCTCAAATAATTAGGAAAGATAAACAACACCTTCTCTTTCCTTATTATTTATTCACCTGCATACCAGCTTCCAGTGAATCATGGACACCCAGATCACTCTGCATTATCTCAGTATTTACTTTAAAATGTTTCCTGCCAAAAGCCATGGTTACATATTTTCGCATATTAAACTCCACTTGCTAGGCCTTTGCCTACGCATTGAATCCACGTATGCCATTTTATAACCTCCTCATGTCCTCTTCACAAGTTTCAATATGACCTATGATGCAGCTTCTTATCAAATATCTTTCTGGTAATCTGGTAAATTCACTGGATCCCTTTCATCCACAGCACACGTCACTTCATCACAAAAGAGCTGCAATACTTCAAACATTATTTCCCTTTCAAACCATGCAAAGTTTACCTATCACAAATCTTTCTCTGATATTGCTATGTAGCCTTTATAATTAATTCCCTAACATTCCCCATACCACTTGCAAATAAGCTTGTCGTTTCCTGCTATATAATACCATTCTTTTTTTAAATAAAAGGAGTTACCATTTCCTTTTTCCACTCGAATGGAACCTGACCTGAATCTAGAAATTCCACCTTTGACAGAATTAGGCTGTTTGGGCTATCATAAGTAAGCCAAACCTGGAGCAAATCTTAATAGTCTGAGTTAAATCAAACTTTCTTGGTTAGCATCATGAAGTAAGCTGTGAAACACGAGCACCAACTAACAGGACATAAATGGAACATTACTTTTGTTGCCCTTTGCACATCATCCACGCTATAAAATTCCAGACAGAGAAGTCACTTTGCAAATTATGCTTGTACAAGTATCAGTACGAGACAAGTTAATTATAGAACTACTTTCATCAGTAAGAACTGTGTATTTTGAAAATACTTCATCGTGTGCTGCAATAAAGCAACTAGAGAAGCTAAATATATGTTGAAATAATTAAATTGAAATCTAAATATCTCAAATTCTTTAAATGGTAAAAAGTAAATAAGTAAACTTCACAGAATGATAGAAATGTAATGACACAGAAGGGGGGCAGCCATTCAATCCGTGTATTCTGTGTTAAGTTAAACCACCCAGTTTAATTCCTTTGATCATTTGGCCCTACAAACCATTTCTCCTCGTGCATATCCCTCTTGAAAACTCATTCATTTGAGAGCAGGATCCTCAGTTTAAAACAAATAAATCCTCAGATATCCTTTATATCATTATCATCAACACCCTCAGCCGTAAATATGTTGTTTTATCTGTTGGCTAATTGTTTATTATATCTAATCTAATTAGTAATGTTGACTCCATTTCTCCCTCTGCAGCATAAAACTATTGTGCAAAATGTTCCTGTGATATAGGTTGCACTTTGGTGGTTCAAAACTGTGCATCATGAAGTGTTGTGATTGATCAAGAGCAGCAGAACTGTATAGCACTACAATCTGCCATGTCATGACCCAACATAACCCTTTACTCTACCATTACTATAGAAAAAAACTGCCAGAGGAAAAAACCCTGGTTCAACAAGATGCGCAGAAGAGTGTCAAGATGTGCCAGGAGCACCACCAGGCATACCAATAAAGTGACACCTTCTCCCTTACACTACATTCAGCTCTGGATGACCTTGACAATAAGATCACCCATGTCAGATCCTATTCACTGACTACAGTTCAGCCTTTAACACCATAATGCCGAATAAGCTCATCTCTAAACTCCTGAACCACAGCCTTGGGGCCCTCCATCTGCAACTGGGTTCCCCACCTCCAGTAGACTTCAGTCGGCTAGAATTGGTCAACACATTTCCTCCAACCTGATCCTTAACACTGATGCTCCTCACACCCAGGACAGTGTACAATGCCAACTCAATCTTTAACTTCGCCAATGACACCAGTGTTGTCAGATCAACGATGATGAGAGGGAGTCCAAGAATGAGATTGCAAACTGTGTGACATGATTTCTGAACTGCCACCTTGTCCTTAACGTCAGCAAGATGAATGAGTTGGTGACCTAAGTAGGGGCTCAACACAACCCTGTCCTTATTAATGAGAACTTCTGACAGCTTCAAGTTCCTAGGCATCCATATCAGCAGCAAGCTTATCTGGCTCCTTCAACTGATGCAGTGATCAACATATTTACTTTCTTAGGTGTCGGAGAAAATTCAGCCAGAAAGATTCTCTCAAACTTCCACAGATGCAGTATAGAAAGTATTCTGATGGTATGCATCACGGCGTGGTATGCAACTGCTCTGCTCTTGACTGCCCGAACAAAGCCCAGTCCACCACAGGCTCCTCACTTCCTTCCATCCAGTCCATCCTCACAGTCCATTGCCTCAGAAAGGCTGTAGGTATCGTCAAGGATGCTTGCCACGATGGCCATTCCTATTTCTCTCTTCTACCTTCTGAGAGAAGACAAAGGAACTTGAATGCTCAGATGTCCAGACAAGATCAACTTCTTCCCCACTGCTATCAGATTCCTGAACCAATTACGTTTTTCACACACCCTCACGGAGTGCGGCTAGATACTCTTACTCCCAATTCTACCTCAGTCTCAAGAAGGGTCTCGACCCGAAACGTCGCATATTTCCTTTGCTCCATAGATGCTACCTCATCCGCTGAGTTTCTCCAGCATTTTTGTCCACCTTCGATTGTCCAGCATCTGCAGTTCCTTCTTAAACCCAATTCTACCTTATTCAGTTATTCTATTATTGCACTTAAATATTTATTGTTTGCACTACTTCAGATTGCACAATCTTTGCATAATTCTGCTGTTTAGCATTAGTCATTGTATCTATTATCATATTTCCAAGTACACTGTTTATTGAGCAAATTGAAGCAACAGCACCTCATATTTTGTTTGGGTAGCTTACAGCCCAGCGGTATGAACATTGAATTCTCTAATTTTAAGAATTCTCTAATTCTCTAATCTTACACTTCCTCCACTCTGGTCGTTTTACCAGTTCCACAGTTCCCCACATTGTTTCTTTAGTGATCACACCTTCCCTGGCCAAAAATGAACCTACTGGGTACGGACCTGCCTGAGATAATTTGTTGCCGGCCCTGATTGGTCCTGGTCGTTTCTCGTCTCCAGCACGTCTACCTCCCTCCTCTCACCTCCTGCTTTCAGTCTGAAGAAGAGTCATGACCCAAAACATCATCCATCCTTTTTCTGCAGAGATGCTGCCTGACCCAGAGTTGCCCAGCACTTTGTGTCTACATTGTTTACTCTATGAGCTTCAAGCAAACAAGGAATTTCATTGAAGCCTGGTGTATGGGTCAATACATAATAAACTGAACTAAATGAGGAGCCAAACTGACACAGCTATAACATAGGTAGATAAAAATGCTGGAGAAACTCAATGAGTGAGGCAGCATCTATGGAGCGAAGGAAAAGATGACGTTTCTGGTCTCGACCTTAAACATCACTTTTTCCTTCGCTCCATAGATGCTGCCTCACCCGCTGACTTTCTCCAGCATTTTAATCTACCTTCGATTTTTCCAGCATCTGCAGTTCCTTCTTAAACAGTTATAACTACATGCATGCTAAGTAGCATGCAATCGATAGAACCAAGGATCCATCATTAAAAGGATTCAATCACAGCTCTGCAGACCTACCACATCTAGTGATGAATGATGTCAAACAATTATACAGCTAACAGGAAGAGGCTACAAAGATGTCCACATCTACAATAATGGCCAGGACCAGCCTGCAAATGCTAGAGACTAGTTCAGCCTGAAGTGTCGATTAGCTTTTCTAAATTGGTTTTATCACGAGATTCTCACTGTCACAAAACTAATCTTCAGTCAGTTTAACTTGCTCTAAGTGACATCAAGGACAAGTGCACTGGAAATCATAAAGCCTATCGCAGTTGTAATGCTGAAGACCTGAGTTTCAGAGTAGCTGTATCTCGAGCCAAGCTATTCCAATAGTTACAACTTTGGCATCTATCTAACAAAGTGAGAAATTACCCAAATATATCCTGTTCACAAAGGTAAAACAGGACAAATTCAATCGGCTAATAACTGCCTAATTAGGCTTGTCTCAATTATCAACAAAGTGATGGACTGTATCATTGACAGAGCTATCAAACAGCATTTACTTACAATAACCTGCTCAGTTGGAGTTTTGCCAGGACCACTTGGCTCCAGACCACTTCACAGCCTTGGTCCAAACACGGATTAATGATCTGAACTTGATGGGAAGACAAAAATGACACCAAGACAGTATTTCACTGTGTGTAGCAAAAGTGCCCTGATAGATTTGAAGTCAAAGCCCATAAAAGGGAAAATACACCAATAATTAAAGTCATGCCTGCCCTTGACCCTCCATGCAACAACACTGACTCACTCACTCTCACTGCACTGCAATGCCACCTTAATATCCGCTACACATTGGAGCTGCATTAGAAGACCTCCTCCCTTTCAGATTTCTATGATCACCGTTTTCAACATGCTTCTAACTCTAATACTCCTCCAGATCTTTCTCCCCTTCATTTGCCTCTCCATTCTCATGTTTCATTCTCACTTCTAGGATCCTGAACCCTTCTCCTCCTGGCCAGAACAAGGACAGTTCCCTTCATCCTCATTTAGACAACCAGGTGGCGCCGTACGATGGCAGCCTCGCCAACGGTCTGTCTCGTCCCTTTCTTCTTTTCTGGTTTTTGGTCTGTTGTTAAATGTATGTTGTAGAGTATTTTTAGTTTTGTATTATGTGGGGGGTTGGGGAAACTTCATTTTCCTCTTTCCTCGACGGAGATGCGACTTTTCCGTATCGTATCTCCGTCCGCACTGCGGCCTAACATCAAGGAGCTGGCATTCCCTTTGCTGGGGATCGGCTTCGGGAGCTCCAACCGCGAGAGTCTGCGGACTTAACATTGTGGAGCTTGCGACCCCTTTGTCAGGGATCGACTCTGGGAGCTCCAGGCCGCAGGAGCTTCAATCGCCCAGACGCAGGAGCTTTGATCGCCGGCTGCAGGAGCTTCGATCGCTCCGACTGCGGATGTTTCAACTGTCCCAACCGCGGGAGAAAAGGAGGGAAAAGATAATACGTTCTTGCCTTCCATCACAGTGCGTTGTGGTGGATGTTTATTGTAGTTATGTAGTTGTCTGTCTTGTTGCTTTTTTGGGAAGACTATGGCAAATCAAATTCCTTGTATGTTTTTACATACTTGGGTAATAAATGAATTACAGTACAATTTTCAATGAAACCATAGTCTGCATTCAAAGGGTTATCTTTCACCATTTTCTCACCTTGTAACGGCACAGAGGAGGCGTTTCTATCAATCAATCCCACCTTATTTACCTTGAACCTTGCCATTTATTCTTCCACATAAACTTCCCTTTGATTACTTTTGCCATTAATTTACCTTGGGATGATTTGCAATAGACAATTAACTGACCAGACATGGGAGGAAAGTGGAGCCCTGAACTCTTGGAAAGATCCACGCAGTCACAGAAAATGTGTGAACTCCACACCGACAGTGCCCAAGATTAGGATAAAATGTGGGTCCTGTAGCTATGAAGTAGCATTAGTAACTGCGGCATCTTTATTTTACAACCTTCAGTGAATTTCCATCACCAGACAAACTTTCTCCTCCAAGTACACCAAAAGGATTGTTTTTTTCGGAATGTTCAGTCAGCTCTTCCTTTCAAAATAAGATGGTTGTCGGAGGTTAATAATTTCAGTCCCAAGATATTGCCGCAGATGTTCCTCAAAAGGCTGTAGCTAGCCCCACTCATGGCTTGATTTTCAATGCCATTGCCCCAAGTATTAACATGACCATAAACTCAATTAGACTAACCACATACCATATAACATATACGTACAGGTTCACCACTGATTTCCAGCACCCTTGGTTCCAAAGCCTTGGCATATTATCCGTTTTGCTTGATCAACAGAGGTCGCGATCTTGGGGGATCTGCAAAGTCGGCCGCGGAAGTCGGCTATGGGAACGGATGTGCCGGCTCCGGCCGGGCTGAAGTTCCAGAACTCTGTTGTGACTGGTAAATACGACCCGTCGATTGGCCACGGTGATCGGTTATGGGCTGCCGGCTACAGACGGGCGGGAGTTCCAGAGTCCCAGCCGCAGGGGGCAGATTTGACCCGCCGATCGGCACGAATGCAAGGTTGAGATTGGCTGCATCACCGTAGCCTAGGCGCCACATTTTCAGGAGACTTCCGGGGACCTTCAAGTGCACTCTGGTAATTTTGTCTGGATTAAAGGAGGTACCGGATCACCAGTGGCCAGTAAATCGGTGGTGGACCTGTACTAGGGCTACAAGAGCAGGTTGACGGCTCAATATCCTGTGAGGAGTGCATCATCCATGACACTCCAAAGTTTTTCTATCATCTGCAAGGCACAAGTTAGCAATGTAATGGAATATTCCCAAATCCCAGAGGAGAACAGTTCCACCAATCTGAAAGCAGCTCAATGGCACACAAGGGAAAGCAGCCCTCATGAGTGACACTTCATCCCCCACTTAGATACAGTTCTTAGGGCTAGCGGAATCAAGGGGATAGGGAGAAGGCAGGAACAGGGTACCGATTGTTGATGATATGTATCTATGTATTTAAACAGTATAATGGCTGCAATGTGTGCCATACAATGCACATGACGAGGTTTCCCCACCACCTCTGATACCTGCAATCTCTATCCCGAAATGGAGAGCAGCAGATACATGGGAACCCCAGCGCCTGCAGGATCCTCTTCAAGTCTGATTTGGAAATATATGGCCAGTCCTTTATTAGTATGCCTAAATCCTAAATTTCCCACCCTGCAGCATTGGGGAATGACTTTACTATAAGGACTGCAGTGGTTCAAGGCAGCAGCTCAACATCAAGGCAACTAGGGATGGCTAACAAATATTTACCTCATTAGCCACTTGTAGGTCCATTAAAAAAATATTTTTTAAAGCATAACAGTGCACTGATGTTCGAACCAAGATGTTACTTCTACCATTTTCCATTTGTAGGCACTGCCCCACTGCCCAAACAGGACAAGCCTGAAGAAGGGTCTTGACCCGAGACATCACCTGTTCCTTTTCTCTAGAGATGCTGTCTGACTCGCTGAGTTACTCCAGATTTTTGTGTCTATCTTAGGTTTAAACCAGCATCTGCAGTTCCTTTGTGTTTCACTGAACACCTCCGCTCAGTCAATCTTAACAGACCTGATCTCCCCGTGGGTCAGCACTTCAATTCCCCCTCCCATTCCCAATCCTCCATTGTCCGAGTGAGGCCCAGCGCAAATTGGAGGAACAGCACCTCATATTTTGCTTGGGTAGATTACAACCCAGCGGTATGAACATTAACTTCTCCAACTTCAGATAGCCCTTGCTTTCCCTCTCCATCCCCTTCCCAGTTCTCCTACTAGTCTTACTGTCTCTGCCTACATTCTTTGACCTGCCCTGACATCAGTCTGAAGAAGGGTCTCGACCTGAAATGTCGCCCATTCCTTCTCTCCTGAAATGCTGCCTCACTCGCTGAGTTACTCCAACATTTTGTGTCTATCTGCAGTTCCTTCCTACACAGCACAGTTAGATGAGACAATAGACAATAGACAATAGGTGCTGGAGTAGGCCATTTGGCCCTTCAAGCCAGCATCGCCATTCAATGTGATCATGGATGGTCATCCCCAATCAGTACCCTGTTCCTGCCTTCTCCCCGTTTGCCGTGACTCCGCTATTTTTAAGTGCCCTATCTACCTCTCTCTTGAAAGCATCCAGAGAACTGGCCTCCGCCGCCCTCTGAGGCAGAGAATTCCACTGACTCACAACTCTCTGTGAGAAAGAGTGTTTCCTCGTCTCCGTTCTAAATGGCTTACTCCTTATTCTTAAACTGTGGCCTGGTTCTGGACTCCCCCAACATCGGGAACATGTTTCCTGCCTCTAGTGTGGCCAAGCCCTTAACAATCTTATACGTTTCAATGAGATCCCCTCTCATCCTAAACTCCAGAGTTTACAAGCCCAGCTGCTCCATTCTCTCAGCATATGACAGTCCCGCCATCCCGGGAATTAACCTTGTAAATCTACGCTGCACTCCCTCAATAGCAAGAATGGCCTTCCTCAAATTAGGGGACCAAAACTTCACACAATACTCCAGGTGTGGTCTCGCTAGGGCTCTGTACAAATGGTACAGAGATTATGGCAGACTCACTTGCAATAGTCACCTAAATTCCGTCATCAATCTTGGATTTAATGCATCTGAATCAAGTAACTTCCTGCCTTTCAGTATAACCTCCACTCTACAGGAACTCTTATGTCAGTCTTCACAAAGTCTGAACTACTCAATGAGAAACACAATACAAGTTATGGGAAGTGAATTAGAATGGATGAATTCACCATTTAAATCAAGCACAGGAAGAAACAAGTTAATTTACAGTGAGGAACAAAGAGCAATTGTTTAGGAAAACATTTAATATCTTTAAAATCATTAACAATATTTGACGATACTTTATTTTCTGGTACAAATTATTTTTTGGCAGTATTTAACGTAGTCAATTACAACGTAAAAATCTGGAAACACTCACAAATCAGAAAACAACCATGGAAATAAAAACCGCGTTTGTTTTTCAGTTTGAAAACAGTTTTGCAGAATTTGGGACAAAATACAGCTTAACGGGTTTATGTCTTTATTAATTCTGTTTATTTCCCTTGTCATGATTGGCAACTGACCTGCTACGCATTTGCAGCAATTCCTGATTATTATGAAAGATAAAACAATGCTCATTTATTTTGTCTTCAACTTGTAACAAGATACAAGTAATACAATAACAATAGCTGTGCCTAATCAAAGACGTCCCTTTCAGTTAGTCCTCAATAGCCCGGATTGATTCAAAGAAAACCTTTATCAACGAGAAAAAAGGGAACTCAAGATCCAATGTCTCTTGTGCCTCGCAATTATACTACATTTGACTCCTCTCATTCTCAAGTTGGTTGTATAATCAATTTCACAAGTTATTTTCCAGAGTAAATCTAAATTGTATCTGAATTAATACCACTTTTCCTATCACCTTGTGAGTGTGTTTCATAATCACTTGCCCAACAAACACTGTTCCCATAATGAGCTTTACATTTGTTTCCTTCAATCACTGGCTGTTGACTGCTGATTCAATTGTTCTGAATAAATTGAAATAGATGGTCTACATAATTCATTACCTTCAAAATCATAAAGAGGCTTACAATTTTGTTTTACCAAGAGAACATTTCTAATTTAAAGAACCACTTCTCATAATTAAATTCACTCCAATCATTCCAGCTTCAATCCATTCTCTTTCACCAGCTACAATATTATTTTTATATTCTGGTGACTAAATCTGTGCACTAAGTGACCTTCCATCATTGATTTATAAAGTGGCAAGATTACCTCACTAATTTGGCTCAATTAGCAGACAACATTTAGCTTCTTTGCTCACTGTTCCCAAGCATTTTTAGGATTATTTTTAATTTAGTTTAGTTCATTATTCTCATGTGTACCAAGGTACAGTGGAATACCTTTTTGCTGTGTCCTATCAAGTCAAATAAAATACATGATTATAATCAAGTGTACAGATAAAGGATAAAGGGTACAACATTTAAAGCAAGACAGAGTCCGATTAAGGATAATTCGTGGTTGCCTAGGAAGTAGATGGGAGGTCACTATCACTATCTTTTTAGTGATAGGATGATTCAGTTGCCTGATAACAACGGGGAAGAAACTGTTCCTGAATCTGGAAGTACGCGTTTTCAAACTTCTGCACCTCTTGCCTGATGGGAAAGGTGATAAGGTAGTGATCGGGGTGAGACTGGTTCTTGATTAATCTAGTGGATTTGCAGAGGATGAGTGAACTGTAGATGGAGTCAATGGAAGGGAGGTTGGTTTGTGTGATGGTCTGGGTCATGTCCACAACTCTCTGCAATTTCTTACGATAGTGGGTGGAGCTGTTAGCAAACCAGGCTGTGATGCATCCCGCTAAAATGCTTTCTACAGCGCATCTGTTGAAATTGGTGAGGGTTGTTGTAGGTATGTTACAAAACTTACCTTGAGCAGCACTGCAGTTCTGCTGCTCCCCGTGTGCGCAACTTTGGCGCCTTTCAGAGGGGGGCGGGCTTAAAGTATCGTTTTTCAACAGGCATGGAAAATCGATGAATGTCGGGCGATTTCGTTGCGGAAGAAAAATCGCTCCGACATTTCATGAATGAAGGTATTTTTAAATTACTCTAAATTATTTATTAACTAGAGTAATTTAAAAATCACCTTCAAAAGCCGTGAGAACCGACAACCGGAAGGATTTTGCGTAGGGGAGAAAAAAAGGTAGTTTATTTTTATATTAAAAGTTGGTTTTTCGGGAGGCTTTAATAATATTTTCATGTTGCGAAATGGGGTCCAAAAAAATGTATGAACAAACAGTATTTTTCCTCCCGACTTCACCGCTAACCGCAACGTTCTAATCCACCGCATTCCACTAAAACCCACTCGCAAGTTGATTTAAATGGCCATTCATTTACAGGCATAAAACACTAAATTCCTTCCATTTGGCCCAGAAATTCATGAAAATTAGATTTAAAAAATATGTTATATTGTGGATTATTGTGTGAATGTTATTTGGACACTTAGGCAATTTTAAAAAAGTTTATATTTTCTTAAGAAATGGATAGATGTTTAGATCTACTCATTGAATTTTGTAATTAGCTCCAATTAGATAACTAACTAATTATATGCTTTAATTTCAGGTCATCCAAGTAAGATTGTTTCATATTTGTGTCAGAATGCTTCAATCTATAATAACTGAAAATTTCATTGAGTTCTCTTAATTTTTAAGAAGGTTATGGGCTTTTAACTGTTCCAGATCACATCTTTTGAGTTAAGTCAATTGAAAGGCAATGGGGAACAAGATGCTAATTTCCGAGTATGAAAATGGCCATAACTTTCTTAATACTGAAGATATGAAAGTGAATTAGGTGTCAAATTAAACTTCTTTTTATGCTTTATCTGATGGGATAAATTGCAGACTTGATTTTTAAAATCTCAAAATTTTGTAACATTGCTAGTTGTTGGGGACATGCTGAACTTCCTGCACAACACCGGCTGATGCTTCTAAAGTTGCCTGGGTCAAGACGAGATGGAGAGACCAGTGGAAGTCAGCGGAACCATCTAGGCTGCACCATAACATCGATGACACCATGGACGTCCCTGGCCAGGACCTGCCCCGAATGCAGTGCACAACCCTCAACCGCTTGAGGACAGGCATCGGACGCTATGGAGTAGCGATGAAGAGGTGGGGCCTCGTGGACAGCGAGCGCCCCCTGCGAGTGTGGGGACCCAACACAGTCAGTGGAGCACATAGTCACCGGTTGCCCCAAACACCGGCCACCAAATGGTGAACAAGGTATGATTGACCTGGATGATGACACGTTGGCCTGGCTCGCCTCAACGGAGCTGCAGGTCTAAAAGACACACAACAGAAGAAGGAGCTGAACTTTCTAAACCTTCTAAGGAAATAGAGGTGTCCGTGTGCTTTCTTGGGCATAGCTTCGATGTGGCTGGTCCAGGACAATTTGCTGGTGATATTTATTCCAAAGAACTTAAAGCTTTCGACCATCTCTATTTTAGCCCATCAACGAGTACCGGGGTTGTGTGTACTGCTTCGCCTCCTGAGATCGATCACAATCTCCTTTGCCTTGTTGACATTGAGGGAGAGGTTGTTGTCTCGGTACCAGGTTACAAGGTTCTCAATCTCCTTCCTGCACTCCTCGTCATTATTTGATAGTCTGTCCACTACAGTGGTGTCACCTGTGAACTTGTAAATTGAGTTGAATTGATATTTAGCTGCACAGTTATGAGTATAGTAGAGTTGAGAACACATCCTTGCAGGGCACCAGTGTTGAAGATTATTATAGAGGATGTGTTGTTACCTATCGTCACTGATTATGGTTGATTTACCATACAACTTGAACCTCTATATTTCGTTTATTTTCATCCCCATGGCTAATGCCTTCAATTTATTTGAATGGGAAGCACAGCTCTTGCATGGTTTAACCCAGGCAATCACACCTAAGATCTGGGAATATGTAATAAGAAGTGCAGATGCTATTTTATTCTTCAGACACAAAATGTCTGAAGAATTGTCCTGGTTCAAAACGTCACCTATCCATTTCTCCAGAAATACTGCCTGACCCGCTGAGTTACACCTCCATTTTGTATCTAAGATTTGGGAAGTTTGCAGGTTCTACTGCCAGGCTTAGCACAGGAAATTCTGGGTAAATCCTGGCATTTACTGGCGCACACCTGGAAATTCCAGACTAGCATTTTGGAGAACTGAGAACTTTTCTTTTAAAAAAACTGTCCATCTACCAAAGTCATCCTTCCATTAATGTGTGCAAGGCAAAGATTTAAAATGATCTTTGGCCTCAAACATATCATAATTATTAATCAATAGACATTTAGAAGGATTGTATAAAGTTGAAAAACCAGTATGTAACCAATAAGTATTTCGCAAATACCTGAGTTACTCCAGGTTTTGGGTCTATCTTCGCAAAATGATGATCAGAACTGTTCACGTCAAGGGAACTAAACTTCTTACTAAGATTTATACTTCAATTAATAATACCATTATTCTTGTGTACAAGCAGATGCAACTTGGGAGTATGCAAATGAGTTTGTGTCAAACATCAGTCAGTGAGCTCAGGGTACATAAAAGGCTGGAGAAACTCAGCGGGTGCAGCAGCATCTAAGGAGCGAAGGAGATAGGCGACGTTTCGGGTCGAGACCCTTCTTCAGACTGGTCAGTGAGCTCATCCTCTCTATCTATATATATCTCCTCTGGATCTCAGCACTTGACCCAAAAGGAACATTTGAAATTAGGTCGGAAATTAGGAGCCTATTTTCTCCAACTCCTCGCTGGATTGCTTGAGTTCTTCACCAAACTTACCATTATTATCCTACTACAAACGCAACACACAGCATGGTAGAAATTTGAAATAACATTTTAGTTTTAGTTTAGTTTAGAGATACAGCGTGGAAACAGGCCCTTCAACCCACCGAGTCTGCACCGACCAGCAATCACCCTAGCACTAGCACTTTCCTACACACTGGAGACAATTTACACTTTTACCAAAGCCAATTAACCTACAAACCTGTACGTCTTGAGTGGGAGGAAACCAGAGCATCCAGAGAAAAACCCACGCAGTCACAGGGAGAACGTACAAACTCCATACAGACAGCTCCATAGTCAGGATTGAACCCGGGTCTGTAAGGCAGCAACTCTACCACTGCGCCATCCCAACACATTGTTGAAAATATTTAGACAGACACAGTATTCATGAAAGTCGTGGAAATTGATTAGTAAGGATGTCAGGGGTTGTAGGGCGAAGGCAGGAGAATGGGGTTGAGGGAAAGATAGATCAGCCTGATTGAATGGCAGGGTAGACATGATGGGCCAAGTGGCACATTTCTGCTCCTAGAAGGCCAGGCAGCAATAATGGAAAGAATAGCAGCCAAGGTTTCAAGTCAATGTTGCTTTAAAAAGAGAAGTGTGTTTTCAGGAGCATATTTTCTGATATTTCCTTGCGATGAGGTTTCACAAACACTCTGTTGACCATAAAGCAAGCATGAGAAAGGCGAGGTATCTCTTTGCCTTGTTACTTCTTGTAAAGATTTCTCTCATTTTAGCCAGCTGGGTAACAGCCTGTTCTCTACTTGCCCACATCCCACATTTTCTACTTGCCATTCATTTTGACTCCCATGCTCCACCTTTACATAGCATGGACAAAATATCAATATCAATAGCAGTCTAAGCAAAAAGATGCGATGACTTTTAAAGTATTCTCACAGAAAGTGAGACTTACAGATTTGTTAATACTTGGAGCACCCAAATCCTCCTAGCCCCAACAATTTCCACTCCATCTAAGCCCTTGGAACTGTGATGGTCCCAGTCTATATTGGGGAAGTTGAAATCTCCTACTTTGACAACCTTATTAGTCCTGTAGCTTCCTGCAATGCTGGCATATTTACTCTTCTTGTTTCTGTTGACTATTTGGGGGCCTATAGTACACTCCCAAAAGGGTGATCATCTTTCTATTTCTCAGCTCCACGCAAAAAGCCTCACTGGATGAACCATCAGTAATGACATCTCAGACTACTTCCGTGACATTCTCCTAAATCAATAATGCTCCTCCTCTTTTACCCTCAACTCTATCTCTCCTGTAGCACCTGTACCCTGCCAGTCCTGTCCTTCTCAGTCGGACTGCTACTGCTGCTCACGACGACAGGTCATCTTCCCCCAACAGTATCCAAAAGGGTATGCCTGGTTCACAGGGGAATGGCCACAGGGGTCACCTACGCTCTGTCTACTCCCTTTCCTCGTGGTCACCCACCACCTCTCTTCCTGCACCTTAGGCAGGATCACCTCGCAATAACTCCTATCTATGAAGCGCTCATTCTCCCAGATGGTCCCGAGGTGGTCCAGCTGCAGCTCCAGTTCCCAAAAGCAGTTGCACCTGGACACAATTCCCACAGGTGTCCTCATTAGGGACACCAGTAGTTTCCTGAATTCCCACATCCTGCAGGAGAAACATTACACCATTCCACCTGCCATCACTACCGCCTTCTTCCTGTACAATTGTAATATTTCCTTAAAATTGCAAGTGTTGGGGAATAATATGTAAGCATTTAACATATTGAGGCAAACTGTAACCTGGCCATCCTATTTTTGCTAACCAGTGGTTTGCATCTTGCAGTGTAGCCTCTGTATTTCTGTTCATGAAGTCTTCTGCGGACAGTGGTCATTGACAAATCCACACCTGACTCCCGAAGAGTGTTTCTGATCTGTCGGACAGGAGTTTGAGGATTTTTCTTTATTATAGAGAGAATTCTTCTGTCATCAGCTGTGGAGGTCTTCCTTGGCCTGCCAGTCCCTTTGCGATTAGTAAGCCTAAGGTTTGGCTGATGTCTCTAACAGTTTTATTCTTGTTTTTCAGTCTCATAATGGTTTCTTTGACTTTCATTGACACAACTTTGATCCTCATGTTGATAAACAGCAATAAAAGTTTCCAAATGTTATGGAAAGACTGGAGGAAAGACTAGGTGCTGAGAGCTCTCTTTTCCTTGCATTAAGGAAGCAATTAAACACACCTGAGTAATTACAAACGCCTGTGAAGCCATGTGCCCAAACATTATGGTGCCCTGAAATGGGGGGGACTATGTATAAACACAGCTATAATTTCTACATGGTGAAACCAAAATGTATAAAATCTGACAATGTGCACTTTAACCACATGTGATTTTTTTTCTATTACAAATCTCAAATTGCAGAGTAGAGAGGCAAATAAATATATGATGGGTCTTTGTCCCAAACATTATGGAGGGCACTGTACGTCAAGAAGTGTGGATTACTATGCTGCTGGGCTTGCAACAAATTCAGTAAGTATCTGCCGAAAGCTACACATTCACAAAGCAAACTTTGCTTCAGAACCTCTCCACCTGGTCTCTGGTATCATCAGGAAACTACTTTTAAACGTTCGCTGGCTATTTTATTCTGAAATACCGCCTCAATGACAAAGGACAAATTTAGATCACTAAACAAAACTGCACTCATTTGCTTGCAAATCAGATCAATGACAAAGCAGCGAATGGCAGTACAGCTATCATTTTGCATATGTAAAATAATCAATCAGTTCAAACAAAATATCTTTGAAATATACAAAAGAGACATGCTGGCGCGTGTAGTGGTAGAATTGCTGCCTTACAGCGAATATAGCGCCGGAGACCCAGGTTCGATCCTGATTATGGGTGCTGTCTGTACTCCCCGTGACCTGTGTGGGTTTTCTCCGAAATCTTCGGTTTCCTCCCACACTCCAAAGACTTACAGGTTTGTAGGTTAATTGGCTTGCTAAATGTAAAAATTGTCCCTAGTGGGTGCAGGGGAGTGTTAATGTGCGGGGATCGCTGGTCGGCGCGGACCCGGTGAACTAAACTGAAGACCCTACAGCAAAGTAACACTCCAGTCAATACATATGCAAGCTATTGGCTGCATTCAGAGGCATAAGGGATGAGATTGACCTAGTTTTCATGTAGAATAAAAATAGGGTTTTAAGGCTTGCAAATGAGAAATCCACACTCCCATTTGTGCATACTATTGTTCTATTTTTGTGGAGTATCCAATCCACAGCAACAGCAAATTATCTTTTGGATGAAAAGTAAAACTAGAGCCCCCTCGATTCTCTTGGGTACACATGCAGGCACAAAGCAATCTTTCAAAGAAAGACAGAGGAATAATCCATGCCGTCAACATTTATTTTGTAATTTATTTACTCAACATTACAAAACAAAAATTATTTGATCATTACAGGGCTATTTGTGGGTGCTCTCGGGAGATCGATGGTCAGCGTGGTCTCATTAGGCTGAAGGGCCTCTTACTATGCTGTATTCCTAAACTCATAAATCGTTAAGGTGCTAAGTTATCAGTTCAAGTAATTCTGGTGCTAGTTATAGATACAGGTACAAAAATAAGGAAAATACTTTTCATTGATGCATGGAGTGCTCACAGAGCACGTCCAATCTGAATACAGTGCAAAAGTCAGGAATTTGATCAGTGTGGGAATTAGCGGCTGAAAGAAAAAATGTGCTACTTCGTGCCACCAATATGTGGAGATTGCTTGTTCAGTCAGGTAGCCAATTAACGTTTGTCAGGAATGCGGAGTACTTGATCCATTTAGTAAAGCTATTATTGGGATAGCTCTATTTACGTCATTTATTTACAATGCCAATTTTTTTAATTAGCTAATCGATTAAAAGTTAATATCAATGTTACTTTTATCTACACTTTAGTCATAGAATACTGCATTCTGATTTCTATTCATGATTTTCTGTGAAATTATGCCCTGTCATAGAATCATAGAGTGTTATGGCGTGAAAACAGGCCCAGGTTTCTCCTTTCCCCCCTCGCAAACCAATGTTATCTGGTTCTTGATGCCCCTACGCTAGTAAAAGACTGTCCATTTACCCTATCTATTCCTCTCATGATCTTATACACCTCTATCACACCTCATCCTCCTGCACTCACTGGCCTGTAGTTCCCAGAATTTTCCCTGCAGCCCTGCTTAAATAGAGGCACAACATTTCCTACCCTCCTAATCTTTTAAGCTATGAAGAAATTTATATAGCTTACACCAAGCACAACATTCAGACTATTTCCAGATACATCTCCTCCCGATACTTCTAAACAGGTCAAAGCACATCAGGAGTGGCAACCGTTCCATAACACACTTCCGAAGCCATTCATGTCATGACCAGCCCAACGCAGATCTCAATCCCAATTGAAACTTATTGATTTGACTTAGTTGCAATTTGTCAATGCCATATTTGTATAATTGAATGGTTGCATAATGGAGGAATAGTTTTAGGGGAATCTCAGGGGAATCCCCGACCTCGTGGAGACTCGCAAGTACTGTACCTTTAAACACCGAGGACGGCTTCATGGAGTACGGAAACGTGGCTGTCAGGCAGGACTACAAGTAAGACTGAAGCAGAGGGGACTTCAGCCCCCTCTCCATACCATCCTACTGGCCAACGTACAGTCACTAGAAAATAAAGTGGAGGACTTAAGATCAAGGCTGCTTTACCAAAGGGAGCTGAGGGAATGCTCTGTGTTCTGCTTCACAGAGACATGTCTCAACCCCAGCTCCCCAGACTCAGCGGTCCAGCCTGAAGGGTTCTCCATCCACCACATGGACCATACGCAGGGTTCTGGGAAAGGGAGAGGAGGGGGCGTCTGCCTCATGGTCAACTCTTCATGGTGCTCAGACGTGGCAGTCCTGTCCAACACCTGTTTTCCACACCTCGAACATCTGGCGGTGAAGTGCCGCCCCTTCTACCTACCGAGGGAATTCTCCTCCATCATCCTGACCGCGGTCTACATTCCATCCCAGGCAGACATCTGCCTGGCACTGGAGGAGCTGCAGGCCGTGTTCAACAAGCACCAGATGGCTTACCCCGAGGCATTTACCACCGTAGCCGGGGACTTTAACAAAGCCAACCAGAAATCGCTCCTTAACTTCCACCAACATGTCTCCTGCAGCACCAGAGAGCCAAACACCCTCGACCACTGCGACATGACCATCAAAGACGCCTATCGCCTTGCCCTCACTTCGGAAAATCCAACCATTCAGCCGTGCTACTTCTTCCTGCATACAGGAGCAACTGAAGAAAGCACCCCCAGAGGTGAGGACTGCACAGAGCTAGTCGGGGGAGGGGGGCAGAGGAACAACTCCAGGACTGCTTGAAGTCTGTAGGCTTGGCAATGTTCAGGGACTCAGCAACGGACCTAAATGATTACGCCACAGTTGCTACAGACTTCGTAAGCAAATGTGTGGAGGACTGTGTTCCAACAAAAAACCTTCCGAGTGTTTCCTAACCAGAAGCCTTGGATGAACCATGAGATCCGCATACTTCTGAAGGCAAGATCCCGGGCATTCAGGTCTGGCGATGCAGTCTATAAAAAGTCCAGATACGACCTTGGTAAGGCCATCAAAAAGGCCAAAAGGGACTTCTGCTCTAAGCTGGAGGATGAGACGTATGTTCGCATCTGTGGCAGGGCTTGAATGCCATCACCTCCTACAAGGCGAAATCAGGAGGCAGCTCAAACAACAGCGAAGTATCACTCCCTGACGAGCTCAATGCGTTCTATGCACGGTTCGATAGGGAGAACACTGATGTGTCTTCCCGAGCCCCTATTCGCCCTGACGGTGTTACAGTCTCAGTCACAGAGGCCGACGTCAGAAGATCCTTCAGGGGAGTGAACGCTCGGAAAGCGCCTAGACCTGATGGTATACCCGGCCGTGTTCTAAAAACCTGTGCGGACCAACTGGCTGGAGTTTTTAACGGCCATTTTCAACCTCTCACTTCTGAGGTCTGAGGTTCCCACCTGCTTTAAGAGGGCATCAATAATACCGGTGCCCAAGAAGAGTAAGGTGACGTGTCTCAATGACGATCGACCAGTGGCACTAACGTCTGTGGTGATGAAGTGCTTTGAGAGATTGGTTATGGTGCACATCAACTCCTACCTCAACAAGAACCTGGACCAACTATAGTTCGCTTACCCCCACAACAGGTCAACAGTAGATGCAATTTCACTGGCTCTCCACTCTGCACTGGACCAGTTGGACAATAAAAACCTACGTCAGGCTGTTGTTTATAGACCACTGCTCGGCGTTTAATACTATCATCCCTTCCAAGCTGGTTACCAAGCTCACGAAACTGGGCCTCTGTGCATCCCTCTGCAATTGGATCCTCGACTTCCTCATCCACAGACCACAGTCTGTTCGAATTGGAGGAACCACTTCATCCTCAGTAACAATTAGTACGTGAGCACCTCAAGGCCGCGTGCTCAGCCCCCTGCTTTACTCACTCCATACCCATGATTGCTTAGTCGGTCATAGTGTGAACTCCATCATCAAGTTCGCTGATGACACCATTGTTGGACGAATCACAGATGGGGACAAGTCAGAATATAGAAGTGAGATCAACTGACTGACCAAATGGTGCCAGCACAACAACCTGGCTCTCAACATCAGTAAGACCAAGGAACTGATTATGGACTTTAGTAGGGGAAGGATGAGGACCCACAATCCTGTTTATATCAACGGGACGATGGTGGAAAGGGTCAATAAATTCAATTTCCTGGGCGTGCATATTTCCGAAGATCTTTCCTGGACCCAGCACACCGATGCAATTGTAAGCAACTCTACTTCCTGAGAAGATTACGGAGATTCGGCATGTCGAAGAGGATTCTCCTAAACTTCTACAGGTGCACGGTAGAGAGTATTCTGACTGGTTGCATCATGGCCTGGTTCGGCAACTTGAACATTCAGGAGCGAAAAAGACTACAAAAAGTTATGACCACTGCCCAGTCCATCACCGGCTTTGACCTCCCCACCATCGAAGGGATGTATCGTAGTCGCAGCCTCAAAAAGGCAGCCAAAATCATCAAGGACCCACAACCATCCTGGCCACACACTCATCTCACCACTGCCATCAGGAAGAAGGTACAGGAGCCTGAAGACTGTAATGTCCAGGTTCAGGAACAGCTTCTTCCCCACAGCCATCAGGCTATTAAACACAATGAATAAGCTATGAGCTCTGAACTGCAAAAGACTATATTATTATTTATTATTTGTGCTATATTTGTTATTTATTAAACTTTTTCATTTTTTTTCCTGTTATATACAATGTTTACATATACACATATTCTGTTGTGATGCAGCAGGTAAGAATTTCATTGTCCTGTCCGGGACATATGACAATAAAACACTCTTGTCTTGACTAATCTTATCTGAAAGATAATACATGCATCAATAGACAACTGACAATAGGTGTCAGAGTAGGCAATTTGGCCCTTCGAGCCAGCACCGCCATTCAATGTGATCATGGCAATTCATCCCCAATCAGTACCCCATTTCTACCTTCTCCCCATATCCCCCGACTCCGCTATTTTTAAGAGCCCTATCTGGCTCTCTCTTGAAAGCATCCAGAGAACCTGCCTCCACCGCCCTCTGAGGCAGAGAATTCCACAGACTCACAACTCTCTGTGAGAAAAGGTGTTTCCTCGTCTCCGTTCTAAATGGCTTACTCCTTATTCTTAAACTGTGGCCCCTGGTTCTGGACTCCCGACAACATCGGGAACATGTTTCCTGCCTCTAGCGTGTCCAAGCCCTTGACAACCTTACATGAATATATAATTCAAAATCAAAGTCTTCATTAAAAACCTAGTCTTGATAGCAAAGTAACATCAGGAGGGGAAAACCAGAGCACTTGTAATCTGGCACAAGGAAGAGCAAATGCGGGTCAGGCAGCATCTGTGGAGTACAAGATTTTAAGTTTGAATCATTCTTCAGATATCGTTATCTAAGAATTTAATTTAAGGCCAGGGCGAGTTTCAAAGGAAGTACAATTTGAAACTTTTTTAGACAGCTAGGTGCATGTATTTAAAAGTGTTCTTGACCTACTTTCCTCAAAATAAGGGCTGCATGAAACTGTAATAAGTCAATGTCACTCTTTAAAAACTTTTAACTCTCTTGTGCTTTTCATTTATCTAATCCACATAAAAGGAATAAAATGGAAATTAGAGGCACTTTTTGATAACAGGTGATGCACAATAATACTGCAGAGGTTTACTCTAAATACACAGCAGCTCCATATTTGTAGTTATGCTTTGCATTTAGTTCATAATAATCTCCCATATTTTGCCTAAACAAAAGGAGTTGCTCAGTTGTAGCTTCAAATTGAATATACAACATCTGATTTGGTATCTGTGGAAAAAAAGCAAAAGACAAATTGCTGCAGGAACTCAGCAGGTCAAGCAGCATTTACAATGGGGGAGGAGTGAGGAGAGTGAGATGGGTGGTGGAGAGAGGAGGGCTGAAGAAGAAATTGTCAGCTCTTCAGGTTGAGGACCTGCATCAGCGCTGATAAAGGGACTTGACCTGCTTTAAGAATTATCCCCCCCCTCCCCCAGCAGACGCTGCTCAACCTATCGATTTCATCCAGCAGTTTGTTTTCAGCTCTAGATTCCAGTATTTACAGTCTCTTGCGTCACTATGGGAACAGCTATTTTCAGCACAAGACCACCATTTTGCCACCACAAGACACTACAATTTGGCACATTAAACAATTGATTACTCTTAAAATGGTACAATCAAAAATTGAATGCAGTGTTCTCCATGGAACCTAATGTTTTCCTTAGCTTTAAATATTAGTTTAACTTTCCTTCAAAAATTGCAACAATATTTATTTCAACTACTGCAAACGACAAACCATTCCAGGTATCAAAAATCTACACACAAGGATATCTCCTAACCTTTCGGCTTGACTTTAATGGCAATATCAAATGTTTCATTGCCGACTCTTCAAAGACCACTAGAGGAAACATCCTCTCCACATCCACTCTATTCGGTAAGGTGTGTGTGTGTCCCCGCCCCCCCCCCACCCATCATCTTTCTAAACCAGCGAGTATTTAAGCTTGCTGGTCCTGTTTCAGACATCTTGAGGGTAAAGCATATGGAAAGTGCTTGAAAAGAAAATGTTAGACAGCAAAGCAAACCCCATCACACTAAAAACAAGCCACATAAACTAGGTATGTTACAAAACTTACCTTGAGCAGCGCTGCAGTTCTGCCGCTCCCCGTGTGCGCGACTTTGGCGCCTTTCAGAGGGGGGCGGGCTTAAAGTGCCTACAGACTGGGCAAATCGATCAATGTCGGGCGATTTCGTTGCGGAAGAAAAATCGCTCCGACATTTCATTAATGAAGGTATTTTTAAATTACGCTAGATTATTTATTATCTAGAGTAATTTAAAAATCACCTTCAAAAGCCGTGAGTGCCGATAACAGGAAGGATTTTGCGAAGGGAAGAAAAAAAAGGGACATAGTTTATTTTTATATTAAAAGTTGGTTTTTATGGAGGCTTTAATAATATTTTCATGTTGCGAAATGGGGTCCAAAAAAAATGTATGAACTGGCTGTATTTTTCATACCGACTTCACAGCAAACCACAACGTTCCAATCCACCACATTCCACTAAAACCCACTCGCTAGTCGATTTAAATGGCCATTAATTTACAGGCATTAAACACTAAATTCTATCCATTTGGCCCAGAAAGTCATGAAAATAAGATTTAAAAATTATGTTATATTGTGGATTATTGTGTGAATGTTATTTGGACACTTAGACTATTTAAAAAAAGTTTATATTTTCTTAAGAAATGGATAGATGTTTAGATCTACTGATTGAATTTTGTAATTAGCTACAATTAGATAACTAATTATATGCTTTAATTTCAGGTCATCCAAGTAAGATTGTTTCATATTTGTTTCAGAATGCTTCCATCTATAATAACTGGAAATTTCATTGAGTTCTCTTAATTTTTAAGAAAGTTATGGGCTTTTAACTGTTCCAGATCACAGCTTTTGAGTTAAGTCAATTGAAAGGCAATGGGGAACAAGATGCTAATTTCCGAGTATGAAAATGGTCACAACTTTCTTAATACTGAAGATATGAAAGTGAATTAGGTGTCAAATTAAACTTCTTTTTATGCTTTATCTGATGGGATAAATTGCAGACTTGATTTTTAAAATCTCAAATTTTGTAACATTGCTACATAAACTGCAGCAGTCAAGAAATGTAAGTTAAAAAAAACCGACGTTTTTTATCCCCCATCAGAGCAAAGTTTATTCGATATCTCTGATTTTTCTATAGTGATTAATGAATTACGTAAGAACACAGTTCCATAACCCAAATGGCCTTATTACACACGACTCACCAGTATTCATGATTTCTGCAGCTCTTAAATTCCAATTATGTTAAAATGTATAATACAATTTTCTTTCACTTGCGTTTATCTTAATATTTTATTTTTTTGTTTACAGAAAATGTATAAATTGCACCAAAGCTTCTCCTAGCGTATAAATACAGAAATGTTTTAAATGACAATAAACTACAATGTTTTCCTTGAAATCATCTGACATTGATAGCAAAGTTTATTCTCCAAGAAAATGTGCCAATATCAAAATAGCCCAGATGCTGGAAATATAAAATAATAGGCTGATGGGACTGAAGACAGATAAATAAATCCCCAGGGCCTGATAGTCTGCACCCCAGTGTACTTAAGGAAGTGGCTCTGGAAATTGTAGACGCATTGGTGATCATTTTCCAATGTTCTATAGATTCCCGTGGATTGGAGGGTAACTAATGTTATCCCACATTTTAAGAAAGGCGGGAGAAAGAAAGGGAATTATAGACCAGTTAGCCTGACATCGGTGGTGGGTAAAATGCTGGAGTCAATTATAAAAGATGAAATAGGGGCACATTTAGATAATAGTAGCAGGATCGGTCTGAGTCAGCATGAATTTATGAAGGGGAAATCATGCTTGACTAATCCTCTGGAATTTTTTTGAGGATGTAACTAGGAAAATGGACAAGGGAGAGCCACTAGATGTAGTGTACCTGGACTTTCAGGAAGCATTTGATAAGGTCCCACATAGGAAATTAGTGGGCAAAATTAGAGCACATGGTATTGGGGGTAGAGTGCTGACATGGATGGAAACAAAGAGTGGGGATTAACGCAACCCTTTCAGAATGGCAGGCAGTGACTGGTGGGGTACCGCAAGGCTCGGTGCTGGAAAAGCAGCTATTTACAATATACATTAAGGATTTAGATGAAGGGATTAAAAATAACATTAGCAAATTTGCAGATGACACAAAGCTGGGTGGCAGTGTGAACTGTGAAGAGGATACAGGGTGACTTGGGCAGGTTGGGTGAGTGGGCAGATGCATGGCAGATGCAGTTTAATGTGGATAAATGTGAGGTTATCCACTTTGGTGGCAAAAACAGGAAGGCAGGTTATTATCTAAATGGAGTCAAATTGGGAAAAGGGGAAGTACAACGGGATCTGGGGGTCCTTGATCATCAGTCACTGAAAACAAGCATGCAGGTACAGCAGGCAGTGAAGAAAGCAAATGGCATGTTGGCCTTTATAACACGAGGAGTTGAGTATAAGAGCAAAGAGGTCCTTCTGCAGTTATACAGAGCCCTAGTGAGACCACACCTGGAGTATTGTGTGCAGTTTTGGTCTCCCAATTTGAGGAAGGATATTCTTGGTAATGAGGTTCACCAGGTTAATTCCCGGGACTGTCATATGTTGATAGAATGAAGTGGCTGGGCTTGTATACATTGGAATTTAGAAGGATGAGAGGGGATCATATTGAAACATGTAAGATTATTAAGGGTTTGGACACGCTAGAGTCAGGAAACATGTTCCTGATGTTGGGGGTCCAGAACTAGAAGCCACAGTTCAAGAATAAGGGGTAAGCCATTTAGAACGGAGATTGGGAACGGAGAGTTGTGAGTCTGTGGAATTCTCTGCCTCAGAGGGTGGTGGAGGCTAGTTCTCTGGATACTTTCAAGACAGCTGGACAGAGCTCTTAAAGATAGCAGAGTCAAGGGATATGGGGAGAAGGCAGGAACAGGATATTGTGGATTGTGGATACGGGGTATCCACTGATTGTGGATGATCAGCCATGATCACATTGAATGGTGGTGCTGTCTCGAGGGGCCGAATGGCCTACTCCTGCATCTACTGCCTATTGTCTAATAATAATATATACTTGAAGTATTTTAGCAGGCAAAAAAAGTTTTTGTTTCAAATTGATTTATTTACAAAGATGCTTGTAATTTCTTCCTGCAAACTTGGGGTCTTATTTTCAGAATAACTGTCTCTTCCGTGTTACAAGATCACAAGAGTCTGGCTAGAAGTAAAATAAAATGTTTAAAATAAAACAATCCCAAACGATGCTTTGGGCTCTAAGCCGTATGTTTTTAAAGAATTTTATTAATTACAATGAAGGCCCTATTAAGTAATTTTTTGAACTAAATCATTTTTGTTTTAGTTTGTGAAACATTCAGAAAAGGTCATCACTTTGGATTTTACAGATATATGCGTTTATTCCATGAGAAAGAACTTGATTAAATAAAGATAGAGGAAGATTAGAGAAAGGCTGGTTTTTGGGATGAGTAATTTTCTCCAGTAAAGAGGGGATTAAATTTAAAGCAATAACACTAGTCACGTGTCGGCCAGAACGAGAACGGCAGATTCATTTTCTTGAAGGATATCAGAAAATCACTAGCGTTTTCACAACAAATTAGCAGCTTTTATAATCATTGTTGTGTTGGCACCAACTGAATCAAATTTGTCACCAGCTGTGGTGGAAGTGAAATCGCAACCCTACTCGTTATTAGGCCGCTATCAGTATCACGTCTCAGTCTCACAGAACAGAAGTGATGAAACGGAACACTTCCAAGTTTAAATATGTCTTCTCCCAGGGAATTTCTCTGCGGGTTGTACACAAGCAAGTGCTTTAGCACAGCTCACAGTGTCCACTATGTACAGTATTGAGAGAGTGTGAATTTCAGTGAAGTAATTGTAATTGTGTAACTTTATTTTTAAATAATAATTGAATTACTTCCTCAGACAAGGCCAGGCTGGAGATGGGTTGTGGCTGTGGCACAAGGGAGCTGATGGGACCATTGTGGCCACATCCATGATATCTGCAGAAAAAGGAATTTCAACTCAAGAGCTGATGAGCTAGAGTGTGAGAGTCAGATGTTGCTTTGTGTCAGTGAGGGGAAGGTGTTTTGAACAGGCTGGCTCAAGACATAGTAACACTTTGAATCACCTATTGAAGAAATGGTGATTCAAGAGGGACAAAAGAGTGAGGCAAGATTCATGCAGCTTCTATGAATGCGAGCAAAAGTTGAAAAGATGATAATCAAATTGGACATTTTCAACCTCTCACTTCTGATGTCTGAGGTTCCCACCTGCTTTAAAAGGGCATCAATAATACCAGTGCCCAAGAAGAGCGAGGTGGCATGCCTCAATGACTATCGACCAGTGGCACTAACGCCTGTGGTGATGAAATGCTTTGAGAGGCTGATCATGGCGCAAATCAACTCCTACCTTGACAAGAACCTGGACCCACTGCAGTTCGCTTACCGCCACAACAGATCAACGGTGGATGCGATCTCACTGGCTCTCCACTCTGCTCTGGAACACTTGGACTACAAAAACTCATGTGTCAGGCTGTTATTCATTGACTATAGCTTGGCGTTTAATACCATCATCCCCTCCAAGCTGGTTACCAAGCTCTCAAATCTGGGTGGAAGAGCTCTCTGGTCCTAGAACACCGATGCAATTATAAAGAAAGCACATCAGTGCCTGTACATCCTGAGAAGATTACGGAGAGTCGGTACTTCAAGGAGGACTCTCTCGAACTTCTACAGGTGCACAGTAGAGAGCTTGCTGACCGGTTGCATCGTGGCTTGGTTCGGCAACTTGAGCGCCCAGGAGCGGAAAAGGCAAAAAGTTGTAAACACTGCCCAGGCCATCACCAGCTCCGACCTCCCTACCATTGAGGGGATCTATCGCAGTCGCTGCCTCAAAAAGGCTGCCAACATCTTCAAGGACCCATACCATCCTGGCCACACACTCATCTCTCCGTTGCCAACAGGTAGAAGGTACAGGGGCCTGAAATCTGCAACATCCAGGTTCAGGAATAGCTACTTCCCCACAGCCATCAGACTACTAAACACAACTTCACACAAACCCTGAACTATAACAGCCTATTGCACATTATCTGTTTATTTATGTGTGTATATATATATATATTCTATGGTATATAGACACCCTGTTCTGTATTTATGCCTGCAATATTCTATTGTGCTGCAGCAAGCAAGAATTTAATTGTCCTATCTGGGACACATAACAATAAAACTCTCTTGACTTGACATGGTACAGAAAGCTATTCTAATTGCAGGAATGAAAAGGAGCTAGCAAAGTTCAGGGATAAATATTATTCCTCACAGCTACAAGTATGAATGTCAAAGGCTGTGTTGCTTGCCCAGTACACATGATTAGGGCATTACCCTTGAGCTGAAGAGAAATTGAGTGGGATGAAAGATCCAGTTGCCATGATCCATCTGAAAACTAACAACACAGAAAGGATAACAGTAAGGTCTAAATTCAAAGGTAGATTCATAAAATATATTAATCTATGATATACTACCAAAGCCTCAGTAAATTGCCAATGGATCAATAATTTCAGAGAATTGAACATGTGGATAAATGATTGAGGTTTTAACTCATGGGGCATTTAAACCCACAATGGGGAAAAGGGGATAGACACCAAATGCTGGAGTAACTCAGCAGAACAAGCGGCATCTATGGAGAGAGGAATTGATGACGTTTTGGGTCGAGACCCTTCTGCAGACTGAGGTAGTCCCTCAGTTTGAAGAAGGATCTCGACCCGAAACATCACCCATTCCTTCTCTCCCGCGACGCTTCCTGTCCCATTGAACTACTACAGCATTTTGTGTCTATCTTTGGGGTAAACCAGCATCAGCAATTCCTTCCTACACATTGGGGAAAAGGGGACTGGTTTAGATGATGCAAATCTAAACCAAAACATCTAGCTCAAAAAAAAAGGTTGGTTAACCAAAACTGTTTGATTCAATATTGAGTTCCAAGGGCCATACTGCGTCTAGATGGAATACGAGGTGCTGTTTCTCAAGTTTCCAAAAGGCATCTTTGGAATGACGTAGGATGCCAAACACGGAGGTCAGAGCATGAGCGGGGCAGGCCAAAGGATAGTCAACTTTTGAATCATTTCGCTTTGGAAGGCGACTCCGGATTGTCAAAGCTGCCACAGCCAGGCATAAAAACAGCTTTTTTCCATGAGTAGTAGCTCTACTCAATAACCAAAAATCTGTAGCCTCCTTTTGCTCTAGTATTTTATTTAATTCACATCTTTAATCAATAATGTTTTATTATTAATGTTTAATGTTTTATGTATCATTCTTAACTGTATGGCACGTTGTCACTTGCGGGCGGAGCACCAAGGAAAATTCCTTGTATGTGAATACTTTGCCAATAAACTTATTTATTCATTCGAGTACAATACAGGCTGTTGCAGGATCAGGCAAGTGCTCCATTCCTGAGAATCATCGGTAAACTCCAGATTTCCATAGTAATCCATATTGCATTGCTCTACACACTTGTCATTAATCTTTCATTTCATTAAATAATCCAAACAAAATATATTTCACAACCTCATATGTGTCAATATAATTTACATCTACTGGACTACATTTTGCTCTGGCACTTGAGTAGAAAATGCAGTAGCCAATTGGCATACCCAAAGAACCATGAAAAGCAAATTTTTCACGAGATTTTAGTTAACAGGCTTATTGAGTATAAAGTACAAGCGATTGTACTTTGCAACCTCGAGATCCTGGGGAGGTAAGGAGGGAGTGTGGGGGAGGAGAGGGGATAGAGGGAGAGGAGGGGAGTTATGGAGGGAGGGAGTGACTGAGGGTAGGGAAAAGGAGGTGAGGGATTGGGTAGGGTAGGAGGAGAGGAAAAAGAAGATAGCGGAGGTGAGGAGGGAGAGTGGGGAGGGGGGGGAATAGAGGGAGAGGAGGGGGGAGTAGAGGAGGGGCGGTGGGGGAGGTAGGGAGTTGGGAATAGAGGAAGAGGTGGGGAGTGGGGGAGGTGAGGAGGGATAGTGGGGGGGGTAGGGGAAATGAGGAGTGGGGGGGGCTGGGGGTGGGTAGGGAGGGGAGAAGAGTTATGGAGGGAGGGAGGAGGGAGTGACTGAGGGTGGGGGAAAGGAGAGGGAGAGAGCGGTGAGGGAGGGATTGCGGAGGGGAGAGGGGAAAGAAGGAGGGTGAAGAGGAGGGTGAGAGAGTGCTAGGGACGAGGGGAAATAAGCTGTGCCTGTGCAGTAGGGGGCTATGGGAGAATGGTGGAATATTGCGTTGGGGGACCAAGCCTCCTGTGTGACAGGGCCCCAACGGGTCCCACTTAGTCTAGTAACCGCTAATATTAGGGATTGCTTCCTTATATTAAGCTACACATTTAAATGTGTACCAAACCATGTCTGGAGCAACAACCTTAAATTCATCCAACGTGTACCACACAGCTGACAAACCAATCTGGCAACAAATCTGGTAACCACTGGTATTCCACCTCAACATAACATGCAAAATATACTCGAGATTTTCAAAGGTCAAAAATGAATGATTTTTGAAAGACGAGTACTTTACACATCTTCACTTGAAACAAAATATTTGATTTCAAATTTATTAAATCCCTAACACTGCATAAAATTAGGGAAAAGACACAGATGGCTAATAGATTCTCAGCACGCAAACAGTTAAAGCAAGCTCGATGATAGCAGAGAAGCTCTGCCGTATTACACAAAGTACTCAGTGGGGAAACATGACAGACAGAGAGAAAATTGCATACTAAAAATAGCAACTGCAGTGCAATGACGACCTGAAAACTTCCATTATAAAAAACTGCAAAGAAAAATTGAATGCTGCTCTCTAAAATTCCTTAACTCTTAACGTGCTAATCATTGTTCAGTTTCCAGAGAAAACCAGTCTGTGCAATATTATTTTGGCTCTTTTTTGAAATACTTAATTAGGAAAGCTCAAACCAAAATACTTAATAGAAAGATGAATTTATATAAAACATTTTTTTAAAGTTTATTCTGTGCAATAATGAAAAAAGAAATTATATTGTTTATACCTAGTTGCCTTAGTAAATATAATAGAAGGTAGACAAAAATGCTGGAGAAACTCAGTGGGTGAGGCAGCATCTGTGGAGCAAAGGAATAGGAGACGTTTCGGGTCGAGACCCTTCTTCAGACTGGGGGGTGGGGGGGGCGGGAAAATGAAAAGAAGAGGCGGAGACAGTAGACTGTGAAGCTAGGAAGGGGAGGGGAAGGAGGGAGAAAGCAAAGACTACCTGAAATTGGAGGTCAATGTTCATACCAAAATATAATGGTCAATTGACTTCATGAACTGCAGTTTGGACAGTGTTTATGTGTTACATAGAGTGTTCCAACATTTTGACCCAATTATGATAAAATTGGCAATATATTCCAAGTGAATTGCAACATCGCATGAAGAAGAAATTGGACATAATAATGGATCTCTTCGTTTGCTGTCCTTTACCTCAGGATGGCAAGGGACCAATGTTTTGAAAGGGGTTTGAAAGAATAACACTTGGTGAGCTATCTAAATTCTATTATCGTGTACATGAGTGGGTGGGCTGCCAATGAATGAACTGCCTTTACCTGGATAGCATCCATCTTGAAAATGGTTGATCTGCATCTGCTAATCCACACAAGTGGAAAGTCTTGTATCATCCAGATGGTAGTCAGTGGGCAAAGTCACTACTCATCTAAAACTGAACATTTGCCTGTTCTACCAGATTCGTAATTGATTTTGGTAATTGAAGACCCCAGTACATGGGTATGTTAACTTCATTGATTATCATTATCGCACTGAGCATTATTTTTCTCCTCCAGATGATCCCCCACCTTAACCACATACTTTCCTAAATACGAACAGCAAGTCATATCCACCCATTTCCCCTGCATTTATTAGGTACGTTACAAAACTTACATTTGGCGGTGCTGCAGTTCTGCCGCTGGCCGTGTGCGCGACTTTGGCGCTTTTAAGGGGGGGGGGGGGGGCGAGGTTAAAATGCGTTTTTTCCCTTGCCACCGGAATAATATTTTGTCGGAGTGTGATCTATTTCTGGTTATTTTTACATATACACTTGCTTATTTAGGGGACTTTAATCAATATTTCATGTTGCGAAACAGTGATTTAGTCCCCATATGAACCGGCAGAATTTTTCCTGCCGATATTGGGTTTAAATTCACCGCAACCGCAACGTTCCAATCCATCGTGTTCCAGAAAATCCCACTCGCAAGCTGATTTAAAAAGCCCATTAATTTACAGGCATTAAACACAAAATTCCTTCAATTTGGCCTATAAATTAATGACAATTAGATTTTAAAATCATGTCATATTGTGAATTCTTGTGTGAATGTTATTTGGACACTTAGGCTTTAAAAAAAATGTTAATATTTTCTTAAGAAATGGATAGATGTTTAGATCTAGTAATTGGGTAACTAAGTAATTATATGCTTTAATTTCAGGTCATCCAAGTAAGATTTTTTCATATTAGTTTCAGAATGCTTCAATCTTTAATAACTGAAAACTTCTTTCAGTTCTCTTAATTTTTAAGAAAGTTATGGGCTTTTGACTGTCCTCGATCACAACTTTTGTGTTGTCAATGGAAAGGCAATATGAAACAAGATGCTAATTTCCGAGTATGAAAATGGCCATAACTTTTTTAATACTGAAGATATGAAAGTGAATTAGGTGTCAAATTAAACTTCTTTGTATGCTTTATCTGATGGAATAAATTGCAGACTTGAATTTTTTAATCTCAAAATTTTGTAACATTGCTACATTTATTGATCCACACTGCCAATCCATCCACCAGTGCTTTGATTTTTTAATTCTCATCGCTCCTATAAAAACCATTCATATCTCATCTACCCTAGCTTCAACTTTGACGAGTCCTACAAACCTCAGACCTGTAAATTCCATCTAGATTTCCACATTTCTTACCTTTTCAATGGCACTGTGCCCGCAATTATCAAGTTTAAGTCAGCTTCCATTACACCATGTTAACCCTTGCTCCACCCAGGCAGTGATATTTTTATATAAATCCAGTGAGTGGAATAACTGATTTGGACAGAACACCAAGTACTGGAGTACTAACTCAGTGGGTCAGGCAACATCTCTGGACGACATGGATAGGCAATGTTTCAGGTTGGGAACCTCTTCTGTCTGAAGAAAGATCTTGACCCAAAACGTTAGGTGTCTGTGTCCAAAGAAGTTGCATGACCTGCTAAGTTACTCCAGCACTGTGTTCTACAAAAGATTCCAGCATCTGCACATCCTTGCGTCTCCAATAGATTTGGATAACTATATATCCTGTGACCTGTACAGAAATGAAAATGGCTGGGATGACAAGAGCACAGGGATAGCTATTCAGCCTAGAGTCCATATTGGATCTATCAAAGGGCATGCCAGTTAGTTTCATAGAAGATAGACACAAAATGTTGGTGTATGTAACTCAGCGGGACAGGCAGAATATCTGAAGAGAAGGAATGGGAACATTTCAGGTTGAGACCCTTCTTCAGGCAAACAAATAAACCAGCATCTGCAGTTCCTTCCTACACAGTCAGTTTTCATTGCCTTCTTCTTCCAACATTGCACTGCAGTTTTCATCTCTCGAATACTTATCCAATTATCTTTTGAAAGTTTTTATCGTGTCAGTTTCCGGCACAATTAATCCCAATCGTAAACTAAAGAAGGTTCTCGACCCGAAACGTCACCCATTTCTTCCCAAGAGATGCTGCCTGTCCCGCTGACTTACTTCAGCATGTTGTGTCTATCTTCCGTAAACATTAATTACTTTCAATTCGTTCTCTTTGTTAACATTGCTTCTTTTGCCGATCATCTTAATTCTATGCCCTTTGGCAGAAGGCTTGATAAGCAATGAAAATATTTATCTAATGTCCATAAAATATATATCTAATCTTTATGGACTAATAAAGGCACTTCACTATTTTGATTGCTTCTATCAAAATGCTTCTTAGACCATTCCGACATTTAATGGATAGGCAATGTTTCAGGTTGCGAACCTCTTCGCCTATCCATACAGCTCTGATTCCTTAATTCCAGAATCAAAGATTAAAGTTCTGGCAAAGAAAACCTACAATGGAAAGACAGCCTCAAAAAAGTTGGAAGAATTAGAAGCTGTTGAGTCATAGAATGATAAGTGATAAAGTGTGCAAACAGGCCCTTCAATCCAACTTGCACACACCGGCCTACATGTCCCACCTGCCAGCATTTGATCCATACCCCTCCAAACCTGTCCAACTGCCTCTTAAATGTTGGGATAGTCCCTGCCTCAACTACCTCCTCTGGCAGCTTGTTCCATACATCTGCCACCCTTTGTGTGAAAAAACTCCAGTATATTCCTTGCTGTTCATACCCGGCCCCCTTTTTTTCTCCCTATCTTTTTTTTAAAAAGTGATTATGTCTGCTTCTTTCCAATTCACATTCTAAAAACAGATATTTTTGATAGGAAAACCAAAGTATTTGTTACATCTTTAAAATCCCATACAGTGGGAATTAGGTCCACATAATTGATCAGATATTGAACCATTAATTTATTCAGTACTTTTATCGATATTAAAATTACTTAGTCCATCAAAAAGACTAAACTGCATTCCTTTTACTTTAATCCTCTGGCAAAAATTAAACAAAATATTGTGAGATCGTATTGGGAAATAAGAAAATGTAAGGGCAAAATAAATAGAAAGTTCGTCTCCTGCTGCCTGCTCCGTCATTAAATGTCTTGCTGATCTTTTACCTCACTTCCCTGCACTAACCCCATATTCTTTGATTTCCTCAATATCGCAAAACGTATTGATCCCTGCCTTGAACATATCCAACGACCTGGCCGTTAACATCTGGATAAAGAATCATGTTCTCATTTCCATTCCGAATGACCAGTCTCCTATTTTAAGACTGGCACATGGTTCCAGGTACCTCAGCCAGGTATCAGCCAACTGAATCATCCTACCACAGCAAGCGAGCAGTGCTGAACTACTATCTTCCTCTTTGGTGACCCTCAGACTATCCTTGATTGGACTTTGCTAGCTTTCCCTTGCACTATACCAGGGGTCGGCAACCTGCGGCCCATGGGCCGGATCCGTAACCCAAAATAACGCGGCCCGCAGCCATAAACCAAATTACACACAACACTTATCCGAGGGTAGTTCTTACACACACACACAGCCAATTCCATATCACAACACCTGTCGACTCACTCTCTCTCTCTCTCCGTCCCTACCCTCTCACCCCCTCTTCCATCCTCCCGACCACCTAGAATGAAAGCGTCCCCCACCCTGGCGCGTGTGAAACTGAAGCGGGCTGAGAGTGGCTTCAACGAGGCGGTGCCGGAGCGGTTTCCTCGGAAGCCCAGCAGCAGGCGGGCTGGAGAAAAGCGTAGCATCAGCAGGGTCAGTGAGGAATTCCACTCCGGCCACAGTGTTGCACTTCAGTTGTAGTTTGTCGCTGGGGATAATTGTCTTTTTGTTGCTATTCTTTAAAACTATAATCTCTGGAGCGCAGAAGGTTAAGGGGGGACTTGATAGAGGTCTTTAAAATGATGAGAGGGATAGACAGAGTTAATGTGGACAAGCTTTTCCCTTTGAGAATAGGGAAGATTCAAACAAGAGGACATGACTTTAGAATTAAGGGACAGAGGTTTAGGGGTAACATGAGGGGGAACTTCTTTACTCAGAGAGTGGTAGCGGTGTGGAATGAGCTTCCAGTGGAAGTGGTGGCGGCAGGTTCGTTGGTATCATTTAAAAATAAATTGGATAGGCATATGGATGAGAAGGGTATGGAGGATTACGGTATGAGTGCAGGCAGGTGGGACTAAGGGAAAATAAAAGTTGTTCGGCACGGACTTGAAGGGCCGAGATGGCCTGTTTCCGTGCTGTAATTGTTATATGGTTATATGGTTATAATTAATTATTAACTATGATGATAGATGTGGCCCAACATCCACTCACAGACATGGGTCCTGGCTCCCATGCAGAACAAGGTTGCCGACCCCTGCACTATACATTATTCGCTTATCATGTATTTATCTGTATGCTGTCAATGGCTCAATTGTAATCATGTATTGTCTTTCGACTGACTGGATAGCACGCAACAAAAGCTTTTTACTGTACCTTGGCACACATGACAATAAACTAAACTAACTGAATTTTGAGCATTTTAATTAGGTCATCTTTCATTCTTCTAAACCCTAGACATGTATAGGCTCCATATCCGTATCTCACCTCAGACAATAATCCCACCATCCCAGGAATTAGTCTTAATGAGTGGACTCAGCTGATGGAGGATCCCAACCCGAAACATCGTCTGTCCATCTCCCTCCACAGATGCTGCCTTGTCTGCAAAGATTCTCCAGCACCGTTTGTAGCTAGCGATTGTACTCCTTCTGTTGCAAGTATACCCTTTCTCAGGTAGGCAGATGAGTTCTGTGCACAATACTGCAGCTGCAGTCTGGAATTTTGGCAGAGATGCTTTCACCTATCTCTGCCTTCAAGGATTCCATGAATATTTTTCACTAATCACTTCCTTTCGGGATATTTGTAGCAGCTCTTACAATCTGTTTTGATACTTCTTGTGATTCAGATTAGAGGGGAGACGACAGGGTGGAAATAAAAGCAAAATATACAGCAGCAACTATTTATTCGATGGCTTAGTTTAGAATTATTCAGGCCTCCAAGCAGCAAGGTCAGCTTGAGGTCACAATCTCTCATTTCTCCTCACATTACATTGGCTGTCTGCAGCTCTAGGCCAATATACTGTGTGTGTGTGTGTGTATATATATATGTATATACATATATGTATGTATATATATATATATATATATACACACACATATTAGCATTTATATATATATCTAAATGCTACTCTATTAAATATTGTGCTTGTTTCTCTACAATAGCATTCTAAATCTTGTCAAATTAATCAAAATTGTCCAATATTAATTTACTATCTGGGATTCAAATATTTTTTAATGATTTTTTATGATAATGATTTTTTTTTGAAGATGACACAATTGAGCTCTCAATACACACAATCATCCTTAATGCATACACATAGTTAATCATGGTGGCAATGCAATGGGAGGTCCAAACAAAACTTGACCCTCCACTAACGTTATTCAGTCACTGAAAGCTCATCGCAACCTTATTATTTTCAGTTCATTCACCCCTTTTAGCCTACAAGTACAATTGTACTTTATATAGGTATGTTACAAAACTTACCTTGAGCAGCGCTGCAGTTCTGCCGCTCCACGTGTGCGCGACTTTGGCGCGTTTCAGAGGGGGGCGGGCTTAAAATGAGGTTTTTCTGCAGACTGGGAAAATCGATCCATGTCGGGCGATTTGGTTGCGGAAGAAAAAACGCTCCGACATTTCATCAATGAAGGTATTTTTAAATTACTCTAAATTATTTATTAACTAGAGTAATTTAAAAATCACCTTCAAAAGCCGTGAGCACCGACAACCGGAAGGATTTTGCGTAGGGGAGAAGAAGGTAAATAGTTTATTTTTATATTAAAAGTTGGTTTTTCGGGAGGCTTTAATAATATTTTCATGTTGCGAAATGGGGTCCAAACAAACAAACAGTATTTTTCCTCCTGACTTCACCGCTAACCGCAACGTTCCAATCCACCGCATTCCACTAAAACCCACTAGCTAGTTGATTTAAATGGCCATTAATTTACAGGCATTAAACACTAAATTCCTTCTATTTGGCCCAAAATTCATGAAAATGAGATTTAAAAGTGATGTTATATTGTGGATTATTGTGTGAATGTTATTTGGACACTTAGGCAATTTAAAAAAAGTTTATCTTTTCTTAAGAAATGGATAGATGTTTAGATCTACTCATTGAATTTTGTAATTAGATAACTAACTAATTATATGCTTTAATTTCAGGTCATCCAAGTAAGATTGTTTCATATTTGTTTCAGAATGCTTCAATCTATAATAACTGAAAATTTCATTGAGTTCCCTTAATTTTTAAGAAAGTTATGGGCTTTTAACTTTTCCACATCACACCTTTTGAATTAAGTCAATTGAAAGGCAATGGGGAACAAGATGCTAATTCCCGAGTATGAAAATGGCCATAACTTTCTTAATACTGAAGATATGAAAGTAAATTAGGTGTCAAATTAAACTTCTTTTTATGCTTTATCTGATGGGATAAATTGAGATTTAAAAAATTTTTAAATCTCAAAATTTTGTAACATTGCTACTTTATACAGCTCAGTTCCTGATCCTCAGTTCAGCTACTGACACCATTTCAGTTAATGAACTAAATACCTCACCTAGTCTAGTCTGAAGAAGGGTCTCAACCCGAAACGTCACCCATTCCTACTCTTCAGAGGTGCTGCCTGTCCCGCTGAGTTACTCCAGGATTTTCCGTATCTCACCTCAGACAATAATCGCACCATCCCAGGAATTAGTCTTAATGATTGGACTCATTTAAGCATTCGCTTAATAATAGTGGAGTCAGGGGATATGGGGAGAAGGCAGGAATGGGGTACTGATTGGGGATGATCAGCCATGATCACATTGAATGGCGGTGCTGGCTCGAAGGGCCGAATGGCCTATTCATGCACCTATTGTCATTTTAGAAACATAGAAACATAGAAAATAGGTGCAGGAGAAGGCCATTCGGCCCTTCGAGCCTGCACCGCCATTCAATGTGATCATGGCTGATCATCCAACTCAGTATCCCGTACCTGCCTTCTCTCCATACCCCCTGATCCCTTTAGCCACAAGTGCCACATCTAACGCCCTCTTAAATATAGCCAATGAACTGGCCTCAACTACCTTCTGTGGCAGAGAATTCCAGAGACTCACCACTTTCTGTGTAAAGAATGTTTTCCTCATTTCGGTCCTAAAGGAATTCCCCCTTATCCTTAGACTGTGACCCCTTGTTCTGGACTCCCCCAACATCGGGAACAATCTTCCAGCATCCAGCTTGTCCAACCCCTTAAGAATTTTGTAAGTTTCTATAAGATCCCCCCTCAATCTTCTAAATTCCAGCGAGTACAAGCCTAGTCTATCCAATCTTTCCTCATATGAAAGTCCTGACATCCCAGGAATCAGTCTAGTGAATCTTCTCTGTACCCCCTCTATGGCAAGGATGTCTTTCCTCAGATTTGGAGACCAAAACTGTACGCAATACTCCAGGTGTGGCCGCACCAAAACCCTGTACAACTGCAGTAGAACCTCCCTGCTCCTATACTCAAATCCTTTCGCTATGAATGCCAACATACCATTTGCTTTCTTCACTAATTGCTGCACATGCATGCCTACTTTCAATGACTGGTGTACCATGACACCCAGGTCTTGTTGCATGTCCCCCTTTCCTAATCTGCCACCATTCAGATAATAGTCTACCCTCATGTTTTTGCCACCAAAGTGGATAACCTCACATTTATCCACATTATACTGCATCTGCCATGCATCTGCCCATTCACTCAGCCTATCCAAATCACCCTGCAGCCTCCAAGCATCCTCCTCACACCTAACTATACCCCCCAGCTTGGTATCATCTGCAAATTTGGAGATGTTGCATTGAATTCCCTCGTCCAAATCATTAATATATATTGTAAATAGCTGGGGTCCCAGCACTGAGCCTTGCGGTACCCCGCTAGTCACTGCCGGCCATTCTGAAAAGGATCCGTTTACTCCTACCCTTTGCCTCCTGTCTGCTAGCCAGTTCTCTATCCACATCAATACTGAACCCCCAATACCGTGTGCTTTAAGTTTGTATGCTAATCTCTTATGCGGGACCTTGTCGAAAGCCTTCTGAAAGTCTAGATATAACACATCCACTGGTTCTCCCTTATCCACTCTACTAGTTACATCCTCGAAAAATTCTATCAGATTTGTCAGACATGATTTACCTTTCGTAAATCCATGCTGACTTTGTCCAATGATTTCACCACTTTCCAAATGCGCTGCTATCCCATCTTTAATAACCGACTCTAACAGTTTCCCCACTACCGATGTTAGACTAACTGGTCTGTAATTCCCCGCTTTCTCTCTCCCTCCTTTTTTAAAAAGTGGGGTTACATTAGCTACCCACCAATCCTCAGGAACTACTCCAGAATCTAAGGAATTTTGAAAAATTATCACTAATGCATCCACTATTTCTGTGGCTACCTCCTTGAGTGCTCTGGGATGCAGACTATCTGGCCCTGGGGATTTATCGGCCTTCAATCCGTTCAATTTACCCAACACCACCTCCCGGCTAACCTGGATTTCACTCAGTTCCTCCATCTTATTTGACCCCCGTTCCACTGCTATTTCCGGCAGATTATTTATGTCTTCCTTAGTGAAGACAGAACCAAAGTAGTTATTCAATTGGTCTGCCATGTCCTTGTTCCCCATGATCAATTCACCTGCTTCTGACTGCAAGGGACCAACATTTGTTTTAACTAGTCTCTTTCTCTTCACATATCTATAAAAACTTTTGCAGTCAGTTTTTATGTTCCCTGCCAGTTTCCTTTCATAATCTATTTTCCCTTTCCTAATTAAGCCCTTTGTCCTCCTCTGCTGGATTCTGAATTTCTCCCAGTCCTCCGGTAGGCTGCTTTTTATGGCAAATTTGTATGCCTCATCTTTTGTTTTTATACTATCCCTGATTTCCCTTGTTATCCATGGATGGACCACCTTCCCCGATTTATTCTTTTGCCAAACTGGTATGAACAACTTTTGTACTTCATCCATGCAGTCTTTAAATACCTTCCATTGCACGTCCACTGTCAACCCTTTAAGAATCACCTGCCAATCTTCAGTTTAAACAAGCATCCGCAGTTCCTTCCTACACATGACTTAAAGGGTAATCTCTTTGTGACGGTGTTGATCTAATTCTTATTCTAAATGGTGATTTTCAATGTGGAAAGAGCTCTTAAACTATCCTAGGCGAGTAAATGCAATGTATATCAATGAGACGTCCGCTTAGTCTACAGTGATTGAGAATGCCAATGGATATGATAGTGGATGGAATATTAATAAGCTGGATGCTTTATGCCCCATGACCTTTGAGTTTCTGAAGTGTTACTTGAGCTGCACTTTATTCTGAGTTTTGAGATGGTACTATAAACAGAGAGCCTACATCGGAACACAAATATGCCTTGTGTGATAAGAATGTCACACCTCACAATCTACCAAACCTCTTGCCCCATCAGTCTGCAGATCTAAAATGGCCTCTTTAGCTAGCTCAGAATCCTCAAAAATGGAGCAGCAGTAAATTCATCTTAGTTCTGAGGAACTGCCAAAGAAAACGACTCATCCAGGCAAGTGGAGTACAATCCACCACACTTTTCTGTCCTTTGTAGATGGTGGAAGCTTTGGGGAGGGCAAGTATCTAACCAGTTCTAGTAGCCATCATATTGGTAGATACATATGGAATAGAACATGGTTCACTGTGTGTACATCACCACTTCGAGCCTTAGTGAAAGAAATGTCACTGATGAGGCTGCTGCACATGATTGAACCTGGGACACTGACTTGGGGAACTCCTCCGACTGAGATGATTCACCTCCAACAACTATCTTCCTTTATGAGAGATATAATTAATGGATCCCACCACTGTTAGAGATATTCTTAGAACTACCTCCTCCTGCGGGATTTAATTGTCTGCCACCATTCAAGACTACAGATGTACAGGCTGGTAGAGCTTTGATCTGATCTATGTGTTATGGGATTGCCTTGTTCTGTCTATTACCTGCAGCTTTTGCCAGTCAGCAAAATAGGCAGTTCTGTGTGGAGGTTGCACATTGATTCAGGGTAAAATTAGGAGTTTCTAGTAAAGCGAGTAACATTAGTGTAGGGATTGTAGCAGAATACTGCTTTGCAGCTCCATATAATGTCTCACAAAAGCTGAACATGGAGTTGCCAGATTCGAGTTCCCAGCCTATTCCCATTGAAAGACCACAATGTGCTGGAGTAACTCAATAGACAATAGGTGCAGGAGTAGGCCATTTGGCCCTTCGAGCCAACACCTCCATTCAATGTGACCATGGCTGATCAGGGTCAACAGGTCAGGCAGCATCCCTAAAGAACATGAATATGTGATTCTGTTCCATTCTGTAGTTTGTTTGTTTGTTTTTTGCACAAAGTCCGTGAGCGTTGCCACTTTTCATTTCACTGCACATCTCGTATGTGTATGTGACGAATAAACTCGACTTGACTTGAGGTGACATTTCGGATCGAGCCCTTCTTCAGTCTGAAGAAGGGTCCCGGCCTGAAACATCACCTTTCCGTGTTCACCAGAGCTGGTGTCTGACCAGCTGAGTTATTCCAGAACTGTTAATTTTTGTAGATCAGCATCTGTGATTCCTTGTTTCTATATTTCTCTATTCCCATTGAACCAGATAACTCAATGGAGAATATCTTCACTATGATAGATTAGTGAGAACTCCAAAGACTGTTCCCTTTTAACTGTAAATTAGAGTGCCATTAACAATGCACATATCAAGACATTGTCAGGACTGTGATAGAGCTGCCTGGAATTTGTCCACATTTACAATTACTATGTCATGCCTGTCTAATATATGGCTTATTCATCCCGTCCCCTGCAAAGAGAACTTTGAGTGGTTGATGCAGTAATGTCGAATGCCAATACCAAGGTTCAAGAGTCAAGAGTGTTTTATTGTCATGTCTCAGATAGAACAATGAAATCCTTACTTGCAACAGCACAACAGAATACGTAAACATAGTACACTGTAAACAATATAATAAATGAGAAAAAAGTTCAGTATGTGTATATACACACAAATGCATACGTACATATTAAAAATAAACAAGCAATAGAAAATGGCGGCGCTGAAATGGCGCAGCCTCTGCAGCTCGTCTTTCCTTTTTTTGGTCCCGTTTGCTGTGGTTTTTACATTGTTTTTATATTGTTTTTAGCTGTGTATATGTGGGAGGTGGGGAACTTTTAAATCTCTTCCCTGCACGGGAGACCCGACCTTTTCCCTGTCGGGTGTCCGTTATCTTTGGGGCCTAGCACCGTGGAGCGGCCTCCAGCCGGAACGACCTGTGTGCTCCATTCGCGGAGCCTGTGGACTTACCATCGTGGGGCTGGCTGGCCTCGGAGCGTGGAGAGCTGTGGTGGCGCGTGGCTGCGGCCAGAGTTCGGGGGCTCCAGCCGCAGGCCTGTGGACAGTGACATCGGGAGACCGGTTTTCGGAGCTCCCGTGGCGGCAGCTTCTCCCGCCCGAGTTGTGGGGTTGAAAGAGACCCAGAGCGGGGCCTGACACCGCCCAGCGCGGTTTTAACGGCTGCGGGACTTGCCATCACCCGCCGGGGGCTCCAACATTAAGACCCAGAGCATGGCCTTGCATCACCGGCGCGGCTTTAGCGGTCGCGGGACTTGCCATCGCCTGCCAGGGCGATAACATCGGGAGAGGATGGAGAGCAGGGGAGAGACAAGACTTTGCCTTCCATCACAGTGGGGAGGAGACTGTGATGGATATCTGTGTGAATTGAGTTGGTTGTGTGCTTTGTATAATCGTTTCTTTTTGCTGCCAAAGGGACCAAAGATGGAAATTAGCTATAATCTTGCATATTTACATGTAAATGTTCATCAATATGCACTGTCCCTGTTTAAATAAAAAAAGTTAAAACATTAAAAATATTAACAATGCAATAATAGCAATGATGATCTATGTAGTCCAGAGCTTATTTGAGGTTGTAGTGTTTAATAGCCTAATGGCTGTAGGGAAGAAGCTGTTCCTGAACCCAGACGTTACAGTTTTCAGGTTCCATTATTCGGTGCTCCAAATGGTTTTATGCCTTTGGTTCAATCTGCAGTTCATGATAGAACAGAAGGGCTGACTAGAGGGCATTTAAGAAAAGCTGGAACGGAAATACGTATTGATGCGTTGGGAAAAGCCGAACATTAAATGTCTCAAAAAGTTATAATCTGTGATGGGGGGGGGGAGAAAACAAGATCATTTTAAGAAACAAAAAAAAACTAAAATGGAAAAATAGGTTTCCAAGCTCATTTTAAACTGCTCTTCAGTATGTGGAACTCTGACAAGCTCATTTATTTCACATCCTTGGTTGGTTTGATAACTGCCAAGAACATGCTTGTGTTTGTAAAGTAAAGGGTCACGGATTATTCATTTCACTTTCTTCATTTGTAGGTTCTATGGTGTTAGCTGCAACAGGAGTCAAGGATTTTTTCTGTTTCACTTACTCAATGTTCAGGACTTGTTAATGTCAAACTCCAATTCCTCAGGCACTTCAATTGCCGGTCATGCTCATAAAATATACATTTCTAATTCCTTGGAAGCATAAAATACACCTTGTTGCACTGATCTTTTTCAATAATCGGTGTTATTGCCGGAGATAATGTCAGGCAAAGGAGAATGCAAGGAAATTAAGAAGTGGATTCCTTAATTAACTGCCAATTAATTTTGCAGCCAAGCTAAACTTGATATGCATAATTCATGCCGCTGACTCACCATTATGTAAAAAAATTCTATTGCATCCCTCACTACATCAATACAAAGCTAACGGTATTGATTCATTCAAAACAAAACATATTGCACATTGCACTTGCTTGTAGTAACCTCAGGTGGAGATATACAATGTCCTGCTGACCCAAAATGACGGTCCGAGTTAGGGCAACACAGTAGCGCAACAGTAGAGTTGCTGCCTTACAGCGCCAGAGACCCTGACCACAGGTGCTGTTTGTCCAGAGCTTGTACATTCTCCCTGTGACCACGTGGGTTACCTCCCACACTCCCAAGACATACAGGTTTCTAGGTTCATTGGCTTCTGTAAAATTGGCCCTATGTGCACAGGATAGAATTAGTGCATGAGGTGATCGCTGGTTGGTGCGGACTTGATGGGCTACAGGGCCCATTTTCACGCTGTATCTCCAAATCTAAAACTAGTTACATCACAGAATATATTCCCATCCGCTCCCCTCCACAACCCCACCCTTTTATGTTTTCTACTCTTCTGACAAATGTTTGGCTTGATTTGATTATTATTGTCACATGCACAGAGGTACAGTGATTCATGATTGAATATAGTTGTACAAGAGCTGGCAGCCCTCCTAGACACCAGTAAGCGACACTCCTATACACCAGTAAGCGGCACTCCTATACACCAGTAAGTGTGATGCTAGAACACAAAAGCACAAGCAGAACGTTTGATTGCAAAGGTGTCACTGTTAAACCCAAATATAAATCTGCCCAACTTCTTTTGGCAGATAAAAAGTCAAATCCTCCGTGTTGCTTGCCCCACAATTTCTACTTAACGAATGATATCAGAATTAATTTCAGTTGACAGTTAAGGAAAAAGTGGCGATTTTGAAAAATATATCCAGAAGGCAGCCACCTCACAGCCCCAGAAACCCAGGTTCGATCCTGAGCTTTGGTGCTGTCTGTGTGGAGTTTGCATGTTCTCCCTGTGGCCGTGTGGGTTTCTCTGGTTCCCTCCCACATCCCAAAGACATGCAGGTTTGCAGGTTAATTGGCCTCTGTAAATTTCCCCCAGTGTATAGTGAGTGATGTCAAAGTAGAATAATACTGAACTGGAGTAAATGGGTGATCAATGGTGAGTGTGGACTTGGTGGGACAAAGGGCCTCCTCTATGCTATAAATTTTTATCAACCCTAGCATAAATCTAATCAACCTACTGCTCCATATGCCAGCCCACGTAGAATGCACTAGTTATTTCATAAGATAATTTGTGGGCATTATCATACAAGTTGGTGAGTCCCGTGACAACTACTAGAACTGACACATTAGTTATTAGGTAATTGGGTATCTTCAAATCAAGATATCTCCCTGGGCATGAAGTACTAAGTGGATAGCTATTTTTATAGAAATATTAGCAGTGGCATAGCGTTAGAGTTAAGGGCCTGTCCCAACTCTACGACCTCTGTCGTAGTTTACCCTTAACTCATACTCGCAACATGGTCGTCACGAGGTCGTAGGAGGTCGTGATGCTAGTCGTGGGTACCCGTGGCATCAAGTAGGTTAGGGCGTTTTTCTAGACTGATGAAAAATGTCCACGAGTAAAAAAGGTTGTGAATTAGGTTGTGAAAGTGGGACAGGCCCTTTACTGGTTTACAGCACTGGAGACCTGTGTTTGATCCCGACTACAGGTGCCGCCTGTAAGGAGTTTGTACAATCTCCCTGTGACCTCGTGGGTTTCCTCCAACATTCCAAAGACATACAGGTATGTAGGTTAATCGGCTTCTTAGTGTGTAGAATTGAATTCATGAATGGGTGATAAGAACAAGGCATATTATTATCGGAATGGTGTCCGATTAGGGAAAAGAGGAGGTGCAACGAGACCTGGGTGTCCTTGTATATCAGTCACTGAAAGTAAGCAGGTACACCAGGCAGTGAAGAAAGCAAATGGCATGTTCGCCTTCATAGCAAGAGGATTTGATTGTGGATGATCAGCCTCAATCACAGTGAACGGCGGTGCTGGCTCGAAGGGCCGAATGGCCTACTCCTGCACGTATTGTCTAACCTGCAAATGACCATAATGTCTTTATATCATGTATTTCATGACGACTAGAATACAAAAACAGGGATGTTATACTGAGGCTCCATAAGGCGATAGTCAGGCTGCATTTGGAATATGGTGAGCAATTATGGGCCCCATTTGTGAGGAAGGATTTGCTGGAAAGGGTCCAGAGGAAATTTACGTGAATACGCCTTTGAGCAGACTATTCTGCTTCAAGCAAAGCACCATGGCAAAAGCACGCCTTGCCCAGTCAATTTTACAAAGTCCTCCTGAGGTAATCTGAAAAAACTGCAAAGACCATCTGACACACAAAGACTTAGGATGGGCAGAGGAAATAAAGTGTGGTCTTCAACATGAAATCAAGGAAAGCATATGTGACCATCCCCTATATTAACACATCATTAAAAACATATCCCTGCCACTTAATACACATGGTTATGTTTGTTTTGTCAATTAATATTCTGCCTGTTGTATATCCAAGGAGCCATCCCACAACACAAACAAAAGATATATTTTGGGTGCCTGAGGTTTTAGACTCAGATCCCTTCAGTGTCAGGAAAGGAGAAAAGTAGATTCTCCAGAAGACTTCGAAACATCACCTGTCCATTCCCTTTACAGGTGCTGCCTGACCTTCAGAGTTCCTCCAGCATTTGCCTTTGCTCAAGATTCCTGCATCTGCAGTTCCTGGTCTCTCCTTTTATACGTACCAGCTTCATTCTCCCATGTGTGATTATCAGAGTGGCATCGTGCTTTTTCCTATTTATGAACAAAATCAATCTATAGACGTCTGTGGGGCGCCGCCAACAGTCTGTTTTTTCATCTTTTTTTTACTTTTTGGTGCGTTTTATAAGTTTGTGTAAATGTTCTCCGGTTTGTTGTGTGTGTGTGTGTGTGTGTGTGTGTGTGTGTGTGTGTGTGTGTGTGTGTGTGTGTGTGTGTGTGTGTGTGTGTGTGTGTGTGTGTGTGTGTGTGTGTGGGGGGGGGGGGGGGGGGGGGGGGGGGGTTGGGTAAATTTTGTTTTCAGTTTCTTACCTTGCTGGAGATGCGATGTTTCATCGATGGAGCTGGAGGCCTCCTCGGACTAACCTTGGGCCCCATCGCAGGGCACGGACTTAATATCGGAGCCGAACTCTTGCCTGGGATCACTCCAACCTGCGGCCTGCGGACTTACCATCAAGAGCTTGCAGTCTTGTGAGAGGCTAGTCCGGTGCTCTGACAAACGTAGAGGCTCGATCAGCCCCGACGCGGGTTCAATCACCAGGTGCGGGGGAGCTGACATCCCCCCCCGATGCAGGAGCTGGATCGCCCCGGCGCGGACAGCCCAAAACTCCGCCGGTTACGGGAGTGAAGATCGTCCCATCAGCGTAGGGCTCAAGGCCCCCAACCGCGGGAGGGCTAAGGGGAGAGATTGAACTTTTTTTTCGCCTTCCATCAGTGAGGAATGTGGCGTCTCTGTGGTGGATATTTACGTTAAGATGGGTTTTGTGTGTTCTGTTTATTTGTATGAATGACTCGGCAAATGAAACTCCTTGTATGTTCAGAGCAGTCTCTAGAGGCCTTCGGTTCACAGTGTGTGTCCTGCCCTTGTTAGACATTCCAAAATGCAACACCTCACATTTCTCTGTATTAAATTCCATCAACCATTCAGCCCACCTGGCCAATCGATCCAGATCCTGCTGCAATCTTTCACAACCATCTTTACTATCTGCAAAACCACTAACTTCTGTATCATCAGCAAACTTGCTAATCTTGCCCTGTATGTTCTCATCCAAATCATTGATGTAGATGACAAACAGTAACGGGCCCAGCACCGAACCCTGAGGCACACCACTAGTCACATGCCTCAAGTTTGAGAAACAACCTTCTGTCCCCGCCGCTCCATCCCTCGCTCAGCCCCGGCTCTCCAACACCCGCAGCCCATGCAGTTTATACGTGTTTTGACATTTTCGTTGATCACAGATCGTGATCAGCGTGAGAGCGAGAGAATTTGTCGAAATGCGTTAGGATCACGCTCAAAGCGTGAGAGTTGTCAGCCCTGTAATTATCTCTTGCCTGTCATGAATTGATGCACAGCTCCCAAAAAGTTAAGGTATCTACAAATTGCTGGAGTAACTCAGCGGAACAGGCAGCATCTCTGGAGAGAAGAAATGGTGATGTTTCGGGTCGAGACTCTTCTTCAGTCTGAAGCATTTTGACTCCATCATTTTGTGTCTACCTTAACTGTTTGGGAGCTGTGCATCAATTCATGACAGGCAGGAGATGTCAGGCTAGGAAGAGTGCAGGGGAATTAAGAAATGTTTTCCCTAGCGAGTCAAGCAGCACCTATGGAGGATAAGGAATTGTCAATGTTTTGGGCCAAGACACTGTATCAGAACATGTTGCTGCATTAGTTTCAAAAGAATTCTTCCAATCACAATGTTTTTAAGTACTTTTATGTAAGGAGATCTCTGTATCACCCAATACTTAGGAATCACTTTTATAACACTTCCCATTCTATATCAATTATTAAATACAAATGCTATTCTTGGCGATGGGCCCTGTGGAATTCCATTTCTCACCCCCCACTTGTCAGTGAAACTATTTAATCTGTTTTGTATTTTCAGCTGCTGAAAATTCTACATACTCTGACATTTGTCGAGTCTGCTGTGTGGCATCTTATCAGAACCTATTTGTCCAGGTGCATTACATATCAAGTTTATTCTGTCACTGTTTTAAATAATTCAAGGTAGACCAACCAAGACATTTCCTTTGAAATGTAAAGGAACAGCGGATGCTATTCTAAACCGCAGATAAACACAAAATGCTGAAGTAACTCAGCAGGTCAGACAGCATCTCTGGAGAAAAGGAATAGGCGACGTTTCGGGTTGAGACCCTTCTTCAATCTGAAGGGTCTCAACCTGAAACGTCACCTATTCCTGTTCCCAAGAAATGCTCTGACCCGCTAAGTTACTGCAGCTTTTTGTGTCTACCTCTCCTTTGAAATGCAATGTTGTTTGCTCTATTTTTGGTTTGGGTGTTTTGCTATTACATTTTGATTGATAATTTTCATATTTTCCCCCCTCAGACCACCATTAAGGATTTAAGTATCCTTTTTGATGGTAAGAACAAAGATAGTTATTATCTAGGTTATCTGTCACCTGGGGCTTTACGCTTAGTCTGTCTAGTTTATTAAGGATCAATCCTAAAGATCTTGACCTCCGACATTATGTCTGATAGAGGTGAAATAATTATTCAACACTTTTCGCTTTTCATTTTCACAATCTTGTTAGTTACCCAGGGTTACATAAAAGGCTGGTGAAACCCAGCGGGTGCAGCAGCATCTAGGAGCGAAGGAGATAGGCGACGTTTCGGGTCGAGACCCTTCTTCAGTTACCCATGCAGGCAACAAGTCAGAATGCAAAATTAACTTTTATATCTGACTTTTGAAAAAACATTTCCTAATCTTTTCATTTAATGTTTCTTTTTAGCCACGCTCTCTACTTAATCTAGTTAACGAACGGAATCTTTTGCCTTGGTTTCAGATTTTGAGCTCATTTGTCACTCATGGTGACCTCGCTATGTTATAAGATTATTGTAGATGGTTCAAAGCAGAATGCGGTTTTTTTGGGGTGTTTTTTTTTTAAAGAGACATCAGGAGAAATATTTCACACTGTTCACTCATCTTCCCACTTTCCTCTAGTTCCATTTGCATCTTCTCAGTGAGTTTTATCCCCAATTACTTTACGCTATCAACATTCTGACATAGACAAAACTGGAATTGCACACTGCTTATACATGCTAATAACTGGATCTTAAAATTGATTGCAATGAATAAAAGAGGAAAAAAATCATTTTGGCACTGCACTGCTTGCTTGCAGCTACAACCAGTTGCACTTATCAGCTTTCAAACGTATCTTTCATTTTCTTCCATTTTACTGGATGCCGTAACCTTTTGATGATACAAGCAGTATTAATACGAAATGCTTTTGCGTTGCATTTTATTCAAAATCTTCAATTCAGTTCAGATTAGTTTAAAGTCACGTGGTACAGTGAAAAGCTTTTTGTTGTGTGCTGATCAGTCAACAGAAAGACAACATATGATTACAATCGATCCATTCACTGTGTATAGATACACAATAAGGGAATAATGTTTAGTGCAAGGTAAAGCCAGCAAAGTCAGATTAAGGATATTCTGAGGGTAATCAAATATCCTTCCGCGGGGGGGGGGGGGGGGGAGGAGACACGGGGATGGGGAGACACGGGTAGAGTTTGAGGGGTGAGGGGTGACGTCAGAGGGGAAGGTTGGTTCCCGAACCTTGCTGCAGGCGGGGGGGGGGGGGGGGAGGGGGGGGGGGGGGTGACGTCACTCACAGCGCGAGCAAGAAGACAGCGGGGTTTTATTTCAATGGTTTTTCTACAGCGACGGACCAGACTCCAGAGCTCTTGTACAGGGCCAGACTTGCTCATTCTTCACTCACAGCGTATGCCGCAGTCTTCAGCTATGATCTTTGGTCTTCAGTCGACTTTTGTAGGGGGACTTTTGTATAACGGGAGGAGGGAGGGGTGGGAGGTGACGTCAGTCGCAGCGCGAGCAGACGGCAGGCAGGCAGATGCATTGTCATGCCATCAGCAAAAAACAGGAGTTTTGATTTCAAAGTTTGATCGGATTTGTGAAGATTTTTATTAATAACTCAAATAAACCATAAAATGTTCAGGTAAGCTGATTTCGGACTCCGGGGGTAAATCTCTACCGGAATATGTAAAAAGATTTCCCCTTCTCGCATTGTTTTTTCGAGAACGTGTAAAGACACAAATAAATAAATACACACACACCCAAGATCAGAGTTCTATAGTTATAATAAGGATGTAGATTAGGTTAACAAATCAGCAGATGCATGTAAGTTTTACCAGCCTTGAATACGAGACATTTTTTCCCAGTGAGAGCCTCCCAAATGACTTCAAAATATTTGGATTGTATGAGATCATTCGTCAGATGATCTATTGATTTTTCAGTCTCTTCAGCTCAAATAGAACCTCCCCCTTCAAATGTCATGTGTTTTTTAACATTAATGCAGCAAGTCTTTGCAAAACCAAAAGCAGCTTTCATTTTAACCTACCTTGACTTGTGAATAAATATATGGAAGTATTCCCTAAAACAATCTCTTAACACGATCAAGATTATCAGCATTTTAACTATTCTTTCCCCCCAACTGACTAGCCAAATATTGAGTGATTTTTCATCCTCATGATTATCAAGTCCCATGATTATTTCAGATTCCTCACTACTCAGATCTCCTATGTCAACCTTGTTTTCCACTTGGTCAAAATCCTCACTTTCCCAACCCCAATGTCTCGATTATATTGATTATATCTGATTATATTGCTTTCCTGCAAAATTGCCTAACATCAGAAAAATAAATTAAGAAGAAAATAGTACTCATGGATCATAGAATTGAACAATTAATTTCAGATTGACATGGAATAGTATTTAGGGGTAGATAGACAATATGCTGTATATTTGGCAGAAATAATGTACAAACTTGAGTTGGTGAAGCCATAGGAAAACATAATGAGAAAGTTGAATAGTACATTATTTATTAAAAAAATTGAAAGGCGGCTGTTAAAATGTTGGCCTGTCTGTGGATACTTACTTGAATGGATGGGTTAAGAATGTGTGAGATTGGTTTGAGGTTTTAATGACAAAGAAAGAAGGAAATTGTATCAAGAGATCTGATGGAGATGCTCACAAATCATTGGACGGAAAGTGAAAGAGATGTCAGAGGTCTGAAATCCATGGTGCGTGTTTTTCCACCCAACTCACCATAGCCCTTCTGCTCACTACAAAGTACAACTCGAAGGGAGACAACAATGCTGGAGAAACTCAGCGGGTGACGCAGCATCTATGGAGGAAAGCAATTGGGGTCGAGATACTTCTTCAGATTGATGTGGGGGTGGGAAGAAGAAGTGGGGGCGGGGACAGTAGGCTGTGGGAGGGCTGGGAAGGGGAGAGGAAAGAGGGAGAAAACAAGGACTGCCTGAAATTGGAGAAGTTAATGTTCATACCGCTGGGGTGTAAACTACCCAAGCGAAATACGAGGTGCTACTACTCCAATTTACAGTGGGATTCACTCTGGCCATGGAGGCGGCACAGGACAGAAAGGTTGGATTCAGAATGGGAGGGGGGAGTTGAAGTGCTGAGCCACTGGGAGATCAGGTTGGTTATTGCGAACTGAGTTGAGGTGTTGGGCGAAGCGATCGCTGACCCTATGCTTGGTCTCACTGATGTCGAGCAGCTGGCACCTAGAGCAGTGGATGCAATAGATGAGTTTGGAGGAGGTGCAGGTGAACCTCTGCCGCACCTGGAATGGCTGCTTGGGCCCTTGGATGGAGTCAAAGGGGGAGGTAAAACGACAAGAGTAGCATTTCTTGCAGTTGCAAGGGAAAGTACCGGGGAGGGGGTGGTTTGGGTGAGAAGGGACGAATTGACCAGGGAGTTACGGAGGGAGCAGTCTCTGCAGAAAGGGGAGGAGGTAGGAAGATGTGGCCAGTGGTGGGATGCCGTTGGTGGAGGAGAAAATGTTGGAGGATTATCTGTTGTATGTGACTGCTGGCAGGGTGGAAGGTGAGGACAAGGGGGACTGCCCTTGTTACGAGTGGGGGGTGGGGGGGGGGGGGAGGAAATGGGGAGTGAGAGCAGAGCTACGGGGTATAGAAGACCCTGGTGAGAGCCTCATCTATAGTCGAAGAGGGGAACTCTAAAGAATGAGGACATCTCCGATGCCCTGGTTTGGAACACCTCACCTTTAGCCTGATTAAATACTCTTTGCATGGATCCTGAAAAATGAATAAACCTTCTAAGGTGCACGTGTGCCATGCTCAAGATTAATAAAAACAGGCTGTATAGCTATAATTCATAAGTGATAACAGCAGAATTAGGCCATTCACCCATTACATTAGGGATGTAATGCTGAGGCTCTACAAGGTGCTGGTCAGGTCAATTCTGAGCACCATATCTGAGGAAGGATGTGCTGACTCTGGAGAGGGTCCAGAGGAGGTTTACAAGAATGATCCCAGGCAAGAGTGAGTTAACCTATGATGAGCGCTTGATGGCACTGGGCCTATACTAGCTGGAGTTTAGAATGAGTGGGGACCCAATTGAAATGTACAGAATACTGAAAGGCTTGGATAGAGCGGATGTGGAGAGGATGTTTCCACTAGCGAGAGAGTCTAGGACTAGAGGTCATAGGCTCAAGATTAAAGGACCTTCTTTTAGGAAGGAGATGAGGAGGAATTTCTTTAGTCAGAGGGTGGGGAATCTGCGGAATTCTTTGCCAGTGGATATATTTAAGGCATAGATAGATTCTTGATTGGGACGTGTCAGAGGTCATGGGGAGAAGGCAGGCGAATGGGGTTAGGAGGGAGAGATAGATCAGCCATGATTGAATGGCGGAGTAGACTTGATGGGCCGAATGTCCTAATTCTACTACTGTCACATGATCTTAGAATGGAATGGAATACTTTGTCACATGTGACCAGGTACAGAGAAATTATTTCTATGATTTTATGATCAAGTCTACTCCACTATTTAATCATGGCCGATCTATCTCTCCCTCCTGCCTTCTCTCCATAACCCCTGACATTGTCTTAACACTTAACCAGTTAAAACACAGAACATACTGCAGTAGTGATTTTGACGATATAGGTAGACAAAAATGCTGGAGAAACTCAGCAGGTAAGGCAACATCTATGGACGAAGGAATAGGTGATATTCCGGGTCGAGACCTTCAGACAGAGTCATAGTTGTGAGTACTTTCCTTCCTTGTTTACCGAATGTGGCAGTTATTTCTAAGTACACTTACCTGCACTATCATATATTATAAATTTGTACACACGACTAAGATAATGATGCAGCCACGCGATTATGCTGCAACACTACTTTAAGTGTTGGAAGGAACTGCAGATGCTGGTTTAAAATCGAAGATAGACAAAGTGCTGGAGTAACTCAGCGGGACAGGCAGCATCTCTGGAGAGAAGAAATGGGTCAGACTGAGAAGGGTCTCAACCCGAAACGTCACCCATTCCTTCTCTCCAGAGATGCTGCCTGTCCCGCTGACTAAGTGTGTGGTTCAATAACATGTCCGATTCAGACACAAGTACAGAAAGGAAAGACAGATAGATGCCAGTTGTTCAGCTCATTAGTAAATCATATTTATTAGTGTTAGTGTTAGGATCAGCAAAAGCACATCTTACAAACAATAATGAATAATATTACAGGAGTAAAATAACCTACACAAAGTCTGAGTGTTACATTGTTAAAAGCAGACTCTTGCCAAAAATTTCATTTAAAAAAATTATTAAATTAGATTAAATAACAGATACTTGTTAAAAGTGCCTTTAAAAAGTTAGGAATGTATTTACCTTCTCTTTGGCTATGAACCTGTGGACCCAATAATGAACAAACTGCTCACTGGTGAATGAATGAGGACCGTTTCTAATAATCTGCACTTTGGGGGATTTTGCTGGGGTTTTTTTTTTTACACTTATTTGTCAGTTTCTCATAACATTGATCATGAGCAAGTATCATAATTAGGTGGTTAGCTAATAGGTCCCCATTTACTTAAAAATCATTCTGTTCCTGCATTTACTTTTATTTGAATACAGTGAAAGCAGCTCAAATATAAAACTAAAATCTTACCCAACCATAGAAATCTGATCACTTATAATTATTTTGTTACCCAAACTAACCCAAGATTGACACATGTATTCATGTCCCAAGTGCAGAGTCATTTTATTAGAAACCACCATGCAATCCTGTCATACTATATTTATACAGTATTAATAAGTGTAACTGGGACCATACTGCCAGCAGTGACAAGGCACAGGATTATTAAATTTTAAGAGACATGAAAGAATCTATTAACTTATTAGGACACTGCAGGTTGCTGTGGAATCCAATATTTAAATGTAAAGCATCTGGGGTGGACTTCAGAATCAGTATGAGATTTACTGAATGTTCACTATTTTATTGTCTAATATCACAACACTTTATTAATAGAATATTTCGACACAAAAATTTAATCCCCTTCCGATTGAGCAAGATAAACTAGAACTTCTATAATCCAGCATCCAATTATTCAGAAATCTTGAAAGACCTGCATCTGGGCTCACTCCTTAGTCCAGAGTGTGAGCCAGAGATCCAGAATGTAAGTGGGGAGTATGGTGTAAACTGGAGGTTCAGACACTTTTGGGACCAGGGTCCAAACTGTGGATTAGGTATGTGTCTAGATTTGGGGCTAGGGTCTGAAACACAGGTAGGTTTGCGGCTGGAGCTGGGTCCAAGTGTCTGTACATTTCCCATTTCCTTTAATGAACCAGGATCACTATGAAATGTATAACACTGCTGTGTAACATGTCAAAAGAATGAAATTTATGTTATTTATATTAATACCAAAACATTATCAGGGAAATCTGCTAGTTCTGTGATTGGTAATTGAAGAATGAATTCTTCACACAGTTGCTTGTTTGCAATAAGTCTAAAATTTAGCAACTATGGTTCTTATCATTTTCCTATGATTAAATGCTGTTAAGGGAGTAGAACAAAAGCACACAGTATAGTTATACTTCTGGTCAAAGTACTCAACAATTGGAATGTGGGGAAAGTGAGCAAACATGAGAACATTTTATTTAAAATAAATCTTGAACCTTTAACACAGCAGCAACCGTCAAGGTTCAATTTATGCCCTGACATGAAAGGATAACAGACAATTCCTCTCATGCATCTTGCCACAAATTGAAGAATAAGAGACAAATTAGTTAAAAACTACTAAACTACCAACTTTCACAGAAAAAAAAATAACATTGAAATGTTAATGTCTACTCATTTCTCTTTCAATGTGCATCTAACACATCAAGACAATTTGCAAGATTACGACTGGGCTGTTAATAGTTGAATGGAGTTTTGAAAAGCAGAATAGACTGTAAAGATACCAAGATGGCCATTTTTAACAATTTCTTATCACCAATAGAAATAATGCATACCCAAACAGGAAACAACTCTCCCAGAGTACATGAGATTCCAAATTAAAAGGGAAATTATTTCCAATATCAAAAGTAAACTGTGTTCTTGTCATAAGCTATTTCCTGGGCTAGATTATGGATGCTATCCTCAGTGTTAGTCACTAAAGAGTTTTGGAATACAGTTTATATCGTGTTAGTTTAAACATAGGAAAGGAAAGTGAAACAGAAAGGGGGTTAAAAAGAAACTTCAGCTTGTTAAATTCAGAACGGAGCACAGATGGCAAGAATCTGTGGGCTCATCATGTTTGCACAGTAGAATTTTGTGTTGCTAATATCTTGTTTTGCTAATATCTACCAGAAGTTGCCAGTTGTCAGGTTATACTTCTGTTGACACCAGCAGCTCTCTGGCATTTCCACACGTCAGGAAACAAAATCAACATTTTTTAGGAGCCGCTCTATAAACTTTGAACCACAACAATGCACTGCCTAGCAAGGAGTCGTAAAATAAATTACCTTCTGCTGCATTCACCCACTGCATTACCTTCTACTGCATTCACCAAGATAAATTACAGCAGAAGTAGTGAACTAGCTGAGACCAACTACATACCATTCAACAACTAGGAAAGACATCACAAAACTTTCATATCTAGAAAGGCAAGTCTATATATTTTTTAAAGTACAACTGGAAGAGAACTTCAATAAAATCTTAGAAACATCCAAACAAACTCTCCTCTCCCTTTCCATCTTTTCTTGTAATTGCCAACAAAATATAAAAGCGGTAAATAAATATGATCAAAGTGCAGTCATAACTAAAATTAATCTGGTTCACTGCTAGTGAGCAAAAGTAAAAGTCAAGGATCAATTATATGCTATTTACAAAAAGTTTGGAATCCCATGTAGTTACATATGGAGTTGGATAATCGTGCATCCATCAATCATAATATTGGTAGCATTTCAGATTAGTACTGTAAGAAAATCAACTCTCGGCACTTTGACTGTTCTGGCAAATTGATTCACACAAGTTTCATTGCTGTTGTTTCCATAACAGTTCAGTCATCATTGAAGTCAGCATTTCTGTGCAGTCCGGAAGGTCAAAAATTTGTATTCTGTTACAATCAAAAACACGCTCACCCAAACACCAAACCATTCTTCCTCCAAGATACAAAAGTTAAAGCCCTAACAAGGAACTAAGCAAGTTTAGAACAGTTGGGTATAAATCCAATGATTTAACTTTAAAAAGTATTTTAAAAATAAAGTGATTAAAAACATACAATTAGCTTTGCTAAACTTCTCCCAATTCTGGTCTCGTAATACAATGCACAGCAGATTCCAAAACATTATAAAAAAAACAAAGCAGAAGTGGCCAAGTGAAAAATGCTCTTTGGATCTTTAATGCTCACCAAAAGTGGAACTGGAAATAATTGGCAAAACCCTTTTTCAAGATGACACTTTCAGAGCTGTAGAGGCGTGTTGTGCAAACATTTAATCACTGAAGCTGCTCTCATGTGTTGAGAAGTGGGCTGAGTGATAAAAAGCTCCATGTTATGCTGCCAGACACAGATAATCAGATAAGGGTAGAGGAAAAATGGGGAAAGGAGAAAGGAAGCACAAAAAGCACAGGAAGTTAGTGCACAGAAATAGACAACAGATTATTTAAAATAGAAAACTTCCCAGAAACATTAGATCGTAAACCAGTGAAGCACGCAATATACATACACTCCAATCTCTTCCCATTCCTCTAAAGTCTCCAACTAAATTACATAACCAGCAACTGCCATTTGACGCTTAATCCAATCGCTAGATTTTCGTATGCGAGTCTTGACAGGGTCAAAAGGCCCTCACAAGATGAAGATCACAGCCGAGTTTAATCTAACATTCACACATGTGCTTTTCCAGCTAATCGTAATCATGAACAAAGACGCCTAACATCTAAATTTTCTGAGCCGTTATAACAATGGCCAAATGTAGCTTCTGCACCATTATTAACTCAGCACATACCCTGTAGGCTTGTTTGTGTTTCTGCTTGACAAAGTTCTAATGCAATCCCAAGCACTGTAATACATTTGGATAGGGTGTCTATCTAAATACAGATTGAAGTGAAGTACTTATTTTTAGTTTTAGTACATTACAAAGCAGAAAATCAAATTAAATTACACCAATGCACTTATTCTCCGACTCGATGCTGAGAAAGTATAGCATATTTAAAACATGTAGTTCAATTCCACTCAAATTGGCCAGGTGCCCATTTAACCATCATCTGAAAACTTTGTTTAACATCAAATTATTGCAGACAGTATAAATACTGGCTATGACTCATCATTCAATGATGCTTTTAAAAATAATGCATTCATTTTTCAGTAAACTGTTTCTAAAAACTATCCAGGTTTTCTCTACATATAATTAATAAAATGATCATGGCAAGAAAGAAGGTTTTCTGATACAAACCCCAGTTTACTTTTTGCTCATTATAGCTAATATCCGATTTCTCACCATTCCCTACCACCCTCTAGGTTGGACACAGGGCCTGACTGCAACAAACCTAACAAACTCAGGAGATTGACAGACTATTGAGATACGAGGAACTGCGGATGAAAGTTTACAAAAAAGGCATCTGCAGTTCCAGCCAAACCAGCATAGGCCAACAACCTCAAATCGGTTACCTTGGCAACAGCAAATGTTGGAGCACACAACCAATTATTACCAAACCCACAATTCCTTCCCCAGCTGAGTTGCTCCAGCATCTGAGCCAATCTTTCAATTGCAAATTCTTGAATCACGTTCAAGTAAGCACAAATCTTTAAAAAAAAAGGTTTAAAGTGACCATCACATTAAATTTGAACATTGACTTCTCCAGTTTTAGGTAGTCCCTGCTTTCTCCTTCTTTCCCCTCCCCAGCTCCCCCACAGCCCACTGTCTCTTCCTACCCACCCCACCATCAGTCTGAAGGTCTCGACCCGAAACGTTGCCTATTTCTTTCGCTCCATAAATGCTGCCTTACCCGCTGAGTTTATCCAGCATTTGTGTCTACCATCCACATTAAATACTTTACTCCGTTTCTATTATGTTCCCAAGTTGTAGGATTAGAGGTTTATGTTCAATATTTATGCAAAACATTGTCTGACACAGCCTGAAGAAGTGTCTCAACCCAAAACATCACCCATCATCTTGTGTCTATCTTCGGTGCAAACCAGTGTCTGCAATTCCTTCCTACACATAAAAGTTTACCACTTCTGGACAGCATTTTTTTTTTTTAAATCAGCAGATATGACATAAGATAACTGCAAGTTTTCAGAACAAAAAAACAAAACAGCTAACGCCCAAACAAACATGCACCATATTATTTCTTAAAATTAACTGGAATAGACACCGAAATATAGACATTAAAGCTATATGAAATCAAGAGAAGCAACCAATTAATCAGAATTAAAAATTAAGGGGAGATCCGTTCATTGACATTTGTTTTTGGGTGGAGTTTTACAAAACACATAATTTCCCTGCTCTGCAATTGGGCAATTATAGCAGTTTATTGATTTGTAGGCTGCAAAGCAAGTCATTAACAACAAAATCAAAAGCTACTTTTAAATGACAATTTCCCCAAAATATTCAATTATGAATAGCCTATAATTTCCCTATTTGCATTTATATTTGCTGGAATTCTAAGATGTATCAGTTGGTCATATTATCGTCATAAGGGATAGGAATAGAAATAGGCCATTCGGCACATCAAGTCTACTCCGCCATTCAATCATGGCTTATCTATCTCTTCCTCCCACCATATTATCCTCTCTTCTCCCCATAACCTCTGACACCCACAGTAATCATGAATCTATATCTCTGCCTTAAAAATATCTACCAACGGCCTCCACAACCGTCTGCGGCAAAGAATGTCACAGATTTGCCACCCTCTGACTGAAGAACTGTCTCTTCTCCTTTCTAAAAGACCGTTCTTTAATTCCGAGGCTATGATCTCTGGTCCTAGACTCTCCCACTAGTGGAAACATCCTCTCCACATCCACTCTATTCAAGCCTTTCACTATTCTGTATGTTTCAATGAAGTCCCCCCCCCCCCCCCCCCCCAATTCTTCTAAACTTCAGCGAGTACAGGCGCAGTGTTATCAAATGCTCTGCAGAATATTTTAAATAAGTAAGAGAGGTAACGAGGCATTGGAAATGAACCCCAGAGAGTGGGGTCTTGGTAACCAAATACAAGGCAAATAAAGGGCACCAAATAAATTGGTCAGCGGGCAGTCCATTATCTACTCCGCACAGGAAGAGGAGGAAGTGGCCATTATGATGACGAAGGACGCTAGAAAGGCTCCAACAGCATGGGAACCCATCACCTCGCCTCATCGCCACAACCTTCAAAACTGAAAATGGCGCTGGATTGGACACACCACACCAGGGGCGCCGGGGAGATGGCTGCCCTGTTGGCAGTCTGTTCGTTTTTTCATTCTGTTTGTTATTTTTTAGTGTGTTAAAAGTTTGTTTTAATGTTCTTCGGTTTGTTTTATGTGGGGGGGAAGGGAAAAATCTTTTCAGTTTCTTACCTTGCTGGAGATGTGATTAATTTTCGGATCACATTCTCCGGGTGCTCTGCGGCCTTCCATCAATGGAGCTGGAGGCCTCCTAATACTGACTTTGAGCCCCACCGCGGTACGCGGACTTAACTTTGGAGCTGATCCCTTGCCTGGGATCGCTCCCACCGCGACCTTACCATCCGGCCCACGACCGAGGAAGAACTAAGGGAAGGACTTGAACTTTATTTCGCCTTCCATCACAGTGAAGAATGTGTAGGAGTCACTGTGGTGGATGTTCATGTTAAAATGTGGTTTTGACTGATCTGTTGCTTTTAATTGTATGACTGACCTGGCCAATGAAATTCCTCGTATGTTGCAAAACATACTTGGCGAATAAAGTGGCATTCTGATTTTGCCCTTCAGGAAACCTGCGACAGACATCACCCTAGAAGCTGTGAAATGGAACCCCAGGTAAAAAGGAAAATAGGACACCCCAGGAACAGCTGGAGAAGAGGTGTTCAGACAGAAATGTCTGAGAGTGGGCTCAACTGGGGAGATCTCGAAAGAACTGCCAACAACCAAGTGAGGTGGAGGACATTTATCAATGGCCTATGCTCCATAGAGGAGCAAAGGGCTTAAGAAGAAGAAATAACATTGAGAATGAGTAAAAGGACAGTAGAAGAGTGCAGGTATCTCAGAGCTGCAAACGCAACAATGAGGATTTGACCTTGGTTCGAATAGGTTGTCTTCTCACAGTGACATTTATTAAGTCAGAGAAAGTTGCAAAGGAAGGGTATGGATTCATTCATATTTAAAGCAATAAGGGAAAAGTAACCCAGTGAAATGGTCGAATTAATGATCCGGAAGCATGGACAATCAATAAAAAAATATATACTCTTAAATCTGGGACATTTAAACTCCGTTAATTAAGTAATCTAGAATTAAAAACTAACTTTAACAGTGAACATGAAAATATTGGAATGTGTTAAAATACAGAAGAAAATATTATGCTTATCCAATGCAACAATATGTAGCATCTCACACTGTATAACAGTAAAATTCCAATACTGCAGCACCTCTAGCATTTCTGGTGCCGGAGTGGCAGGTTTTCCAGAGAACTGGAAATTACTACAACTAATAAATCAACATAATTCTTTATATAGATGTATAATACATTTTCGGTAATGAGAACATGGGGGAAAAACTAAATCGTTTTAAAGCAGCATAGGAACAGGGCCCAAGTAAATTTAAAATGAGCACCGTAAACAGAACCAGGTGAGCCACTTGTCAAACCAACAGAAATAGGATAATGGGTGATCAGAGTTTTACTGTATTTCAATCAGCCCTTAATTGCCCTCTGAAATGGCTCAACTTATTCTGTTGTATCGAATTGCGACAAAATAAAGTGCAAGTTCCCAGACATAAGATGTCCTTCTACATCGCCAACGAGGCCCCTCGCCACTGCCAGATGGATTACCTGCCATATAACTGCACTTGACGATGTCTCTGCAATTCTCTTTGCAACATTTTACAACCTGATGCAAGTTAACACCCATTTCCTAAATCGCTAGATTATGGAAAATGAACCCTCAATATCAGGTTGCCAGTACTATAACTAATCCAAAGCCATTCTATTCTTCTTCCAAACCCCCCCCCCCAAAAAATCAAGTGATCATTACACTTCACCAGAGCAACTTTTATTTTAAAATATGCTTTGGATTCAAGTTATGTATTTTAAGAAAAAATTAAAAACGCTATGCAGAAAATGTTTTTGTAATGTTTATTATATCAGCCACCTTTGAAACGCGACTCGCAGCTCATTACTGCGCGAGGAGCAAAGACATTGTGATGTAATGCAGCTGGCTTCAGCAGTTAGATTTTAAAATAATTTTATTAAAAAACTTGGGAAATAATTCACCAAATTTTGAGATGAGATTTTTGAAATCATGAGGAAATCCCTACCGGAATATGTAAAAATGTCTCCATTACCGCGTTGGGTTTTGGAGGAGATGTGACTGACAAACAAACAGCCAAACAAACGTACATCCAAGATCAGAGTTTTAATAGTTATATGATTGTTGCATACATGTCCAATTAATCAGATGATTGAAGCAGAGTAATAAGATTAACCTGTTCACTGCCAATAATTGTTTTCACTTGTATATTCTGACCCGAGTATACTCAGGGTGGCACAGAACAGGTTAAGATGTTAAGTAGATCAACAAACCATCTTGTTCGCAAGAACTCACTGATGTAGCTGTAGGAGCACTGCAGGTAACCCGAGAAGATTCTCGTTTCAGGGGAAAAAAGTAATGTGTCAGGACCTAACAATTTTCAGAATCACGCAGGCCTGGACAGGTCAACAACCTACTACAAAGCTTAGAGGACAACATGATTTGGTCACTCACTCCTCCTATGTTCATTATGATCACTGGAGGTTAAAAACCACTTGTTGAATCTTGCTCATGGGATCTGGAGAAAATTGATAAAGGATTTTCATCCAAAGGCAGCCTCCTTCCAAGACAAATGAGGCAACACAGCCTAAAAAGATTAAGCAAGGATTCCTGCAGAAAGCAGGGATATGGAAATGTCTGGTTCCAACATACCTGTGCTATCAGCTTGTCCTCCACCATGCTCCCCATTGGGCAACTTCCCTGGTCCTTGTTCACCGGCTTCAGAACCTGTAAAATTTCACATGCTACAGTGAGTCACACGAAAGACTTTTTTTTTTTAAATCACAGTATTCTTAACTATAGTTCTCAAAATAGAAAATTAATATGTGCTTGCCTAAAATGGGAAGAAAAAGAACAAATGGACTATTAGTGTCTGGAAAACCTATTGGCCAAGTCAAATAATATTAGCCAGGTCTTCATCATCACATTCACTTATTTGTGATGGCTAGACGAGTCCAATCGAGTGTTTGTCATCTAGGTTGCTAGCGTCTATAACAGGCGATTCTTTAAAAGTGCAAAGTGTTCCCTTTATTCCAACTTCTTTCTCCACCCACAGTCCTCGAATTTCACCTTCACTTTTGACTTTATTTCTCATATCTATGTTGATGTTTCTCCAAGTCATGCCTGCAGTGCAGTTAAGAGTCACTGTGCTATATAGCATAGAAACTGGGTCTTCAGTCCACTTTTTCCATGTCGACCAAATTGGCATTCTGGGCTGGTCCCACTTGCCTGTATTGGCCCAAAGTCTAAGCCCCCTCCATAGATCCATCCAAATGTTCTTTGAAAGTCATAATTGTTTCCACAACTATAGCTTCTGGCAACTCATTCCAAATATTGACAAAAAAGTTGCCCCTGAGGTTCCTTTTAAACCTCTCCCCTCTCACCTTCAACCCTTTAGTTTTAGAATCCTGTATTCTGGAGAAAAGATTGAACATTCACTTTATGCATGACTCCGAGGATGCAGCTGGTCAGGCCCTGTGGATTTGTCGCATTTACAAACCGCCAATATCTGCTCTTTGGTAATTCATATTTGATCTAAGATATCACAACTCCTTTGCATCAACTCCTTAGCTGCCACAATCCTTCATTCAGTAAAAACATTTAAGAAACATTCATTTAATATCTCCCCCATCTCTTGTGACTCCATACAAAGATGGCCATACTGACCTATTCTTTTCCTAGCCAGCTTTTAACTCTTAATGCACCTGTAATCAAGCCACCACCCTAAATAATATTATCCAGTTTTCCACCTGAACACCAACTATCTCCGTTTTGCAAATCAACTACAATGTCAAAGTCAGCTGACATCCCTTTTCCTGTTCAAGGTGATAAGAGGAGCAAAACACCAATCTGGAACACACCTCCAGATTCAGGGACAGTTTCCTCCTAACTGTTAATAGACAACTGAATCATCCTACCACAACTTGAGAGCAGTCCTGAACTATCTACCTCACTGGTGACCTTTGGACTACCCTAGATCGGAATTTGCTGGCTTTACCTTGCACATCTATCTATATACTGTAAATGGCTCGATTGTAATCATGTATTGTCTTTCCGCTGACTGGATAGCACGCAAAAACTTTTCACTGTACCTCCATACATGTGCCAATAAACTAAACTGTAACTATAACAATATGAGAAACATACGATCCCTGAAACAAGCTTTGATTCCCTGTTGCCAGATTTATTTCTGATTAAACCAATCAATTTCAGCTGCTATCGATTCCATTCCACTTTCTAGACTGCCTTCAACTTCAGTCCCCATCAGATCGCTTGAGCTTCCAATCCTAAATATTCTTAGTTTCTACTCTTGTGTCAATAGCATTAGCATTGACACTGCTTCTGCTCATCTTCTGTTTAAACGCTTACTCATGGCTTTGTACATTCCAGTGTGAACCTCCTCCATACTCCTTTCATCCACTATCCCCATATGAAAGTTAACTCCCACACCTCTGGCACTCAATATCCTGCACCATTGATCCGGTACTCATCATCATCCTGACAATCACCAAATGCTACATTTCCTAGTTCTTGCGAGAAATCTGCAACACTCGTGATGTTTTGTGCAATCCCCACTCAAATTAATCCTCCTCTGGGGAATCCTGGCATCAATCATTGAGGGCCACTGCTCCCTCTCCAAATCCTACTTCCCTCATCTCTCTCTACCAAGACCATTCACACAGCCCAACTCACCTTCATCCTCCAAATTAGTCTTTTGGTTCAATCTGCTAATGTTTTTCTGAATACATTATGAAATGCCAAGAGATGTGCTCACATTACTTTATCAGGAAAAGTAATTAAAATACAATTGGTACAAATTGACAATACTTCCTCCTCGATAACCATCAGCATACGGGTAGCTTAAGGCCGTGTGTTTAATGCCCTGCTCCACTCACTTTATACTCATAATAGTGTAGCCAGACACAGTTCCCACTACATCTTTAAATTAGTTGACAACACCACCGTTGGTGGATGAATTACAGATAATGATGAATCAGAATATTGGAGGGAGATCAATCGCCTGACCAAATGGTGCTCTCAACATCAGTAAGACCAAGGAGCAGATAGTTGACTTTAAAAGAGGAAGGCGAAGATCCACAAATCTGTCTTCATCGACGGGTCGGTTGCGTAGACAGTCAACAACATAGAAACATGGAAAAATAGGTGCAGGAGTAGGCCATTCGGTCCTTCGAGCCTGCACCGCCATTCAATGTGATCACGGCTGATCATCCAACTCAGTATCCCGTACCTGCTTTCTCTCCATACACCCCGATCCCTTTAGCCACAAGTGCCACATCGAACGCCCTCTTAAATATAGCCAATGAACTGGCCTCAACTACCTTCTGTGGCAGAGAATTCCAGAGACTCACCACTCTGTGTAAAGAATGTTTTCCTCATTTCGATCCTAAAGGAATTCACCCTTATCCTTAGACTGTGACCCCTTGTTCTGGACTCCCCCAACATCGGGAACAATCTTCCAGCATCTAGCTTGTCCAACCCCCTAAGAATTTTGTAAGTTTCTATAAGATCCCCCCTCAATCTTCTAAATTCCAGCAAGTACAAGCCGAGTCTATCCAGTCTTTCCTCATATGAAAGTCCTGACATCCCAGGAATCAGTCTGGTGAATCTTCTCTGTACCCCCTCCATGGCAAGAATGTCTTTCCTCAGATTTAGAGACCAAAACTGTACGCAATACTCCAGGTGTGGCCTCACCAAAACCCTGTACAACTGCAGTAGAACCTCCCTGCTCCTATACTCAAATCTTTTCGCTATGAATGGTAACATACCATTTGCTTTCTTCACTGCCTGCTGCACCTGCATGCCTACTTTCAATGACTGGTGTACCATGACACCCAGGTCTCGTTGCATCTCCCCTTTTCCTAATCTGCCACCATTCAGATAATAGTCTACACTCATGTTTTTGCCACCAAAGTGGATAACCTCACATTTATCCACATTACACTGCATCTGCCCATTCACTTAGCCTATCCAAATCACCCTGCAGCCTCCAAGCATCCTCCTCACACCTAACTATACCCCCCAGCTTGGTGTCATCTGCAAATTTGGAGATGTTGCATTGAATTCCCTTGGCCAAATCATTAATATATATTGTAAATAGCTGGGGTCCCAGCACTGAGCCTTGCGGTACCCCACTAGTCACTGCCTGCCATTCTGAAAAGGACCCGTTTACTCCTACCCTTTGCTTCCTGTCTGCTAGCCAGTTCTCTATCCACATCAATACTGAACCCCCAATACCGTGTGCTTTAGGTTTGTATGCTAATCTCTTATGCGGGACCTTGTCGAATGCCTTCTGAAAGTCTAGATATAACACATCCACTGGTTCTCCCTTATCCACTCTACTAGTTACATCCTCGAAAAATTCTATCAGATTTGTCAGACATGATTTACCTTTCGTTAAATCCATGCTGCTTTGTCCAATGATTTCACCACTTTCCAAATGCGCTGCTATCCCATCTTTAATAACTGACTCTAGCAATTTCCCCACTACCGATGTTAGACTAACTGGTCTGTAATTCCCTGCTTTCTCTCTCCCTCCTTTTTTAAAAAGTGGGATTACATTAGCTACCCTCCAATCCTCAAGAACTCCTCCAGAATCTAAGGAATTTGAAAAATCATCACTAATGCATCCACTATTTCTGTGGCTACCTCCTTGAGTACTCTGGGATGCAGACTATCTGGCCCTGGGGATTTATCGGCCTTCAGGGTCCTGGTCATGCATATCTCTGAAGATTTGTCTTGGACCCAGCACTTTGATGCAATCATAAGAAAGCCCTTCAACACCTCTACTTCCGTAAACGATTGAGGAGATTCTGTGTGTTGAGGGTGTTCGGTATGTCGACAAATACTCTTGACGTCTACTGGAGTAAGTCAAAGAGCATATTGACTTGTTGCATCATGGTCTGGCTCGGCAACTCGAACACCCAGGGAGAAACAAATGAGGCTAGAAAAAGTGGTGAACACTACCCATCCATCACTGGTACTGACCTCCCTACCACAGTAATTTATTGGAGGAGTTGCCTCAAAAAGGCAGCCAGCATCATGAAGGTTCACGCCACCCTAGCCATGCTCTCATTCAACTGCTGTCATTGGGAAGAAGGCATAAGAGTCTGAAAACCATGACCTCCAGGTTAAGAACTACTTCCCGACATCAATCAGGCTATTGAACACTACAAGCATGAGCGAAACTTTGAACTGCCTTGGCTGTACTTGAGATTTACGTTTTTTCTGGTGTTTTTTACACTAATATGGGGGGTTTATTTATTTAATTTGTTTTTGTATATTATGTTATCTATTGAGTATTGTGTTTACAGACCTGTTGTGCTGCTTCAAGTAATTGCATTGTTCCGTTTCAGTATATACGACAAACAATCTTCAAAATCTGCACAGTAAGTAATTTAAAATGAAGCAGCATAATGGAATCAGCCAGAATGAGGTCAGTACCCCTGAAGCTTAAGGGGACATATACACAACAGTGCTAGGATAATTTCAGTTTCCGCACCACATTGGCTGATGCGCTGCTGAGCCAAAGGATTGAAAAAAAAAATCTAAGTTCAGTTTCATCTATCCAGTATTCTCATACAAATAAAGTGAATAAAGCATCAGGCTTAAATTACCTCAGGCAAGATGAAGCAATGCCTAGTCACATTTATGACTAATGCGCATACAGACTATTTTATGGCTAATGATGGTAAGACAGTGCCCAATGGCTATCCACTTAAACTACTGAAAATCTTGAAGAATGCAATAATCGTCACATTAATGCGTCAATTAATGCATAAATTCTGCTGAACCAAACACAGTGCACTAATGCCAAATTATTTTCTCCCCCCTACCCTGCCCAAATAAAGCTCCACTCTCAAGGTCACCCATGATTAAAGATCCACAAAAGGCGTGAAAAACAATAAAGGATCATACACCAGGAGAAACAAGGCATTACCTGGCGTCAATAGTGCCAAATGATCCACGGGCAGAGTCACTTTAATAAGAAGTGCACTGCTCTCAAATCTAATATGAGAGAGAATGAAGCAAAGAAGGGAATACCAGCCAGCAGGCACCTGACCTGCAAGGGAAAAGGTCTACACCTTAAGACTGTGGTTCTCCAGTTTCCAGTAATGAAACACCCACACAACGATACAAATCAGCCTCAAACCGAGCAAATGCTGACAAAGATGACCAGTGGCTCAACAGCGGGCAGAATCGTGAAGCTTTACCAAGAAATGATGTCAATTTAATGCAATAACAAACAACTGCAGATGCTGGCTTATACCAAAGATACACACAAAATGCAGGAGTAGCACAGCAGGGCAGGCAGCACCCCTAGAGAACATGGATAGGAGGTTGGAAATGATACATGGATGAATAGCAATGTCTTATTCTAATCTCTGCCATAATATTTTCATGAAATTGCAGTTCATGAATAGTTTAAGATAGGGACACAGGAACTGCAGATGCTGGAATCGCGTAAACAACAATGTTCTGCAGTAACTCAGTTATTCCCTCTGAAGAGTGGTCCTGACCTATAATGTCACAAATCCAAGTCCTCCAAAGATGCTGCTGTCTGACCCAGAGTTACACCAGCATTTTGTGTTGAACAGTAGTTTAAGATGGCCTGATGCATACGGATGTTCATTCAGTTGCAAAGTTCAACAGGCAAATGCTACAGTCTGGCTTCCGGACACAGGCCGGACCTATTGCTTATATTATCCACACACTCACATTCTGCAAATTGTCGGCCATTTGTTGCTTGTCCAGGTACTGTTTCTCCATACGAGTGTGCCACTGCTTTGGCATCAGCCTCTGAAGGAGGTAATTTTGTCTCATCATCCAGCAATGGAATATAACTTTCTTTTGTCACGCTTTCTCCAACAACATCATCATATTTCTCTGCCTCCAGAGAAGAAATGAAATCCCTCTTTATTTCCTTTTCAACACTGGGTGTAGTTTCATGTAGTGCATCAATCAGATTGAAGTCAGCCATCTTAAGTACAACCGTGTCCTGAAAGAAGACAAATAGAAAGTTTAACATTTTATGAGCAGGTACATTATGGAAATTATTTTAGCAAAATAATAGTCACAATTTTAAAGTTTGGTGATGCATCCACTCAGCAAATACACAAGGTTAGCAATCACATACCTAGTTATACTAAGTTTAACAGGATGGGGCTAGGTTGCAGGGCACTCCCAGGTATTATTTAAACATAGAAATATAGGAAAATAGTGCAGGAGTAGGCCATTCGGCCCTTCGAGCTAGCACCATCATTCAATATGATCATGACTGATCATCTAAAATAAGTACCCCTTTCCTGCTCCCCCCCCCCCCCCCCATATCCCTTTAGCCCCAAGAGCTAAATCTAACTCTTGAAAACATCCAGTGATTTGGCCTCCACTGCTTCCTGTGGCATAGTATTCCACAGATTCACAACTCTCTGGGTGAAAAGGTTTTTCCTCATCTTAGTCCTAAATGGCCTACCCCTTATTCTTAAACTGTGACCCCTGTTTATGGACCCCCCCCCCCCCCCCCAACACCAGGAACATTTTTCCTGCATCTAGCCTGTCCAATCCTTTAAGAATGTTGTATGTTTCTATAAGATCCCCTCTCATCCTTCTAAATTCCAGTGAGTACAAGCCCAGTCGTCCTATTCTTTCATCATATGTCAGTCCCACCACCGCGGGAATTAACCTGCCGAATCTATGCTGCACTCCTCAATAGCAATAATGTCCTTCCTCAAATTAGGAGACCAAAATTGCACACAATACTCCAGGTGCGGTCTTACCTGGGCCCTGTACAACTGCAGTAGGACCTAAACTCAAATCCTCTCGTAATGAAGGCCAACATGCCTTTCTTCACTGCCTGCTGTACCTGCCTTCTCCCCATACCCCCGTACTTCCTGATTCTGCTAGCCCCAAGAGCTCTAACTCTCTTTTGAACGCATCTAGTGAATCGGCCTCTACTGCCTTCTGAGGCAGAGAATTCCACAAATTCACAACTAGTTGAAAATGTTTTTCATCATCTCAGTTCCAAATGGCCTACCCCTTATTCTTAACTCAATGGCCCGCCCTTATTCACGTTAGACGTCCCAAAATGCAACACCTCACATTTTTCTGCAGTAAATTTCATCAACCATTCCTCAGCCCACTTGACCAATCGATCAAGATCCTGCTGCAATTTTTCACAACCATCTTCACTATCTGCAAAACCACTCACTTTTGTATCATCTGCAACTTGCTAACCTTACCATGTATGTTCTCATCCAAATCATTGATATAGATGACATTTATAGACATAATTTGCGTCTTTGTGGAATGCCAATGGACGGGTTGAAGGAGAGAATACTAAAAAGTGCTAATAGTAGATTAGAACGTGCCCTTTATGTCAAATTGAATCAAAACCAGCAAAAGGTTTACATGAACTACAATGGTTCCATCATTTGTAAAATGTGACAGCAGCACATTTCACCACCCAACCCCATTGCGAAAGCATCAAAATAGCAAATTGCTACAGTTAAGATACAAGAAAACTAACATGACCTTCCCCAAATCTCAAGACCTTTCTGTTAAAGGGTTGATTAAAGGTTTCACCATTGACGTTGATTTTTAATCATGCTGTGATATTTCTTTATAGAACACTACAATTTAAACACCACACTTGAATTCTACATTTCTTGACACTCTTTCCTCGTCTCAACACATCAGACAGTACATCTGCATTTAGCTTCTGAAAGTCGAAACATCCAACATCATATCCTAGAAAGATTCCAACAAATTTGTGCATGATATGTCTTTTATAAACCTCTGCTGACTTGGACGATTTCCTCTTAACTCTGAATTGCTTCCTCTATAAACAATTTTCAGTGTTTTTCTTGCTTGCAATGTCAAGCTAATTGAAGATTACATGCATGACCTTTAAGAGATGGAACACAATATTGTTTTTCAATACTACCATTAGACTCAATAAGAAATTATCAGAAACATGCCTTGCCCTTCCTCTCAATCAGTACAATAAGTATTAACCACTTTTAAATGAGCTGTGTTTTAATTCGAGTTTAAGAAAAGCAGTGAGCTTTGAGTTGCTTTTTATTTAATAAATGCAGCTCTGAATGAAATGGAAAGTTTATAGAATCTACCATAAGAACATGGAAGTAAATTCAGGACAATAAACCTTTATTAATTTGCTTCTTTTGGTAACTGGGCATATGGCAAGTGTGAGACCAGTGTTGATATTTATTACTAACCCCATCAGTCATTTGTCGAAAGATACTCAGCTTTCCACGCGATCTTGTAGCCACAGTAGAGTCATAGTACGGAAACAGGCCCTTCAGCCCATCTCGTCTCACCTTTCCTATCCATGTACCTATCCAAATATCTTTAAAATATTATTGCATCCACCTTAATCACTTCCTGAGGCAGCTCATTCACTATACATACCACCCTGCATGCGAAATGACGTCCCTCAGATTCCTATTATATCTTTCTGCTCTCACCTTAAACTTATACCTTCTAGTTCTTGTTACCCCATCCGGTTAAAATGACCATACATTCGCCATATATATTCCTGTTATAATTTTATACGCCACTACGTAGATCACTCCCAAGCCCTCTGCACTCCAAAGTCCTAGCCTGCCCCACTTCTCTCTATATAACTGTCCTTCAAGCCCTAGTAACAATCTTTTCTGCACCCTTTCCAGCCTAATGGCATCTTTCCTACAGCCGGGTGACCAAAACTGAAGACAATATTCCAAGTGTATTTTTACAACCTTACAATTTTTAAAATCTGTAGTCTCTGTAACTGTAATACTATAATGATGTACCACTACATTCTGCACTCAGGTATTTTTCTCTTTGTACTTGTTGTAGCTGTGTGTGGGTTGATTGTGCTCGTGTATGAAATGAGTGGATAGCACACAAACAAAGTATTTTTATGTATCTCGAAGCACGACAAAAATAAAAATACAAACGGGGATCCTGAGAGGCAAGATCCTCGATATCCCCCAACTCCCTTTTTGCTCCCCCTCCCCCCCCATTCGTAACAAGTCCACCTTCTCACCTTCCATCCATCAGATGTCGCATACAGCGCATAATCCTCCGCCATTTTCGCCACCTCCAAAGGGATCTCACTACTAGCCACATCTTCCCATCTCCATCCCTTTCTGCTTTCCGCAGAGACCGCTTCCCCGTGAAACTCGTCCCTTCCCAACCAAACCACCCCTTCCTCAGGTACTTTCCCCTGCAACCGCAGGAGATGCAACACCTGTCTTTACCTCCACCCTCGACTCTGTCCAAGGACACCGACAGTCTTTTCAGGCGAGGCAGCAGTTTACTTGCACCTCCTCCAACCTCATCTACTATATCTGCTGTTCCAGGTGTCGACTCCTGTATATTGGCGAGACCAAACGCAGGCTCGGCGACAGTTTCACTGAACACCTACACTCAATCCGCCTAAACCTACCTGATCTCCCTCTTGTTCAGCACTTTAACGCCCCCTCCCATTCCCAATCTGACCTTTCTGTCCTGGGCCTCCTCCATTGTCAGAGTGAGGCCAGCGCAAAATGGAGGAACAGCATCTCATATTTCGCTTGGGTAGATTACACCCCAGTAGTATGAACACTGTCTTCTCTAACTTCAAGTAGCCATTGCTTTCCTTCTCTCCACCCCTTCTCCAGTTCTCACACCAGTCTTACTGTCTCAGACTTCATTTTATGTTTGTACAGCCCACTCCCCTGACAGTCTGAAGAAGGGTCTCGAACCGAAACGTCACCCATTCCTTCTCTCCAGAGATGCTGCCAAGTTACTCCAGCATTTTGTGTCTACCCGAGGGGCAAGATTTAAGTGTACCTGGAAGAACAAGGAACGATTATGGATAGTCAGCATGGCTAGGTGCATGTAGGAATGAGAGTATTTTGAGGGAGTGACCAAGAAGATTGATGAGGGCAGTATGGAAGATGTCTATATGGACTTTAGCAAGACACCACATGAGATGTTGATGTCATTCATTATCGTTGAAAACATTAGCGATGCAGTGGTGCTAGTTTCCAACGGGAACGGTGACGGACGCACCACACATCTCTTTCGATGTCCGCCGCTGGAAGTATAGGATTTGTGTGTGCGCTTTATCATCATTTCTTATAATGCTACGTATGACAGTGATCGCAACTTCTACTGAAGTGTGCATGGCCATTGGCTCGCTAGAAGCTCATCCGCCCTTGGTCGGATAGAGGTTGATGTCATGAATAGTAATTTACAGATGATACTAAAATGGTGGTCTAATGGACAATTAAGGATGTTATCCAAAATTACAGTGAGATCCTGATCAACTGGGTCAATAATCCAAGGAATGGCAGATGGCATCTAATTCAGATAAATGTGATGTTTCATTTTGGTACGACAAACCAGGATAGGGCTTGTGTGGTAAATGTAAGAGCCCTGTGCAGTGTTACAGAACAGAGACACTATGGGATATGGAAACATATTTCTGTGAAAGCAGCAACACTGGTAGACAGTGCGGTGAAAAAGACATTTGGCATGCTTGCCTTCATCAGTCAATATACCGAGTACAAGAGTTACACTGTTATTACAACCTTTCAAGATGTATGTGCCACTTGATTGCACCATTACTGACACTTTTCTTCGCTTTGCAGATTGAAAGCTACATTAAGCCAGATTGGATCATTTTTACTCTTTGTTAACGTTCTTTGCAACTTTCACATCAGGTAGATGCAGGTTTTATAAACATACTTGAATGTTTTGGCTAAAGGTGTAGCTAGTTCTGGTGTGCAAGCTTTCAGTAATACACTCAGTATGTTCCCTGGTGTTTGCTGCATCCACTGTTCTCAAACGTTTCTTAATATAACGTGGAAATAAATTAATCGGCTTAAGACAATCTTCTGGAATGGTGTTGATCTTGGGAAGAAGCTGAAATGGATCATTTACTTAGTACTTCTGGCAGAAGTTGGTTAGGAATATTTCAGCCTCTCCTTTAGCACCCATACGTTAGATATTACCATCACTGACAATGAGGAGGTTTCTCAAACCACTCTCCCACTAGCCATTTACAGTCCAATCATTCATGGTTAGATGTTTTAGGACAATGGAGCTTCAATCCGATTAATTAGTTGTGAGATCGCCCAGCCCTCAATTGCTTATGTTCACATTGCTTCATCTTTAGCACACTAAATGCATGCCTCTTAAGGATCTGCTTCCAAAATTAGCATACTTTGAAATTAAAGAACAAAAATCAAAACACCTCCGGATACGTTTCATCAGTTCTGCTACCTCATATTGAGATACACAATAGAAGGATCTCTTTCACGACTTTAAAATCATAGAAACATAGAAAATAGCTGCAGTAGGCCATTCGGCCCTTTGAGCCAGCAGTACCATTCAATATGATCATGGCTGATCATCCAAAATCAGTACCCCGTTCCTGCCTTCTCCCCATATCCCTTGATTTCCTTAGCCCTAAGAGCTAAATCTAACAATACAAAAAACTAAGTAATATCAGCACAAAAACAAAGTTCACATTTCCATCCTTCCTTTCTCCCACACATCTTCCCATTGCTTTGGCATTTCATAACCTCATTTCCAAAGTCTTTTTATTTTTAATGGCCTTTCTATCCTCATTTAACCTCTATATTGTTCCAAATTTTCATCCTTGCATAGAAAATGTATGCTTTTGCTCCCAAAATACTAACTTTAAAATTATTTTAATATATTCTTGGAATGTGGGCGATTTTGGCATTTGTAGCCAAATCCTTTATCCAAGCCCCCCATTTGGCAAGTGATTTTTCCATTTGTTTTACTGATTTAAAAAAAACATTTACAATATTCTCATCACTTTTAAATTATCGCCTTGCTGATTGCATTGGCAATAACACCTTCCATCATTTTGATGGTGAGAAGATTCATGCTCTGTGTTCTCATTACTATCACAAGCAATCCTTTTTATGTCAGTCAAGAGTTCTTCCAGCACAAAACATTTCGAAAAGGCAAAATTTACAAAGATAAATTCTGCTATTATTATTATTATTTTAAAAACATTTCAAACGGATTCAGCTGCATGCTTCCTCACATCTTCAATATAGTCATGATCATTTTATTGTTAATATCATAAAATATTGGAAAAAATCTCAGGTCATGCCACTTCTCTGGAAGGAGAAACAGTTAAAAGTTCGGGTCTGAGAACGATCAGAAAACGATTGGAGGCTAAAAGTGTGGAGAGTACATAAGTATTAGTGGTATTTTTTGCCTCTGTCTGCAGATTGTGTTTTCTCTTTACTGTTTAATTCACTTGATAGACGTTTATAAAATTTGAGAGGCATTGATTAGGTAGACCGTCAATTACTGGATGGTATAACTTTAAGGTCAGAGGGGAAAAGTTTAAGAGGAGTTGTACAAAAACTGTATAGTTTTCATTTTACAGAGTAGTTGGTGCATGGAACACAAGTGGAAGTAGAAGCAGATACAATAGTGACATAAGAGGCTTCTAGATTGGCACATGAATATGCAGGAGATGGAGAGATAAGAGACACATGTGGGCAGAGGAGATTAGTTTAACTTGGCATCATGTTCGACAGTCATTGTGAATGTTGTTCTGCGTTTTGCGGTGGAATTTCCACCTGTCCCTTTTGCCTCGTTTCCCTTTGTTCCAATGAAGGCTTTCGCAACATTTTCTGTTTTTGTTTAATCTTTCCAATGTCAGCAGTTTAAAAAATATATAGTTTCTCCTGAGGCAGTCTCTAGGTATGGACGCTGTAGAAACAAGGAACTGCAGAAGCTGGACATTTGTTTTGTCTTTCCACAGATGACTGTTTGTTTTGTGGGTTCGGAGGCAAATGAAACTGCAGACTTTTAATGTAATCATTTTTATTATTATTAAGGAAGTTCCAAATGAAGTCTGCAAAGGTTAATAACTAGAGCCAGGATTTTGCCATAAATGCCATAAGCACCTTTTCATGCCTATTTTGATGATTTCACCAGGATAATGCCTTTTTCACGTTTTGCTAAAAGGTCATGCTATTTTCTCTAGTTGTACCGTAATTACCATGACTTCTATGTTAACACGTTAATATTAATGTTATTATTAACATGTTAACATAGTATAACTTATAAGAAAACTTCCACCACCAGGGTGAAACCAGGGGCACCACCGTCAGTCATTCATTTGTGCCGCTGCCCACTGGTTCAGTCTTCTCCAAGATCTATTTAAGAAAGAACTGCAGAGGCTGGAAAAATCAAAGGTAGCAAAAGTTGCTGGAGAATCTCAGCGGGTGAGGCAGCATCTATGGAGAGAAGGAATAGGCGAAGTTTCGGGTTGAGACCCTTCTTAAGACTGATGTGGGGGGGAGGGGCGGGAAAAGAAAGGAAGAGGCGGAGACTAGGAGAGCTGGGAAGGGGTAGCGGGAGGAGGGAGAAGAGTCAGAAGACAATGGCTATCTCAAATTAGAGAAGTCAATGTTGATACCGCTGGTTTTACCAATGTTTCCTGCCTCTAGCATGTCCAAACCCTTTACAATCATATATGTTTCAATAAGATTCCCTCTCATCCTTCCAAATTCCAGAGTATACAAGCTCCATTCTCTCAGCATATGACAGTCCCGCCATCCCGGGAATTAACCTTGTAAACCTACGCTGCACTCCCTCAACGGCAAGAATGTACTTACTCAAATTGGGGGACCAAAACTACACACATTACTCCAGGTGTGGTCTCACTAGCGCCCAGTACAACTGCAGAAGGACCTCTTTGCTCCTATACTCAACTCCTCTTGTTATGAAGGCCAACATGCCATACGCTTTCTTCACTACCTGCTGTACCTGCATGCTTACTATCATTGACTGATGCAAGGGCCCCCAGAGCCTGTTGTACTTCCCTTTTCCCAACTTGACACAATTTAGATAATAATCTGCCTTCCTGTTTTTGCTACCAAAGTGGATAACCTCACATTTATCCACATTAAAGTGCATCTGCCATGCATCTGCTCACTCACCTAATCTGTCCAATTCACCCTGCATTCTCATAGCATTCTCTTACAGTTCAGACTGCCAACCAGCTTTGTTTCCTCTGCAAATTTGCTAATGTTACTTTGAATCCCTTCATCTAAATCATTGTAAATAGCTGCGGTCCCAGCACCGAGCCTTGCGGTACCACACTAGTCACTGTCTGCCATTCTGAAAGGGACCCGTTAATCCTTACCCTTTATTTCCTGTCTGCCAACTAATTTTCTATCCATGTCAGTACTCTACCCCCAATACCATGTGCCTGAAGTTTGCCCACTAATCTCCTAAATGCTTAAATTAACGGACCTTAAATGCTTTCCGAAAGTCCAGGTACACTACATCCACTGCCTCTCCCTTGTCCTTTTTCCTAGTTACATACTCAAAAATTCCAGAAAATTAGTCAAGCATGATTTCCCCTTCGTAAATCCATGCTGACCTGGACCGATCCTGTTACTGCTATCCAAACAAGTCACACAATAGTAAGTCTCTCTTTAGTAAACTTTGAATTACTGAAAGCTGTGGCTTGCAACTGAAACACAATATTTATAATATGTTACATAAAAAGTAACATGGGGTAACAACATCTCTTAATTGCAAGAACATTTGCTGATTTAGTGTTTCATACAACCCTACTGTTGTCATACTGGCAAACTAGTTATTGCCAAATAAACTGCAGAATTAGACAATCATCCAATGTATCCTCACAATGCAGGCCCATTTCACCCCATTTGCCCAGCACAAAAAGCAAATAATTAGAAATCGAAAAATAGAAAATCCTGGAAACACATATGTTTAGAGGAGAAGGTACATAAAAATGCTGGAGAACTCAGCGGGTAAGGCAGCATCCACGGAGCAAAAGAATAGGTGACGTTTTGGGGCAAGATCCGCAACGTCGCCGATTTCTTCGCTCCATAGATGCTGCCTCACCCGCTGAGTTTCTCCAGTATTTTGATCTACCTTCGATTTTTCCAGCATCTGCAGTTCCTTCTTAAACAGTTTAAAGCAGCATTGGTGCCAACAAGGTTGACATTTCAGGCTGATGATCTGTCATTGCAACTCTGCCTGCAAGTCCATCTTAAGTGCTGATCATTGTGTGAAGAACAATATCCCAGATCATAGCACAGTATGCAGCACAGAAAATACCTTAAAGCCAAATAGGAGTTGACCTATTTGATCTATTTCTTGCTAGGCTTCATTCTGCCTCACCCCCACCGCACTCAATTTGAAGGATCCCAACCCGAAACATCATCCATCCCTTCACTCCAGAGATATTGCCTGTCCTGCTGAGTTACTCCAGCATTGTGTCTACCGTCCTGATTATCAACACAGGCAAAGGCCAACATGGTTGAAAGCTTATTAAAGCCTTGTTACAAAAATGGGCAAGAACTCCATCCCAGAGATAAAGTGATGCATAACAAGATACAAGCCAAGATAAGAACATTAGAATGAGTTGGTCCTAAAGGCCATCAGACCATTTCCAAAAACCAGTTCCAAAAGCTGCAGAAACCAAAGTTTGTTTATTTAACATCAACCTGCCAAAGGGACTCAAGATGGAAATTAGCTACTGACTATAATCTTGCATATTTACATGTAAATGTTTATCAATATGCACCGTCCCTGTTTAAAAATAAATAAGATTTACAGCATATATCCACCAACAATAATTGATTGAATGACCAGTCAATCTACTTACCGTAATTATAACAGCAGGAAAAAAAAAAAATTGGTCAGTATTTGATCTTCCTTGACTCGCAGTTTTCATGAATCTCTACACATATCGAAAGCAGTGTCCTGAATACATTCAAATTCTGCGTACAAAACGAGGCAGTAACAACATAAAGCCTTTTTTCTCTATATTTAATAGAATCAAACTATATAAACTGCAATTTTTTCAAACCAGATTCTCAGACTATGATTCTGAACCACACAATTAAGGTGACTGAAAGTGTAGGAAGAAACTGCAGATGTTGGCAAAGATAAACACAATTCTGGAGTAACTCAGACAGACAACATCTCTGGAGAGAAAGAATGGGTGACGTTTCAGGTCGAAACCCTTCTTCAGATTGAGAGCCAGGGGAGAGGGGAAAACTGGAGATATGAAAGGATACAAAGCACATGCAAGGTGTGAAGTCACCTCGAAAGTGACTCAAAGTTTTGACCTCATGATTATGCTCACTAATTAAGGTCCAGTTTTGTTCATACAGATGAGATAAGACTCCAAGGTAGACACAAAATGTTGGAGCAACTCAGCGGGTCAAGCAGCATTTCTGCAGAGAAGGAATGGGTGACGTTTCGGGTCAAGACCCTTCTTCAGACATCGGTCTGAAGGATCTCGACCCGAAACATCACCCATTCCTTCTCTCCAGAGATGCTGACTGACCCGCTGAGTTACTCCAGCATTTTGTGTCTACCTTCGATTTAAACCAGCATCTACAATTCTTTCCTACACAGATAAGACTCCAATATTAGTTCTGGTACTTTTGGATGTCTTCCAGTTTTGAGTAATCTGGCTGCAACTCAAAAGACAATAAAATATCTATTGCTTTGCGCAAGTTTCAATACGAGGCAGCTTTATAGTAATAACAGTCATTTACATGTTTTTTTTTAATCTTGTTTAATTAGTCAACCAATAGTGCATCAAATGAGCCGACTTGCACTTATCTAGGCTATAAGACTGCAACTGGCAAGTTTATTAAAAGTATTCAATATCCTGCAGATGCATGCTTTGTTAAGGGTTCTAACACGTGCTACACGCAATGTACTACTTGCTACAAGCAGCAAATTTGCAGTTGTAATCCAAAAGCACATTTAGAGGAGCTATAGATTTTCCTTCTTCAATGTGCTCTGAAGGCTCCCGATTTCTGTCGTTTCCTTACAGGCAAATCAGGCTGCAAATGCATCACGTATTTGAACAAAATTATAAAATATTATTTGGTAGGTGTATGTACCGTGGTTATCACCAAAAGAGCCACCTCATTTTGAGACTACCTCAAAGCAGCAGGTGTTTCATTGACTTTTGGATTACAGCATAATTACTTAAAACTGAACCCAGAAATATAGGAACAAATTTAATCACTTAATTATTCAAAGTTGGATTTAATGGCTATAATCATAATGTCAACATTATAGAAACACATGCCCCTATACCACCTCACCTTCATCCAGGGACCCTAGCAGTCCTTCCAGGTGAGAGAGGTTCTAACCTCTTCTAATGCATCCAGTATACGTGATGTGACCTCCTGTACATCAGCAAGACCAAGTGTAGACTTGGCAATCGTTTCACTGCACACTTACTTGCCCCACCAAGGCCTACTGAAATTTCCAGATGCATCTTTTAACAAACAAAAACTAAGAGATCAGGCCATTATTACTGTTTTATATAAATTAATGTGCACATTTGATTTTCACTTTTTATGTTACAAGTGTGACTGGAAATTTTAAAATTGCCTTAGGATGTCCAAGAGTTCATAAAGGCTACTATATATTATAGTCTGGAGAGGTTCCAACCCAAAACGTCTCCCATCATTTTTCTCCACACTGCCTGACCCGCTGAGTTACTCCATAACTTTGTGTTATAAACCAGCATCTGCAGTTTCTTCCTACACATACAATATATTAATGCCAGTGTCTTTCTTTTATCATGTCCCTGCCAAGAATCCTACCAATCACAATTATGGGAAATTCAGCACCCACTTCCACTCAGTAAAAAATAATATTTGAGTCTTGAGAGCTTGCAGGCAACTTATTAGGATGGAGGATTCTCCAATGTAAATTCTGGCCACCAGCCACAGGAATCCAGAAAATGACCTTCATAACTAAATTCTGATTTCACAAGGCACTGGCGACTACAGCTGCTGTTAATGCATTTCTTTTAGGGGGAAAAAAATGAAGATACTCAAACTTCAAATTTACTCTCTCCTCAAAAGTTAACATAGTCGTCTCTCCCAATCTGTCTCAAAGTGCCCTTATGTGCAGCACCAGAGCATTACCATGTGTTCTCCCCCCCACCAACCCAATTGGGTTTTGCTCCAATGTCTTCTTTTTTGATGTATTTTTTTTTATTGCTGCCTTGCAACATTTGTATAATTTATGTATAATATATAATTTATATGTTAAATGTCTCCATGGCACCAGTCTACACAGACATTTTCAATCAGTCCCTGCAAACCTGTACTGTCCCTACCTGCTTCAAAGTCTCCACTATTGCTACCATACCCAAAAAGCCAAGTGTTACTGGTCTTAATAACTACAGAGGTCAGTGCAACAGGCCTGTAATCATGAAGACCCTTGAAAGACTTGTGCTGGCCCACCTGAAAAGTATCACAAACCCCCTGCAGTTTGCATACTGGGCAATTAGATTAGTGGATGACGCAGTCAAACTAGGCCTGCACGTCATCCTCCAGCACCTAGACCGCCAGGGGACTTATGCAGGGACTTTGTTTGTGGACTTTAACTCTGCATTCAACACCATTGTGCCAGAGCTACTACACTCCAAACTCTCCCTGTTGACTGTGCCCAAACCCATCTTACAGTGGATCATCAACTTCCTGACAGACAGGAAGCAGCATGTGAGGCTCGGAAAGCTCATCTTGGACCCGCAGACCCTCAGCATAGGAGCACCACAAGGCCGCATACTCTCCCCTCTCCTCACCAATGACTGCACCTCCAAATACTCCTGTCAAGCTTCTCAAGTTTGAGGATGACACAACCCAGATTGGACTGATCCAGGTTGGGGAGAAATCTGCTTACAGACAGGAAGTGTCACAGCTGGCATCCTGGTGCCATCGCAATAACCTGGAGCTCAATGCTCTTAAGACAGTGGAATTGATTGTAGACTTTAGGAGAGGTCTCCCTCCTCTCACTCACCAACAACAATACCACAGTTGCATCCGTGGAGTCATTTATGTTCCTTGGAACCGTCATCTACTGGGACCTTAAATGAGAGGCCACCTTCAACTCCACAGCCACAAAGGCACAACCGGGGGTGTACTTTCTCCCCTCACCGACAAACTGTACACTGCAAGGGCCAAGAAAAGAGTGGATACGATCTCTGACCCCTCTCACCTTGGCCACAAACTCTTTGAAACACTTGCCTCTGGAAGGCGCCTCTGTCAAAGCTGCCACAGCCAGACAAAAACAGCTTTTTTCCCCATGAGCAGTAGTTCTACTCAACAGCCAAATGTTTGTAGCCTCCTTGTGCTCTGGTATTTTATTTCATTCTTCGTGTGTTTAAATTATGTTTTATTTTTAATTGTCTACTAGATATTGTGTTGTTACTTGCGAGCAAAGCACCAAGGCAAATTTCTTGTATGTATACATTTTGGCTAATAAAATGTATTCAATTCAATTCTATTGTCTGAGTCTATGTGCCTGTGATGCTGTTGCATGCAAGATTTAATTGAACCCATTGCACGTGCATATGACAGAAACTCAACTCTTGCTAGAGATTATTAAGCCCAGTTCAAAAAAGTAATCCTTCCAAAAAGAATAGTTTTCACCACACTACAGGAAATATTTCCCAACCATATTTTGCAGGTCATCACCAAGCATTTTTTAGATACCAAACCTCCACCCACACAGTTGCAGGCTTCAGGATGTGGCATTGATCTTGTGTTTTTTTTTTATAAATCCATTATTTTCTGAACATTTAGCCATTTTCTAAAGAGAAACAATCACATTATTCCACAGAACATCTCATGTAAGAAATCACTATCAGGCAAAGATTAAGAACCCTCATCACATTTTTGTTGAAGCAAAATAATTTCATTTTGATCAAATTCTTTGCTAACTGAGATAGATCGAAATAGGGCAGCAAAAACTGGACTTTCATAACGCATTAAAACAGGCTAATTATAAATATGGAAGTCAATAGTATTGATAAGGTGCGGGCTGGAAGTTAATTTTGTGACAAAGAGAGATGAATGCCTTTCAAAATGGTTGGTGTTCTGCAAGGATGAAGTTTCGGGTTCATTCCTCTTTATAAATACACTGTTTGGAATGAAGTACAAGTAGCAACGTCATAAAATTTGAAGAATATATGTAGCTTAGCAACATAGTAGATGACAAGGGTGTGTAGACATCACCAAAAAGTGCCAAGATTGTTAAATTTGCAGAGCTGTAGCAAATTAAGTCTGCTGGCGGAATGAGGAGTAAGGCACTATGGGAGAATTAACATTGTAAGTAGTAAGCAGTTATGAGGTAATGGTGAAACCAGATTCCATTATTGCTCCGATGAAAGACCGACATTTGTGGATAACGGCACTTAGACAACAACAGGTGCAAGGAACCAAGCACAAATGTTCCCTCAAAGCCTAGCAGCATCCTACTAGGTCAATAGCCTTCCATCTGCACCAAGAGATTCTATGGCATTGACAAGCTTATATTATCCAGAAGGATGAATGTCACAAACCCTTGAGGTAATTTGCTGACCGATACAACACTGGGAACCTTCAACTTAAAGATGTAATGTCTCCTCGTATTTGAAACAATCAAAACTCAGTCCAACAGAAAGACTACTTAATTCTCCTTTACATGTACATACTACAATTCTTTCCAATGTTTCAAGCCCAATAACTATCTCTGCACTTAGCAATGTCATTGTACTCAGACTACAGCTAAACCAAATCCTATCCTCAATTTCCACATGGATAACCTTTCCCATATTAGTTAGCAGGAAGAAATCAATAGCAAAATATATGTTGGGTATATCCCCTCTTGGCTCAGGGAAAATAAAGCCTAATGAATTTGATTAACCCAGCTGAGATCAGCTAACTCAAGGTTTGGGGATCAAGTCCTTCTGCAACAAAATATTTTTTGTAATCTATCTATACTATTACTAAAACTCTCATCTTGACTACTTCCGGTCTGCGTGGTAATTAAATTTGCGCAAAAACGCTACCCTATATTGCTAGGATTTTTCCGCCACCTTACTCACTGTTCTCCTCTGCTCCAAGCCACCAAATTTAGTTCTGATCGGTGAAATAAGAAAAGTTAAGGTTTTAAAAATCGTGAGATTGGTCTTCTCACCATGAAGGTAACATCCTTTCCGGCACCCGCTGGAGAATAAATCCCCGGAGGTGGGGCTGAGTCAGCAAGTGCGCAGGCGGGAAGGCCGCCGTGCGCAGGCGGGAAGGCCGCCGTGCGCAGGCGGGAAGGCCGCCGTGCGCAGGCGGGAAGGCCGCCGTGCGCAGGCGGGAAGGCCGCCGTGCGCAGGCGGGAAGGCCGCCGTGCGCAGGCGGGAAGGCCGCCGTGCGCAGGCGGGAAGGCCGCCGTGCGCAGGCGGGAAGGCCGCCGTGCGCAGGCGGGAAGGCCGCCGTGCGCAGGCGGGAAGGCCGCCGTGCGCAGGCGGGAAGGCCGCCGTGCGCAGGCGGGAAGGCCGCCGTGCGGAGTTGGGAGCTGCTGTGTGGTGCCTTCAATGCTTTCAAGAGAGAGCCAGATAGGGTTCTTAGAAATAGCGGAGTCAGGGGATATGGGGAGAAGGTAGGAACGGGGTACTGATTGGGGATAATCAGCCATGATCACATTGAACGGCGGTGCTGGCTCGAACGGCCGACTCCTGCACCTGTTGTCTATTGTCGTTGGATTGTGGGAGGAAACCCACAATAGACCACAATCTATTGTCGCGGCCGATGGCCGCTGAGTGGAGTCCCTCCCCCCCCCCCCACACACCCCCTCCCCCACACATCCGTTTAAGACTGCCTTAAAAATATCCAAATACTCAGCTTTAACCACCATTTGAGGAACATAGCTCCAAAGACTGACAATTCAGAGAGAAAATATCTTGATTCTCTCTTAAATAGACAGTATTGCTTCCAAGCATTATCCTACAAAAAGGTAAGGAAATGTCCTTTCAACACCACTCTGCCTCCTAGATTCAATCAAGTTAATTCTGTCTCTTCTAAACTTTGGAAGATAAGCCCAGCGAGTGCAACCTTTTCTCATAAGACAAACCACCCATTCATGTTATTAATCTGGTAAATTTGCCTCTGAATTGCTCCCAAATTATTGACCACCTTCAATAATTCAATAATGAGCTCCATACCACAGTGAAGCATCATCCCCCTACTTTTGTATTCAAATTACCAAGACATAGTCAATAAACTTTGCTATTCCTAATTACCTCCAGTGTCAGCAAATTAGCCTTTTGAGAATCATGCACAAAGATCCCTCTGCAATTTGAAACTTTGCACATCTCTTACCTTTTATTATATACTTTACCTTTCTTGCCAAATAGTCAACTTCACATCTTTCCACATTATGCTCCTTTTCCAAGAAATGTCCAATTATACTGAAGTACAACTCGTATGATTATACAAAAAGCAGGCCACTCATGACCCTTCGTGCCTGATAGACCATTACGATCATTGTCGATTTTCTATCAGTTTGTTATTTTCCTATTCTTGAATTTCCCTTATATCCAGAAATCTAAATAGACCACTCTTCTGAATACACTCAATGTATCGATAGCCCACCATGGCAGTGATAAAAACAAAAAAAATCACCACCCACTTTGTTAACGATTTTAAATTTCTATTATCGTCAGTTTTATATTTGTAAAATAAACTGTTTCATCAAAACTACTAAATTATGTACTTCTAATGTGATAATAGAAATTAAAAATAGAGTTAACAATGAAGTCTGGTAATTTTTGGGGAATTCTCTACCCTGGACAGGGCTCTCGCTTAACTTTTTTTTCCCTGTTGCCAGCCGGGCAGCCTTGACAGCTGTTTAAGTTGCCAAATGACAGTTTAGGTGGTCATTTAAGACGGTTTGCATGATGCGTGCGATAATGTGCTCGGACGAAGTGCATAGTTACCAGTCAGAATTATGCTCAATGAAGCATTCACATATTATGTTCAAGAAGGAACTGCAGATGCTGGAAAATCGAAGGTAGACAAAAGTGCTGGAGAAACTCAGCGCGTGCAGCAGCATCTATGGAGTGAAGGAAATAGGCAACGTTTCAGGCCGAAACCCATCAGTCTGAAGAAGGGTTTTGGCCCGAAACGTTGCCTATTTCCTTCGCTCCATATATGCTGCCGCATCCGCTGAGTTTCACGAGCACTTTTGTCTACATTCACATATTATTTCCGCTTCAAATAACTCACAAACTAAACATATTCACCAATCAAGACATGATATGTACCACAATGATATGCAGCAAAATTATAATACAATATCTCAACTCTTTTTACACATTGCAATGAATGCAATTTCTATTAGTTCTTTCCACTTCCAAACAAAAATATGGTTGGATTATTCAGCAAATGATCAACCTGTGTCAATAAATCCTGGACCATGCACACTACAGATTGATGCAAGCATGTTTTCTGTGAAGGACCTAAAATTACCATGACATGGCCATAACATGGGTCGTTATTGCTATTGGCACAGAAACACCCCGGCTTCCCACATAATTTATCCATAACAAAATATAGAGGTTGCAAGGAAATTTCTAAAGGCATTTTATGATAATAGCTGTTAAAACAGACTATACCCATCTGACAGGTTAAACATTGCACTAACTGATAAGAGATGGCCAAAGGACATAACTGCAGCAAATGTTCTTTTGGTATTATGTTTAAAGGTGTCAAAACAAATAATAACATTGGGAATTAAAACACATTTGATTGCATTCCGTTATCAAACATAATCAATGTTCGCTCTTGAAGACCATGAAGCACAATAGGGTCAAGGGGTGTGTGAATCAGTGCGGGGTGGATAGATGGCAGGGGGTGGGGGTTTGAGAAGGCAATCGGTACGGAATGGATGGATTGAGGCAGGTGAATTAGTACGTGTTAGTTGGAGTATATAAAATTGTGAGGGGAGAACACGGGGATGTCAGTGGTGTTGAATGGGGGATCAGTACGGAATGGATGGGGGGGGGAAATCAGTACAGAATGAATGGGGGGTTCAGTACAGGATGAATGGGGTAGACAAAATGCTGGAGAAATTCAGCGGGTGAGGCAGCAGTTGACGGGTTTGCAGGCAGCGGCCGCTAACGGGGCGATAGCGGCCACTGCCTGCAAATCCACCAAACGGCGCTTTCAAAACAACCCCTCTCGCACGCCGAGGCCGGGAGGAGGGAGAAGGAGGCCTCCTTCCGCCGGGCGGGGTGCGGGAGGAGGCGGCGGCAGTGGAGCTGCTGTCACGGCCGCTGCTGCCGCTGTTTGAGACCCATCATTCACACCAACCCTTCGTCACCACGCACCTAGTATTTTTGCCCCGCAATCAAAGATACTAGAGGAATACAGCCGCCGCCGTCGACACGAAACGTCACGCTCCTATTCTCCAGAGATGCTGCCTGACCCGTGGAGTTACTCCAGTTTTTTGTGTCTATCAGTATAAACCAGTATTTGCTTGCCAAGCCGGGCAAAATGAGTCGCCATTTAGGTTGCCCTGCGGCACTTTGGGTGGTCATTGGCACCCGGGCAACCGCTAATTTCGAGCCCTGCTGGAGGAACAAACAGAATAAGGATGGTACAAAGGTATGGGGGGGGGGGGGGGGGGAGAAGAGAGATATTTCTGCATTGTAAAATAACAGTTCAGGACAATCTCCATGTACATGGGAACAGATTCCTCTATGATCATCAGAAGGCCTAGATAGAGTAAATGTGGAGAGGATGTTTCCACGTGCGACAATCTAAGGCCAGAGGCCATAACCTAAAGGTGCATCCTTTTATTCTGAGAAAGATTAGATGGAATTTATTGTGTCAGTGGGTGGTGAATCTGTGGAATTCATTGCCACAGACCGCTGTGGAGGTTGTCAATTGGTATTTTTAAGGTGAAGATTGACAGATTCTTGATTAGTAAGGGTATCAGGGGTTATGGGGCAAAGGCAGGAGAATGGGGTTGAGGGAAAGATAGATCAGCCATGATTGAATCGCGGACTAATCTTGATGGGCCGAATGGCCTAATTCTGCTCCTAGAACTTATGAACTATTACAAGGAGTTATTTTTACATGAATAATATTTAAAGCTGGATGAAAATGTGCAAGGATTAGGGCTGTGAAGTTGCAACCTACATACAGCAAACAAGTGAAAAATATTCCAGGAGAAATGTCATCCACAGAATAACTGAAGACAGCTAGAATCAGGCAAGAAGATAAAATGACGCAGCAAGAGTCCTAGGATTCACCCTAGATAAGTTATAACATTTCCTGTCCCTGAGGGTTACAGCCCACAACATCTGTGCGGACCAGAAAATGCCAAGAGTGGAATAAAATGTATTTGGATAAAGAGGTAGGCCCCAGCCCAAAAATCCAAAATAAAAATCCATTAGCAAAAAAAGGTAGAAAATGAGTAAAGCTGACGAACACTGGAAATCTTAATTGAAAAAAATAATTATATCCTGATTTAAAACAAATCAATTAAGTACTGGACTATTAAATAGGTTTACATGATGATCACAATATCACCACAAGTGTTAAATGAAGAAACACAACCTTCTGTCTGACCCTCTGAAAAGGTTAATATGATTTTACATAATTCTCAAAGCAACCTTCTATAACCATGAAAGCTCAGGCCCGAGGCAATGAAAGATTGGACTTCGGTCTTGGACTGGGTTAGACAATCGCTAAGTTTGCAGATCCTGCAAGGGAGAATAATTAGCAACTATAATCAGCACAATGAGTTATAGACATTCTCTCGTGTAGGTACTGATTTGTGTGTGAAATATTAGTCTTGGAATTCAAAAAGATCACCAAATTACATTGTACTATAAAAAGAGACTATAGTATCGCACGTTTATGCTGCCATGGCTTAAATGTTATGGACAAATGAGAATAATCATCCGATTAGGCGCCAGGCAAGAATAAAAGCCAAAGCGATGGAGGAATTCAGCAAGTTAAGCCAACATGTGCAGAGGGAATGGACAGGTAACATTTCAGACAATTTGACCATCACATGAGTAAAACAACTGAACCACCTAAGGATAATTTCTCCCTCACGCAAGGTCTACATTGCAACTGCAGAGTTGTTTTTTTTTTATTTTAAAGAATCATAAACCCAACAACTTCAGTGTGTGATCCCACTGCCTCAGCACTTTAAAAAAACATTCTGGACACACAATGAATCAATCTGGGAATGATAGAAAAATAGAGTTCTTAAAAAAAAAAATAGTTGGAGCAGTTCAGTGCTAAAGCATTTAAAATGTAAACAGACAGCATGGCCACCCTTTAATTGGCTTGGTGATATTCCCACATATCAAAATAAATTCCGCCACTCATTCAATATTAATACGTAAAAAAGTAAATAGCGCAGAATAGAGTGTCAAAATAAATTCCGTCACTCATTCAATATTAATACGTAAAAAAGTAAATAGCGCAGAATAGAGTGTCAAAATTAACTCTGCATTTGCTTGCCACAAAATGTGGAATTTCTTTGCACTGTTCAGGAGCAACATAAAATTTCAAAGTAATAAAACATTCTTTAGTGTTTATAAGATTAGAAGTAAAAGGGGAAATAAATACATCACCATTTATTATTATTTGAGTTTCTCTATTGTTTGCACTTTTAATGTAATTACGTTTTCTACTGTGTGACTGTTTGATTCCAGAAACATAAACATTTGTCTCTAAACAGTGTCCAAACAGATTGTCAATGCATTACCTATATCTTGCCAATAATTTTATTATTTTGGTGTTGATTGGGCTGGGAGAAGGGGTGAGAACCAAATCACAAGGAAATTATATTTCAAATATGAATGGAAATGTATCTGGCCGAGCAATTCCACAAGAATACTTTCAGTACAATTATTTCCCCTCCTCTTCTGACAACACTAACTTGAAGCTGTTACTGTTCTGGGGGCATGATCAAAATTGCTTTGAATGGTTTAAACGTGCAGCTCCACTGTAACTTATTCCATCCTTACAGTAACAGCAATAATTGCCTAGTTATAAAATCCCCAGAGGAATCTTGAAATTAGTAAACTCAATCTTGAACAGGAAATAAATAATAACCAATATTATTCAGTGCCACAGGCAAAATTGACCCACAGCACAGACAATCTCCCATTCCCAATGGTTTTCTCCGCCAATCTGCAAGCATCAATGAATCTAGCAGCAAGTTGGACAAAGCGTAATTGTAACATTCTACATATACTGAAATGGCTACTATTCAGTTATTTATCATTTGGGATAATACAAAAATATTCTATTCAATATATTTTACACATAGCACATTGAGGATAGAATAGAACGTCATTCAGGAAAGCATCCCATCACCCAGTCTTCATCTGCACCTGGTTTAATAACCTCAGTCCCATTCTTTCCTTGCAGCCCTGCAAATTATTCTCAAATGACAGTTTGACTATCCTTTGAAGATAACCAATGCTTCCACCATCATACGAGGTAAAATCCTGACCACACTTTTGAGTAAGGTCATAAGCGGTAGGAGCAGTATTAGGCCACTCAGCCCATCGTCTACTCTGCCATTCAATCATGGCTGATCTATCTCCCCCTCCTAACCTGATTCTCCTGTCTTCTCCCCATAACCCCTGACATCCATACTAATCAAAAATCTATCTTTCTCTGCATTAAAAATATCCATAGACTTAGCCTCCACAGCCTTCTGTGGCAAAGAATTCCACAGATTCACCAGTATGGTATGTTTTTCCCTTATACATCACTTCTATCATTTGCCCAAATCGATTCCCCCAGTTCTTTGAATATTCACCTCTATTTCCCTTCATGCATCTAATGTCTTACCTGAATAATGCCTTTAAAAACATCATACACCCTTCCTCCATCCCCCTCCAGAACAAGGTAAAATCTGCTATCTTCAATAACTGGTTTCATGTTAAAGCTTTGTAGACACAAGGAATTGTAGATGCTGGTTTGCAACAAACAGTGCTAGAGTAACTCAGCGGGTTGGGCAATATTTCTGGAGGACATAGATTGGTGATGTTTTGGGTCAGGAACCTTCTTCAGACTTCAATAACCAATTTAGTCAGTCCCAAGTCTGAAACAAAAATCCCACCCAAAACATCATCAATCCACGTCTTCCAAGGACGCTGCCTAAAGGGGCTGTCCCACTGTGGCGACTTTTCAGCGACTGTCTTCGACCTTCAAGCTCTAGGGCACTCGCCTGAAAAACCTTCTGGATCGTCCGTCAGCGATGAAACCACGAGCTGGATCGACCGAACGCACGAACGCACACACAAACACATCGCAAAGGTGATGGCCAGGGAAAGCGGGGAACAGTGTCTGAAATTCACACCCACGATGAATAGAAAGATAAAAGATGGCTGCACAGAGTACGGTAAGTCCTTTAGAGAGCGTAGAGGGGAGAGAGGGGGGGGGAGAAGGGGAAGAGAAGCTTTTAAGAAGTCAGACAACGTTTAACAAAGTTTAGCAGGAATACATTATCAGTCTGTTTTCCTAGCACCTGAAATCTCCAATGAGCCAATTAAAATGCCCGGTCAGCGAAGGAGATTGCCTACGGCTGCCCTCGACTGCCTGTAACTACATAGCGACCCCACTCCACTGCACTACGAGCTCAAAAGAACCATGCCGACCAATTTCTACACGCTGAAATAATTTCCGCCACCTAGCTGAGGCCACGAGTATGTAAGAACTTCTCTCGAGCATGAAGGAGAGTTCCAGTGACCTCATCGGACCACGTGTCGACCATGCTGCGAGTTTGAGTCGAGGGCAAACTCTTCTAAACTCGCAGATTAGGTCTCCGTAGTGGGACAGCCCCTTGGCATGCCAAGTTACTCCAGCACTTTTGTGTTTTTCTTCATGTGGATGTGGATTCAACACAGTGCTGCCCAACACCTATAAAATAAATCACAGATAAACTAATCTTACTAGTAACTGGTGGTTCTAGAGTTAGGGCTGGTCTTAGTGCCCTGTTGTTTGTATTCCTCAGATTGGTGTAAATCCATCTTTCATGAGATTCTTCACTGTCTTCATTTTCTCTCAGTGCTAGAAAACTTGGAAATGTTGGTGCATGTATCAGCAAATATTATATGTAGAATTCATACCATATAACCATATAACAATTACAGTATGGAAACAGGCCCTCTCGGCCCTTCCAGTCCATGCCGACTATTTATTTTTCCCTAGTCCCATCTACCTGCACTCAGACCATACCCCTCCATTCCCTTCCCGTCCATATACCTATCCACTTCACTTTTAAATGTTAAAATCGATCCTGCCTCCACCACTTCTGCTGGAAGCTCATTCCACACAGCCACCACTCTCCGAGTAAAGAAGTTCCCCCTCATGTTACCCCTAAACTTCTGTCCCTTAATTCTCATGTCATGCCCTCTTGTTTGAATCTTCCCTACCCTCAATGGGAAAAGCTTATCCACGTCAACTGTGTCTACCCCTTTCATCATTTTAAAGATCTCAATCAAGTCCCCCCTTAAGGGCCTGTCCTACAAGCATGCAACTCTATGCGATGAACGCGATGAAACTAGAAGCGGGGGCCACGCGGAGGTCGGGTGATCCCCTGTACAGGGCCGTTCCCACCAGCATGCGCCTGCATGCAACAAGCGCAACCAAACCGGCAGTAGAGGCCACGCAGAGGTCGGGTGAGTGGCGCAACGCAGCGCAAAGTGAGGCGAACTTGGAGCGAAGTCTAAGGTAAGTTCGCCAGAACAGAGAGGGGCACACAGAGGCACACACGCACAGAGGGCTGCGGAGCCACACACATGGAGGGTCATGGAGGCACCTACAGATAGGTTCACGGAGGCACGATGTCGGGGCGGTGTGTAATGCGTCGAGGCGACTGCGAGCTGACAAGCCGTTGCGCGGAATTTTTGGACATAGTCATTTTTTCGGAGCCCCGCGTGGTGTCGGGACGAACTCCTCACGGCTCCAGCGATCGAAGTGGGACCAGCCCCGCGACGCCGGACGGCTCAAGCGACCACGTTAGGTCGCGCTAATCGCATGGAGTTGCATGCTTGTAGGACAGGCCTTTTAACGTTCTGCGCTCCAAAGAATAAAGACCTAACTTGTTCAACCTTTCTCTGTAACTTAGTTGCTGGAACCCAGGCAACATTCTAGTAAATCTCCTCTGTACTCTCTCTACTTTTTTGACATCCTTCCTATAATTAGGTGACCAAAATTGTACACCATACTCCAGAATTGGTCTCACCAATGCCTTGTACAATTTTAACATTACTTCCCTGCTCCTATATTCAATGTTCTGATTTATAAAGGCCAGCACACCAAAAGCTTTCTTCACCACCCTATCTACATGTGATTCCACCTTCAGGGAACTATACACAGTTATTCCTAGATCCCTCTGTTCCACAGCATTCCTCAATTCCCTACCATTTACCATGTACGTCCTATTTTGATTTGTCCTGCCAAGATGTAGCACCTCACACTTATCAGCATTAAACTCCATTTGCCATCTTTCAGCCCACTCTTCCAAGTGATACTTAATTATCCACAACACCACCTATCTTAGTATCATCTGCATACTTACTTATCCAATTTTCCACCCCATCATCCAGATCATTGATGTACATAACAACAGTGGACCCAACACAAATCCCTGAGGCACCCCACTGGTCACTGGCTTCCAATCTGACAAACAGCCATCCACCATTACTCTCTGGCAACTCCCATTCAGCCACTGTTTAATCCATCTTGCTACTCCGCCATTAACACCCAAAGATTGAACCTTCTTAACCAACCTTCCATGGGGAACCTTGTCAAAGGCCTTACTGAAATCCATATAGTCAACATCCACTGCTTTACCCTCATCAAATCCATGTTGACTGTTACTGATCAGACCCTGTTTATCCAGATGCTTATATATATTATCTCTAAGTATCCTTTCCATTAATTTGCCCACCACTGACGTCAAACTAACAGGTCTATAATTGCTAGGTTTATTCTTTGAACACTTTTTAAACAATGGAACAACATGCGCAGTTCGCCAATCCTCCGGCACTATTCCCGTTTCTAATGACATTTGAAATATTTCTGTCATAGCCCCTGCTATTTGTACACTAACTTCCCTCAATGTCCTAGGGAATATCCTGTCAGGACCTGGAGACTTATCCACTTTTATATTTTTCAAAAGTGTCAGTACTTCCTCCTCTTTGAATCTCATAGTTTCCATAGCTACTCTACTTTTTTTCCCTTACCTCACAGAGTTCAACATCCTTCTCCTTGGTGAATACTGAAGAAAAGAAATTGTTCAATATCTCCCCCATCTCTTTTGGCTCTGCAGATAGCTGTCCATTCTGGCTCTCTAATGGTCCAATTTTATCCCTCGTTATCCTTTTGCTATTAATATAGCTGTAGAAACCCTTTGGATTTACTTTCACCTTACTTGCCAAAGCAACCTCATATCTTCTTTTAGCTTTTCTAATTTCTTTCTTAAGATTCTTTTTACACTCTTTATACTTATTTACTCCATGCCTCCTATAATTATTGTAGATATTTCTCTTTTTTCGAACAGTGTCCAATTTCCCTTGAAAACCATGGCTCTTTCCAATTTTTACTTTCCTTTCAACCAAACAGGGACATAAAGATTCTGTACTCTTACAATTTCCCCTTTAAATGTCCTCCATTTCTCTTCTACATCCTTCCCATAAAACAAAATGTCCCAATTCACTCCTTTTAAATCCTTACGCATTCCCTCAAAGTTAGCCTTTCACCAATCAAAAATCTCAACCCTAGGTCCAGTTCTGACTCTCTCCATAATTAAATTGAAACTAATGGTATTGTGATCACTGGTCCCGAAGTGCTCACCAACGAATACCTCCGTCACCTGACCTGCCTCATTTCCTAACAGGTCCAGCACGGCCCCTTCTCTGGTCGATACCTCTATGTATTGCTGCAAAAAACTATCCTGCACACATTTTACAAACTCCAAACCATCCAGCCCATTTACAGAATGTGTTTCCCAGTATATTTTTGGAAAATTGAAATCTCCCACAATCACTACCTTGTGCTTATAACTAATATCTGCTATCTCCTTACATATTTGCTCTCCCCATTTGGCATACAGTATGACATCTCACTCCCCATTTGGCATACAGTATGACATCTGGAAAAAATGATTGGGCAAAAACATTACTTTCTCTAATCCTGTTTTTTCCTTTTTTGGTAGTTCACATCAACTTCAACAAAATACAAACTAAACAATGTTGAACAGGACTCAAATATTGGAAGTTAACTGGGTTAAGCAGTCATTACCGGCAAGAAATTAATGTGGACAGCATGCATCAGAAACTTATTTGACTAGTAGAGGAAAGTATTACTTTCAGTAGAAGTTAGACAATCAGGGTCAAATAATAGGATACATATAAAATCAATGACTCACACTCTTGCTCTGCACGAAAGTTTATTTAAAAAAAAAGGATCTCAGGATGTGGTCATTGACGCAGCTGAACAATGATTCTTCTTTCATAGTCTGGACTATTTCAGTGATGTTAGACTAGTGAAAATTTCAACTTGCACCTTTTAGTTTAGAGTTACAGCGTGGAAACAGGCCCTTCGGCCCACGATATCCATGCCAACAACCAGCAGTCACCCAAATACCAGCTCTATCCTACGCACTAATGCCAATTTTCAGAAGCCAATTAACCTACAAACCTGCAAGGCTTTGGAATGTGGGAAGAAAGCGGAGCACCTGGAGAAAACCCACGTAGTCACTGGGTTTTCTCCACTCTGTAGAGACAGCACCCTTAGTCAGGATTGAACCTGTGCCTCCTGGCGCTGTAAGGCAGCAACTCTACCACTGTGTTACATTGCCGCCCACCGAGGGAAATGGAAGACAATGATGAAATCCCATGTAACAAGCTGAGGAATACAAACACCTACGTTTTCATTTAAAAATCTTGTACTTCAGCTGAAAAGGCAAAATAAATGGTCTTACTCAACTGGGGGTTACACAAAAAGCTGGAGAAACTCAGCGGGTGCAGCAGCATCTAAGGAGCGAAGGAGATAGGCGACGTTTTGGGTCGAGACCCTTCTTCAGAGTGAAGAACCTAATAGTAATATATGATTTTTGAAATCAAAATGTAACTTTTTTTTTAATATAAAGGCTGAATGTAAAATTTCTAACACCTATCACTTCCTTCCTGAAGTTCTGTAGATAAATTAACCTAGCATAGACTCAAAATGCTGGGGTAACTCAGCAGGACAGGCAGCATCTCTGAAGAGAAGGAATGGTGACGTCTCGGGTCGAGACCCTTCTTCAGACTAGAGTCAGTGGAAAGGGAAACAAGAGATGTAGACAGAGGGATATAGACAGCATCCGTACACTTGGAACAGCTATAAATTCAAGGACTTCAAGGACTTTCAAGGTCCAAAAATCCAATTTTCAAGGACCAACGTCCAGCAAACATTGATGGTTTATTGGAGATGTATATAAATTGCTTGGTATTGAATGATTTGACTGTACCAAATAAAAATAAGAAGGTTGGCTGGTCACCATCTCAAATTTGATTGAAAATCATGTTTTGCACACCTCCGGTACAAAGAACACAGCAGAAAAATCAACTTTCAATTCAAAGTTCCTTCGAAGTTATGAACCATTGACATAGTTTGAATTATTGCCAAATGCCCATTGGAAATAGACTGGCACTCGGGGTTTTTAATATTTTTTAAACCTCGCTAACTTTTATGACATTCAACCGATCAGAACGAAACTTGGTACACTCGCAGCACAGGAAAACGGTGAGTGAACTGGCAAAAAAAAATCATAGCACTATCACAAACCGTTTTTGCGCAAATAGAAAGACCGCGCAAACCGGAAGGTAACAAGATCAGAGTTTTAGTTATGTACTAGATGCACATTATAAACAATGAATAAACTGCCACATTAATCTATATGAATTAATACCTTTATAATTTTGAGGACTTTCAAGGACCTATGATAAATCCAAGGCCTTAAGGGCTTTTCCCACTTGCATGTGATTGCGTGCGTTTGGCGCGACCAGCGGAGTTCACGTTAAGTACGCGCTAAGTTCGTGCGTGACGTCACTTACGTGATGCTTACCGATCAGCTGGGCAGGAGGCAGGCCAACTGAATTTGGGTGTCGCACGGCGTCTAGCGGTGACGTCATGACGCAACTCCGGGCGGTGACGTCATCATGCAACGGCACGTCCCAGGCGTACGTCATCAAGACGCTGCGTACGCCGTCAAGACGCTGAGTACGACCGCAATGCACCTGTGTGCCGGCAGGCCGTTGGCGCGCGAAGTTTACGGCCACTGCAAGAATGTTTGAGCCCCTCGGGACCAGCCCCGCACTTCTAAGTGGGACTGGCCCCACGCTGCCGAGGGAGGGAGGGAGGGAGGGAGGGAGGGAGGGAGGGAGGGAGGGAGGGAGGGAGGGAGGGAGGGAGGGAGGGAGGGAGGGAGGGAGGGAGGGAGGGAGGGAGGGAGGGCTTGTCTCAGGTGGATGTATATTGAGACAATGACTAAGATGGATTTGAAATGTCTTGTCTGGAAGTACCAACTGATAAGAGACCGATGCCTTTGAAATGTCTTGTCTTGGAAGTACCAACGGATAAGATGTCTTTGAAATGTGTCTACTAATTGATGAGAGACAATCAGTCTGACACGCTCAGACTCCTCCTGTAGTGATGTATATTGGCTGCATTTTCTGATCATGTTGAAAACTTTGCAGCAACCATAATGAGGCCGCTACTGTGGAGTTCCCCCAGAATGCGGGAACTCCACACTACCATGAAAGCAACTCCTTCGCCAGAATTGATAAGCAGCTTGTGAAACTACAGCAAAGGTGGTCAGGGGGGTGGGAGGGGATGGTAATGTCTAAAATGGGATAATCTGCAGTGTCATTTGAACAGTGAGGGAATGGAAAGGATAAGTTTGTTTACAATTTATTTCCCCGATTTCATCTGGTCAGACAAACCTGTCCCACCCATCTTATAATTTAATTAAATGCTTCTTTTCTCTCCTTCCCAGTCCTGATGAAGGATCTTCAATCTGAAACATTAATGGGCCTGTCCCACTTAGGCGACTGCAGGCGGCTATGCGGTCGGCACATGTTCGAGGGTGGTTGCCGAGAAGTAGCCTTCATGGTTCTGATGAGTTCCCGCACTCTGGGAACTAGTTCCGGCCTCATTATGCCGATATAGAGAGTAGTGAGATTTCTCGTGCCATAGGTGGGTCGCCAGGAGGACCTAGTGCGTTACCAGGAGGTCAAAGGTTCTCGTAGGTGTAGCTGGTGCTGACTGGTGAATTTAATTGGCTAATTGGGGAAAAAAAAGTAAGCAGTAGTTTTCAGAACCACTGACCGGTAATGTTAATGTCCACCGAGCTTCACAGCCATGTATCTCTGGCTTCATAAAAGTTGTCTCCACTCGACACTTCCTGCCCACATTATCATATTTAACAACACTCACAAGGAACATTTCTTAGTAGATACCAAAAAAGATCTTGATTGATTTTGCTAGTTATGTAACCCTTGGGTGCAGATTCATCTTTGCTGTTGAGTTGCTGGAAATAAGCTTACTCTGCAAAAGGCTAGAGATTTGCTTAGCGTTTATTTTTCTCCTCATCAAATCGGAAGAGACACTTTTCTGCAACTGCACCAACTGCCCCGTTCATTCCTTCTACTCCTCGCTCCCATTGGGCAAAAGATACAAAAGCTTGAAAGCACACACTTTCTCAGGAACAGGAAGTGTTCTTTCAACTCAGGAACAGCTTCCTCCCCTATCATTAGGCTTCTGGATGTCCCTTCCATAAGCTAGGGTACTGTCTCATTCTTCTTTACCCCATTACAGACATGGGACTTTGTCTGTTGCGCTATAACACCAAGAACTATATTCTTCTGCATCTCTCCCATTAATCTACCTTTTGTCCCCGAGTTTGGCTTGATGGTATTTACATACAGTACCTTCGGATTTGATTGGATAGCGTCCAATATGTTTTTCACTGTTCCTCAGTACATCTGACAATAATAAACCTAAGCAGGATCTTTGAAACCAAAGCAAGCACCTCCTGGTTTGAAACCTGTTAAGACTGAGTAGTCAACATCCAGGCACCATCAGTTTGTATATTGTGCAACACCAGCTATTCCTGTATTCCCATCAGGATGGTCAGGAGTTCACATTCAACGTGTGCTGAAACAAGCTTCAGACTAGACACAACAGCTATGACATCATCCTCAACGCAAGCCCTTAAGGAATTAAGCACAGCACTACCATAAAGGAGGAAGTCTTTCTCAATTATTTCAGGCTTTTTGAAGGAGAATATGGCGTATATTTTAAATAAATCTGACAATACATGACAAATAGGAAAGCCAAGTATGTGGAAAGGCACACTTCTGCAGTAATTGTATCTTATTGGCAATCATTATCTTTTCAATGTCAGTTAACTTCATTACAGTAGAGAAATACAAACATTTGTATTTTAAGTTTCATAATGCACTTTGCGGGCACACTTTCAAGTCTAAGCAGTCCTTTGTCTTTTAACCCTAGGACTGGTATTGATTAATGATCCAACTGCTAAACACATCAAAAATGGAGGACATTTGTGAATCGTTATTGAGGAACCTAACCAGGGAAACCACAACCTTCCGACATGGAACTGGAATAACAGGGAAGTGTACCTTAAACCAAGAACTGGTTAACATGGCATTTCTACCCAGAGATTTACTTATACACCAGGAGAGGAAATTATCCCCTGTATATTACATCAGTTGGAATGAATTTGGAAAGAGTAACACGTTAATTATTAATGGTAGACAAAAGTGCTGGAGAAACTCAGCGGGTGCAGCAGCATCTATGGAGCGAAGGAAATAGGCAACGTTTACCTTAGCATTTATTTCAGTGTACTGCTTGCAATCTTTCAGAACTTACTCAACATTTGACCACCAGGGTCGCCGGGAAGATGGCAGCCCTGCTGGCAGTCTGTTTTTTCTTTCTTTTTGTTATTTTAAGTTTGTTAAATGTTTTGCTTTAATGTTCTTCGGTTTGTTTTATGTGGGGGGAGGGGATCGGGGGAACCTTTTTTTCAGGTTCCTACCTTCCCAGAGATGTGATCAATTTTTCGGATCACATTCCCCGGGCTCTGCAGCCTACCATCACTGGAGCTGGAAGCCGCCTCGGATTGTCGTGCGCCCCACCGTGGGGCACGGACTTAACATCGGAGCAGATCCCTTGCCTGGGATCGCTCCCACCGCGACCTTTAACATCAAGGGCTTGTAGTCTCGGGAGAGGCTAGTCGGGAGCTCCAACACCGCAGAAGGCTCGACCAGCCCAGACGCGAGGTTCGATCACCCAGCACGGGGGAGTCGACATGCAGGTGCTGAACGCCTCGATGCAGAGGGCCAAAACGCCACCGGCTATGGGAGTTAAGACCATCCAGTCAACGGAGGGCTCGAGGCCCCCGACCGCAGAAGAACATAAGGACTTCCATCACAGTGAGGAATGTGTAGGAGTCACTGTGGTAAATGTTCATGTTAAAATGAGTTTGAGTGATTTGTTGCTTTTAATTATATGACTGACCTGGCCAATGAAATTCCTCATATGTTGCAAAACATACTTGGCGAATAAAGTGTGATTCTGATATTTATTAAATTATAATAACATTTATACACGGCACCTGTATGCATTTCATTGGTTTTATGGAATGTGTACCAGGTAAAACAATGGAATTCTGGTTTGCCTTAATATCATCAGGAATGCTTGCACAAACTGAATCATAGCATCCAATAATCTAACTTGCTCTACCCCTGCCAAATATACACACAAAGAATCCGGGGGGGAGGGGGCGGGGGAGACAGGAAAGAACACCCGTGTGTTGCGGGACTAAGAGTGGGGAGTGCTAATGCAGCGTTATGATCTGAAACAGTGACGCACTTCAGATGCTGTTTAGCCCACCAAATTCCTCCAGCAATTTGTTCTTTGCTCTGGATTCCAGCATCAGCATTTTCTTGTACATCCAAACACAAAAATAGTTTTTACCTGGCTTCCTGTTCCAAAAAAACAGGCCAAACAGGACTTGTTAGCCAGACTAAACTAGGACTGCCAATAAAGTCACAGGGGCCATTTCAGATTCTGGTGCAAGACACACAGTTTGAATACCAACATTTGTCATTTTAGCTAAATATGGGATATCACTCAATGGTAAACAAAAAACAGTATCTCACTATCCTGGCTCTGTCAGGCCTTTACTGCACAGATTGAGTTAGTTTATACTACATGCAGTGCAAAAGCAATTATTTAAAATTATACGTCTGACTTATTCAGCTTTATATAATAGCCTTGTTTAACCATTTAAATCAATCACACATCAGTTAATCTGTAGATTATTTACCTGTCTTTGGGCTTGCTAATAGGATATTCAATGCAGAGAAATACGGAACCACCAAGTACTTGGAATGTGCCATTCTACACCAACTGCTGCCATCGTCATCGCTGCAGCCAAGTAGTGTCATTCTTTTTAAGCCATACACACATGTATAGCTACTTCCAAGTAAAGAAAGAAGAAAACAAAGGCAACAAAACAAACTAAATGGACAATGCTGGAAATTCTCAACAGGTTGTGCAGTATCTCTCAAGTTAGCTTTTCAGATCCGACGAAACTACGGAAAAAAATTAAATAAAAGTATTTTTATTTAATTTTTTATTTAAATACCTTTTCATTCCTAATATTTCCCATTCCTCTCAACACCGACATCAGAAATAGAGAATATGTTGGAACCTATTATTCAGGAAATAGCAATAGGCCACTTGGAAAATTATAATAGGATTGAGCAGAGTCAACATGGATTAATGAATGGGAAATCATCTTTGACAAATCTGTTAAGCGTTCTTTGAAGTCGTAACCGATAAAAGAGCAGAATAGATAAAGATGTACTTTGACTTTCAGAAAGCCTACAACACATGGGGAATTATTAGACAAAACGAGGTCAGAGTGCTTGTAGTAATATAGCATGGATTGACAATGGCCAGAAAACATAATAGGAGTGATTTTCAGGTGGAGAGATTGGCTCAGATGCTGTACACAGATTGGTGCTGGGACCCAGCTGTTCACAATCTCCATCAAATGATTTGGGTGACTGGAACAATGTAATATATTCAGTTTTTCCAATGGAAATCTGGCTGGCACCAAGTGTGTACCGGATGTACAGGCTTCAGGGAAATTTTGATCAGACAAGGACATGGCAGATGGAATATATTATGAACAAAATGTGAGGTCATCCACTTTGGTTGAATAAACAATGCTTTAAAATGGTGCTTGTATTCATTGGGATCTGGGTACCCTTGTAAACCAATTGCTTAGAGTTAACACGCAGGTATAGTATGCAATTACGATGGCTTTAGTACAAGACAATTTATGTACACAAATATTCAAATAGTACATAGAAGAGTACAGCATAGGAACAGACCTGAAGAAGGGTCTTGACCCAAAATGTCACCCATTCCTTCTCTCCAGTGATGTTGCCTGATGTTGCCCAAGTTAACCAGCATTTTGTATCTATCTTCAGCACAAACCAACATCTGCAGTTCCTTCCTACACAGAACCCTATGAAACTATAAAATACCATCTGGACTTATCTTCAATATCATATGCTTTACTAAAATCCATGTAAACAACATCCACTGCCTTACCTACATCGATCACCTTCGTCAGTCCTCAAAAACTCACTAAGGTTTCTAAGACATGACCTGCCCCTAACTAAGCCATGCTGACTGTCCCTAATTGGCTCATTCTCCTCTCAATGCAAGTAAATCCTATCCCTAAGAATTATTTCTAATAGCTTCACAACCACTGACACGATGCTGACCTATAATTTCCAGGATTTTGTCAACTTTTGTTCTTAAAGAAAGGAATTACTTTGGCTGGTCTCGTCTTCTATGGGACTTTGCATGTGGCCAGAGAGATACAAAGATTTTCGCCAAGGCCAACTGCAATCTACACTTCTGTTAATAACCTGGGATAGATTCCATGAAGCCCTGTGGACATATCCACCTTAATGCTCTTCAAGAGACCCAGCACACCTCCCTCTTGATCATAAACTGCCTTAATCGCCTAAGTGGGACAGGCCCTTAAGAGAGTTATGAAGTTCAGCTGTGATGTTTGGCGGGCATTTAACATTACCAGTCGGTTCTCCTTGATTCTGAAAACTCGTGCTTAGAGAGGGGGAGGGGGGAGGAGGAAGAGTTGTATAATTCAGCTGCGAAGTTCGGCGGGCATTTAACATTACCGGTCCGTTCTCCTTGGTTCTGAAAACTCGTGCTTATGTTTTTTTTCCCCAATGAGCCAGTGATGATGAAAATGCCCGGTCAGCAAAGGAGATTAACTAAAACTATCTACGGCTAGCTCGACTACATATAACTACATGGCGACCCCACTCCAACTGCACCTACGACTACAATAGTATCGATTTTCTCCATGGCGATCAATATGTTGAAATATTTGTGGCGACCATACTGAGGTCGTGAAGAGTTTCCAGAATGCAGGAATGCCTTGTGACCATGAAGGAGACTCACCAGAGACTACCAGCGAATATGTAGCGACCATGAGGCGAGCGCAGAGTCTCCTGCACTCGCCTAAAATGTTGCCAAAGTGGGATAGGCCCTATAGCATGATAGTACACTCCACACTGATCTCACTATGTCCTTCCCTTTGGTAAATTCAGATACAAAGTACTTACAACAATTACAGCACGGAAACAGGCCCTCTCGGCCCCTCCAGTCCTTATTTTCCATATTGCTACCACTGCACTCTGTATTTATTTTTCTATATCGCTATCACTAAGAACGACGCTAAACTGCATTTCGTTGTACCTATACTTGTATTTGTGCAATGACATTAAACTTGAATTGAATTGAATTGAAATTGAATTGTTTAGTACCTTGCATACATCCTCCGATTCTAAGCATATATTCAATCTAAATGTTCTTTGCGAGATTAAATCTGGAATATTGTTATAGATCTGGTTTCCCTACTTAAGCAAATATATAATTGCTATAAAGGGGACACAGCAAATGTTCACAAATTTCAGGGAAAGTGGGCTTATTGTACGAGGGAAGATAGAATAGAATGCCATTTATTGTCATTTAAACATTCAATGTTCAAACAAAATTTTGTTCCTGCAGTCATAACTGCAAAAAAACAAAACACACAATTAACACAATTCCACACAAACATCCATCACAGTGAATCTCCAAACAGCTCCTCCCTGTTTTCTATTCTTCTCCCACAGTCAAACTGCTGCATCGAGCTGATCTATGCTCCTGATGTTAGAGCCCCCGGCGGACGATTAAGCCGTGCCGGGTGATGTAAGGCTCCGCTCCGGGTCAATTTAAACCCCTCTATTCGGGCGGGCGAAGTTGCCATTGCGGGAGCTCCGAAAATCGGTCTCCCACCAGGGACCCGCCAGCTCCACGATGTTAGGCCCCAACGACAAAGGAGACTTGACAGGGAAAAGGTCGCGTCCCCGTTCAGGGAAGAGATTAAAAAGTTTCCCCCACCCCCCCGGCCACATATACACAGCTAAAAATAAAGTAAAACTAAAACCAAAAACATACACCTAACAGGACAAAAAGACAGACGGACTACAGTCGGCCGCTGTCACAAGATGCTGCCGCTGCCACAAGTTGATAAACATGATGAAGTTGAAGCAGGCTGGGTCCATACTCAAAAGTTGACAAGAAATATTCAGAGATAATATTTCCCATGACCGAGGCATCTGGAGCCAAGAATCAAAGTCTTAAATTAAAGGAAAGTTAATTCAAGACAAAAATGAGAACCATTTTCTTCCAGAGGGCAGTGAATCTGAGGAGTTAATTAATGGCTATGAAAGCTAGAGATCAGAACTTTAAATATAGGGATTTGGGCGATATAGGAATGTGGCAGAGATAAACAATTAAACCAGATCAAACCTAATATCATAACTGGCACATGTGGTCAAATGGCATGTCACTGCAATTTCATATGTGCTTTATCGTTTATAATGAAAATAGCAACAGAGAGCAAAACACAAAGAACGAATTGAGAGGTATAAATCAAAAGAAAAAGCATTTATTTCTCTTTCCGCTGATTTTTTTATCCTTACCATTAAGAGTGTATGATTACAGATTTTGTCCTTCCAGATAGAATATAGTCGTTAATTTACTAAATTAGTAGCAAGAGTTCCGGACCATTGAATTGCACCACAGTAGCTGAAGAATTTAACATATGTAATTAAATAAATCCCAAATTCATGCTCTAGTCTGCTATATATTCATGCTAAACTACAAGGTTGGTGTAAAAGCCCATCTGATGCAACATCTTCCAGGTAAGAAAATCTGCCATCCTTACCTGGCCTACATATGTCACTCAAAACCGAAATCGATTAAATCTTAACTGTTTCCAGTGCGTGGGTAATTAGGGAATGATGATACTAGTATTAGTAATGTTCGCAACTATGAACAAATACTTTCAAATATCAGGATGAGCAAATTGTCCAAGCCACTCGTGCTTCTGAGGTCCTATGTGGCAACTCTTTACATACCTTGGATCCTGAAGCCCGCAGCTGGGCCCCGGGTCAGCGCCACGGATGTGCCCGGAGAGGACCCAGCAGCATTAGTGTACGATGACGAACATGTGGAGTGAGAACACCGCTGCTGAGGGATGGAACAGTGGAGGACCAGCATGGGGAGACCTCCTTGAGGGAGGGGGAAAGAGCGGTGGGGACCGGGCGTGGTGGGACAGCCGTGGGGAGGGGGGGGGGGGGGGACTCTGTAACTTTGTAAGCCCCTGGAATGGTATGCAAGCAAAGACTTTCACTGTGACAATAAAGCATTCAATTCAAGGACAGGTGCCGGAAGGCTGGAGGGTGGCAAATGTTGTGCCTCTATTCAAGAAGAGCTGCATGGGAAATACTGGAAACTATAGGCCAGTGAGCCTGTAGTTGGAAAGTTACTAGATGGGTAGGATATACAGGCATTTAGACGAACAAGGGCGGATTAGGGATAGTCAGCAATGATTTGTACATTGCCCTCCATAACATTTGGGACAAAGACCCATTATTTATTTATTTGCCTCTGTACTCCACAATTTGAGATTTGTAATAGAAAAAAAATCACATGTGGTTAAAGTGCACTTTGGCAGATTTTATTAAAGGTCATTTTTATACATTTTGGTTTCATCATGTAGAAATTACAGCAGTGTTTACATCGTCCCCCCCATTTCAGGCACCATAATGTTTGGGACACATGGCTTCACAGATGTTTGTAATTGCTCAGGTGTATTTAATTGCTGCCTTAATGCAGGTAGAAGAGAGCTCTCCGCACCTAGTCTTTCCATCACCTCTGAAAACATTTACTGCTGTTTATCAACATGAGGACCAAAGTTGTGCAAAAAGAAAGTCAAAGAAACCATTATGAGAAACGAGAATAAAACTGTTAGAGGCATCAGCCAAACATTAGGCTTACCAAAATCAACTGGAACATCATTAAGAAGAAAGAGAGCACTGGTGAGCTTACTAATCGCAAAGGGACTGACAGGCCAAGGAAAACCTCCACAGCTGATGACAGAAGAATTTTCTCTATAATAAAGAAAAATTCCCAAACACCTTTCCGAGTAGAAACGCTCTTCAGGGGTCAGGTGTGGATTTGTCAATTACCACTGTTTCAGAAGACTTCATGAACAGAAATACAATGCTACACCGCAAGATGCAAACCACTGGTTAGCCACAAAAACAGGATGACCAGGTTACAGTTTGCCAAGAAGTACTTAAAAGAGCAACCACAGTTCTGGAAAAAGTTCTTGTGGACAGATGAGACGCAGATTAACATATCAGAGTGATGCCGAGAGCAAAGTATGGAGGAGAGAAGGAACTGCCCAAGATCCAAAGCATACCACCTCATCTGGGAAACAGTGGTGGGGGTGTTATGGCCTGGCATGTATGGCTGCTGAAGGTACTGGCTCACTTATCTTCACTGATGATACAACTGCTGATGGAAGTAATGAGGAAGTATTATATAACAGAACCGCTCGGATACTGACTTTTATATAAGCTAGGTAATTTGCAAAAGAAAAGCTTAAGGTTTTCCTAATGAAATAAAGTACAATGAAACACACATAGGGAAAGATGAATCAAAACATGGAGGCCTGAACCTGCTTAGCTTAGTTTATTGCTTTGAGGCAATTGTATCACTGGAGGAAATTGTATTTGGTAAGATTGTGGTGGAGAATGGATAGCTGAATAAGGGCCTCTTCTTAGGCCAGAGGTCAACTGCTTTCTCTATGGCACATTCTTAAGTTGTGAGGGTTATGCCGAGTTTGAAACAGAATTCAAAGCTGAGAGATAATAGACTATGGCTATGTTAAATTATAATGAGATTGTGATAAGAGATAGGATATATGTGAAGGGGAGTAGTTGCTTAGGAGAGGAAGATAATTAGATTGATGGATTTGTTTATAGAAAGTCGAAGAAGCAGATTTAATTCTGATGTAATGGTCTGAGTTGTGAATTTACGCTTTGTTTTGTAATATTTGTAAAAGGCCTTGTAGAGAGATTGGAAATACAGCTCTCAGAGATAGGAGGAAAAGGGGCTGCAAATTAGAATGAAACTGTATCTTGACACCAAACACTTATTAAGTTGACAGATTTACGACCCATGTATGCTTGGTTGGGAGATGTGTGTTTTGAACTTAGAAACAGTAATTGAGCCAACGTATACAATTAATGTTTTACAGACATAGGAAATAGTATTTTAAACTGTGTAACATTGTAGTGAGACAATTTATAAAATGTATTGTCTTAGTAAGAATGTAAACATTAGACATAGAAATTGTTTAGATTTATAGAAATATCTTTCTTCTTGGTATGGAAAGTGTATATGACTTGTGTGATCATTGTATTACATACGTATCTTATATTTTGAGGAGAGTTCTTTGATAATTGGGCCTACTGGGGCTTTGCTGTGTTGAAATAAAATAAGCTAAGTTACACCACAGGCAAACGAAGGTTGTGAGGCCAGGGAAGGGGCATCATGTGACTGATGTTGTAAATCACCAGAAGGACTCAGATATTTGGTTAATAGCTTGGTATACCATCTGTATCTGAAATGTCTAATACCTATATAAATGCCATGAGTTCTATCAAAGCTACTCTTCTCTGGACCCGCCCCAGAGCATTAGCTCTGTGTTGGAAGGTTCAGAGACTAGTCTCAGCTGAATAAAGAATCGATTTCAACAGCAACAAGTGTTCGAGTCAAGTTGACTTTAGATTGACGAAATAACTCAGTTTAACAGTAGTATAATGAATTCTGAAGTGTATGGACACATCCTATCTGCTCAAGTTGAAACAAATGCCTTAAAACATATTGGCCAGCGGTTCATTTCAGAGCAATGCAATGATCCCAAACATACTGCTAAAGCAGCAAATGTTTTTCAAAGCTAAAAAATTGTAAATTCTTGAGTGGCCAAGTCAATCCCCCGATCTAAACCCAATTGAGCATGCCTTTTATATGCTGAAGAGAAAATTGAATGGTACTAGCCCCCAAAACAAACAAAGGCTAAAGATGGCTGCAATACAGGCCTGGCACAGCATCACCAGAGAAGACACCCAGCAACTGGTGAAGTCCATGAATCGCAGACTTCAAGCAGTCATTGCATGCAAATGATATGCAACAAAATACTAAACATGACTACCTTGATTTACATGACATTGCTGTGTCCCAAACATTATGGCGTCCTGAAATGGGGGGACTATGTATAAAGAGTGCTGTAATTTTGACATGGTGAAACCAAAATGCATACAAATGGCCTTTATTAAAATCTGACAATGTGCACTTTAACCATATGTGATTTTTTTCTATTACAAATCTCAAATTGCGGAGAACAGAGGCAAATTGCGGAGTACGCAGGGGGGGTAGTGTGTCTCTGTGTGTCTCTGTCTCACAGGTGTCCAAGGAGAGATAGCTACTTCTTGGACTGGAGGCCTGTAACTAATGGTGTGCCTCAGGGTTTGCTGCTGGGCCAGTTACTGTTTGTCATCCTTGAAGGTGGTCAAAAAAGCATTTAGCTCATTGGTCTTCATCAATCAGAGTATCGAGTGCAGAAGTTGGGAGATCACGTTGCGGTTGTATAAGACGTTGGTGAGGCCGCATTTACAGTATTGTGTTCAGTTCTGTGCACCATGTTATAGAAAATATGTTGTTAAGCTGGAAAGGGTATAGAAAAGATTTACAAGGATGTTGCCAGGGCTTGATGGTCTGAGCTATAGGGAGAGGTTGAGTAGGATGGGACTCTTTTCCTTGGAGAGCAGGAGGATGATGGGTGATCATATTGAGGTGTATAAAATCATGAGGGGAATAGAACGGGTAGATGCAGAGTCTCTTGCCCAGAGTAAGTGAATAGAGGACCAGAGGACATAGGTTTAAGATGAAGAGGAAACATTTAATAGGAATTTGAGGGGTAACTTTTTCTCACAAAGGGTGTTGTGTGTACGGAACAAGCTGCCAGAGGTAGTTGAAACAGGGATTATTATCCCAAAATGTACAAAACAGTTAGATAGGTACATGGATAGGACAGGTTTGGAGGGGTATGGACCAAATGCAGGCAGGTGAGACTAGTATAGCTGAGACATGTTGGCAAGTTAGGCCAAAGGGAGTTTCCACACCATATCACTCTATGACTATGCAAAACAAAGAATTTCACTGAGACTTGTCACATGTGACAATAAAGTATTGCATTCTCGCATTCCAGCCACTCTGTCACTTCTGTACTTTTATCGCTAAAAATATTTTCTCTACACCAGTTTCCCCTTCCCCAGAATTATGTTTCCCCATTTATAATTTGCTATTTGCCAAATCAAGTTTCCAGAGCCTTAACTGGGAAGAGAGTTCCGTTTGTGGTCAGTATGGATACAATAAAACCTAATGGGCTTACGTGTCAATTTCTTTGGTTCCCCGATTACAATAATGCAGTTGACTGGCTAGGATTGTCAAAGGTGTATGGCACTGACAAACTGCTGTGCAATGTGGGAAATATTTCATTCCCCAGACACGCTGCACCACATCATGATCAGCACAAAATACAAACTAAAAAATATACTCGAAAGCCCCAATGATTCTGTCATACTGCAAACCAACCACCAAGCAGGAACTGAAACCACATCCCCACATGCACTGGATCTCACAAGATATGGCAGCGTTTTCAATAAAAGTAACATGACAACAGGACCCAATGTCATTCATACGTAAATCTGATAGCTACTTCCAGAAACATGCAATTGAGAGCATTAATCAGGAAGCTGTGCTTTCAATGTAGCAGCCATGCAACACTTAGGGAAAGGATTACCTTACCAAGTGCTTTACCAACAAAATACACAATGCAATGAAATTATTGAACTTAAACACTCCACTGAATAAAGTAGATAGCAGCAGTAAGCTTGTACTAATAGAGGATGATAAATATCTAATGATAAGGGTCAAGAGCTTCAAATTCCTGGGCATGCACATCTGTGAAGATCTTTCCTGGTCCGAGAACACAGATGCAATTATTAAGAAAGCTCATCAGCGCCTCTACTTCCTGAGAAGATTATGGAGAGTTGGTCTGTCAAGGAGGACTCTCTCTAACTTCTACAGGTGTAGAGTAGAGAGCTTGCTGACTGGTTGCATCGTGGCTTGGTTCGGCAACTTGAGCGCCCTGGAAAGGAAAAGACTCCAAAAAGTAGTAAACACTGCCCAGTCCATCATCGACTCTGACCTTCCTTCCATCGAGGGGATTTATCACAGTCGCTGCCTCAAAAAGGCTGGCAGCATCATCAAAGACCCACACCACCCTAGCCACACACTCATCTCCCTGCTACCTTCGGGTAGAAGGTACAGGAGCCTGAAGACTGCAACAGCCTGGTTTAGGAATAGCTACTTCCCCACAGCCATCAGGAACTCTGAACATTAATATCCTGCCATCTGCTATTTGCACTTTATTAATTTATTACGTCATGGGTGTATTTATGTATAGAATTGTAGTCAATGCCTTCTATGTTCTGTCGTGCTAAGCAAAGAAAGATTTTCATTGTCCTGTCAGGGACACATGACAATAAACTCTTTTGACTTTGACTTTGAAATATCTGGAACAATCTGCTCGAGTTGGAGGAACACGTAACAAAAAGCATTTCAACAAGTATTTAGATAGGAATTATGTAGAGGAAATCAGGCCTTATACAGGTATACGGGTTTTAGACAATGGACAATAGGTGCAGGAGTGGGCCATTCGGCCCTTCGAGCCAGCACCGCCATTCAATGTGATCGCGGCTGATCATCCAGAATCAATACCCCATTCCTGCTTTCTCTCCATATTCCTTGATTCCGTTAGTCCTAAGAGTCCTAAATCTAACTCCCTTGAAACCATCTAGTTAATTGGCTTCCACTGCCTTCTGAGGCAGCGAATTCCACAGATTAACAACCCTCTGTGTGAAAATGTTTTTCCTCATCTCCATTCTAAACGGCTTACCCCTTATTCTTAAACTGTGGCCCCTGGTTCTGGACTCCCCAACACCGGGAACGAGTTTCCTGCCTCTAGCATGTCCAAACCCTTAATAATCTATGTTTCAATAAGATCCCCTCTCATCCTTCTAAATTCCAGAGTATAGAAGCCCAGCCGCTCCATTCTCTCAGCATATGACAGTCCCGCCATCCCGGGAATTAACCTTGTGAACCTACGCTGCACTCCCTCAATAGCAAGAATGTCCTTCCTCATATTTGGACCCCAAAACTGCATACAATCCTCCAAGTGTGGTCTCACCAGGGCCCTGTACAACTGCAGAAGGACCTCTTTGCTCCTATACTCAACTCCTGTTGCTATAAAGGCCAACATGCCAGTTGTTTTCTTCACTGCCATGCTTACTTTCAGTGACTGATGCACAAGGACCCCCAGATCTCATAGCCAATACAGTGGCTTGCAAGAGTTTTCATACCCCTTGAACTTTTCCACATTTGTCACATTACAACCACAAACATAAATGTTTTTTATTGGGGTTTTATGTGATAGACCAACACAAAGTGGTGCATAATTGTGAAGTGGAAGGAAAATGATACATGGATCCAAATTTTATTACAAATAAAAAACTGAAAAGTGTGGCGTGCAAATGTATTCTGCCCCCCCCCCCCCCCCGAGTCAATACTTTGTAGAACCACCTTTCGCTGCAATTACAGTTGCAAGTCTTTTGAGGTATGTCTCTACCAGCTTTGCACATCTAGAGACTGAAATTTTTTGAGACTGTAAACCTTTCTTCAAGTCTTGCCAGAGATTCTCAATTGGATTTAGGTCTGGACTTTGACTGTGCCATTCTAACACATGAATATGCTTTGATCTAAACCATTCAATTGTAGCTCTGGCTGTGTGTTTAGGGTCGTTGTCCTGCTAGAAGGTAAACCTCCACCCCAGTCTCAAGTCTTTTGCAGACTCTAACAGGTTTTCTTCCAAGATTGCCCTGTATTTGGCTCCATCCATCTTCCCATCAACTCTGAACAGCTTCCCCGTCCCTGCTGAAGAAAAGCATCCCCACAGCATGATGCTGCCACCACCATGTTTCACAGTGGGGATGGTGTGTTCAGGGTGATGTGCAGTGTTAGTTTTCCGCCACACATAGCATTTTGCATTAAGGCCAAAAACTTCAATTTTGGCCTCATCAGACCAGAGCACCTTCCTCCACATGTTTGCCGTGTGGCAAACCCACATGGCTTGTGGCAAACTGCAAATGGGACTTCTTATGGCTTTGTTTCAACAATGGCTTTCTTCTTGCCACTCTTCCATAAAGGCCCGATTTGTGGAGTGCACGACTAATAGTTATCCTGTGGACAGATTCTCTCACCTGAACTGTGGATCTCTGCAGCTCCTCCAAAGTTACCATGGGCCTCTTGGCTGCTTCTCTGATCAATGCTCTCCGTGCCTGGCCTGTCAGTTTAGGTGGACGGCCATGTATTGGTAGGTTTGCAGTTGTGCCATATTCTTTCCATTGTCGGATGATGGATTGAACAGTGCTCCATGAGATGTTCAAAGCTTGGGATTTTTTTTATAACCTAACCTTGCTTTAAACTTCTCCACAACTTTATCCCTGACCTGTCTGGTGTGTTCCTTGGGATTTGTGATGCTGTTTGTTCACTAATGTTCTCTAACAAACCTCTGAGGCCTTCACAGAACAGCTGTATTTATACTGAAATTAGATTACACACAATTGGACTCTATTTACTAATTAGGTGACTTCTGAATGCAATTGGTTGCACTGGATTTTATTTAGGGGCATCAGAGTAAAGGGGGCTGAATACTTTTGCACGCCACACTTCAATTTTTTATTTGTAAACAAATTTGAAAACCATGTATCATTTTCCTTCCACTTCACAATTATGCGCCTCTTTGTGTTGGTCTATCACATAAAATCCCAATAAAATACATTTACGTGACACCGTTACATGTAACGTGACAAAATGTGGAAAAGTTCAAGGCGTATGAAAACTTTTGCAAGCCACTGTATAGGCATTATGCTCAGCATGAACAAGGTGGGCTAAAGAGTCCTCTGTGCTATATGTCCTTACGATTCTCTATTCTTAAAGGTGTGATCATTCTAAACTACTGCTCATAATCTATCGCTGGATTTCATTCATCTAGGTTTTCTTTTTTTCCCCCACCCAAAATAATATGCTTTTTATTCTGTTCTTATTTTTCTTTAGTCCAATATTTCTTCCTCTGACATTGGTGTCAATTATTTTAAGCAGTTAACTGGGCTGAAACTAGAACTGACCTCATGATATCTGCACTATCCCAGTAGACACAGAACACAGCAGACTTCCTTAAATCTCCTGGGTTCTTAATCCAAATGAGGCTGCCTTCTACACAATTTGGGAAAAGATGCTGGTAAGATATCAGTAAAGCAACCTTTAAGTTAATTTAGTTGGTTTAATTTAATCTATTTTCTTTTTTGTTAAATTGTAATACCTTTGACAGGTTTGAGAATTGTTGAATATTTAATGTCAGCCATTCAAGCAACAGCAGCATTGACATTCTCTAAGCCCGAGGGTAGGCTGCATCAGCTGTCAAAGCCATTATAGAAGCAGAGCTGGCTGTGCACTCAGAAGAACCCTGCACAACACTGAACCTCAATCAGCTGGAAGCTAGCCACCCAGACAAAGTTGCACAATGTACCACAATGCATTATATAGAGCAGTCCAAATGCAGATTATATAATGCAGTCCAAATTTCTGCACTAGATTTGAAATAAATTGAAATATTGTGAAACTTTCCACTTCAAAAAATAAATAATTTCATGCAAGCTTCATGTATTTTTAAATATATATTTTATTCAATAGAAATCAGCGACAATATTTTGCCCCATAGTCTTCAGTCAACAAAATTGAGCAGGTTAATTAATAGTTCATGCCAAAGTTGTCTTTCTCTCACAATTTGATTAGAGGACAACTGCACAATATACACAATCTTAAAACAGCATGGTATCTGGAGACCTGGTATTTGCACCATAGAAGTCCACAGCAAACAGATGTACAAATCAGTTGGGGTTGTTCTAACCCAATTCCCAGCATAAGTTTTCAATTTAGGGCATGTAGTGAAGGATGAGTCATCAAACACCATGTGGAGGAATTCTCTCGATTAGACAAAATTCATAAGAGATTTCATGCAAGTAATGCAATAGACATCCAAGTTACACTGCAATATTAGGAGCAGATGTTCACTATTTTGGGCAGGAAATGATGCTCGGGGTATGATATCATTTTAATACCCTGCAGACTGAACACATACACACAATAAATAAAATCAAAACTTAAATATATTTGCAAAGAGTTATTTTCTGACAGTGTCGGGTGGTATCAGTGAGAAATTATCAGAGGTCCAAGATTCATTTAAAAATGAGTCAGTGTTTTATTGTCATACATCACAAAACAGAACAGTAACATTCTTACCTGCAGCAGAGCAGATATGCAAACATAGTACTCTGTAAAATCCATAATAAACAAAAAAATAAACAAAATGGTAGTGCAAAGTCAAAAACAATGCCCCTAGGTTTAGAAGGGTCTCGACCCTTCTAACATATAAGATTGTTAAGGGCTTGGACCCGCTAGAGGCAGGAAACATGTTCCCAATGTTGGGGGAGTCCAGAACCAGGGGCCACAGTTTAAGAATAAGGGGTAAGCCATTTAGAATGGAGATGAGGAAACACTTTTTCTCACAGAGAGTGGCGAGTCTGTGGAATTCTCTGCCTCAGAGGGCGGTGGAGGCAGGTTCTCTGGATGCTTTCAAGAGAGCTAGATAGGGCTCTTAAAAATCAGGGGATATGGGGAGAAGGCAGGAACGGGGTACTGATTGGGGATGATCAGCCATGACCACATTGAATGGTGGTGCTTGAAGGGCCGAATGGCCTACTGCACCTATTGTTTATTGACCTGAAACATTACCCATTCCTTCTCTCCAGAGATGCTGCCTGTCCCGCTTAATTATTCCAGCATTTTGTGTCTACCTTCAATTTAAACCAGCATCTGCAGTTCTTTCCTACACATTTTGTCCGCCCCCAAGTTTATGTAGTTCAGAGATTATTTGTAGGTTGTAGTGTTTAATAGCTGGACAGTTGGAAGGAAGAAGTTTCTCCTGAACGTTACAGTTGCCATGCTGTTGCCAACCATCTTCCAAAAGAGAGGAGTAAAATGAGAGCATGGCCAGAGTGGTGTGGGTCTCTGATGATGCTGGCTGCCTTTGAGGTAGCAACTCCTACAGATCCTTTCAATGGTGGGGAGGTCAGTATCCATGATGGACTGGGCAGTGTTCACCACTTTCTACAATCTTCTATCGCTACTCTTCATGTTGTATATCAATGATTAGGATGAAGGGATTAAAGGCTTTGCGGTCAAGTTTGCAGATGATATGAAGATAAGTGGAGGGGCAGGTATTGTGGAGAAATCAGGGACTCTTGGAAGAGTCAAAAAGTCAAAGTCAAGAGTTTATTGTCATGAGAGCGGCGGGCAGAGCGGCAGCAAATACACTACAGCGTAGCAAAGTGTGGAGTCATCCGTTTTGGTAGTAGGAATAAAGGCATAAACTTTTTTTAAATGGGGAGAGAATTCAGAAATCGGAGGTGCAAAGGGATTTGGGAGTATTTTGCAGCATTCCCAAAAAGTTAATTTGTGAGTCCCATCGGTATCAAGGCAAAAGCAACGCTAGCATTTAGCTCAAGAGGACTAAAAAACAAAAACAGGGATTTAACACTGAAGTTTTATAAGGCTCTGATCAGACAGCATTTGGAGCATTGTGAGAATTTTTGGGTCCCATATCTGAGGAACGATGTGCCGTTGCTGGAGAGGCTCTTGAGGAGGTTTACAAAAATGACCCCAGGAATGAGCGGGTTAGCATATGATGAGTGTTTGACGGCACTACTCACGGGAGTTTAGAAGGATAAGGAGGGACGTAATTGAAACTTACCAAATAGTGAAAGGCCTGGATAGAGTGGATGTGCATGTGGAGAGGATGTTTCCACTTGTGGGAGAATCTAAGACCTGGGCTTGAGATCATAGCCTCAGAATAGAAGGACATTCCTTTAGGAAGGAGATGAGGAGGAATCTATGGAAATCATTGCCATGGAACACTGTGGAGGCCGTCAATAGATATTTTAAAGGCAGAAATAGATAGATTCTTGATTGGTGCGGGGTTATGGGGAGAAGACAGGAGAATGGGGTTAAGCTCGGAAGATAGATCAGCCATGTTTGATTGAATGGCAGAGTAGAGTTGATGGGCCTAATGGCTTAATTCTGCTCCTATCAATTTTACGAAAAACATGACCAGACATACCATTATTTCCAGATGCTCTGAGGGATCACCCTCCTGAAAGATCTTCTGATTCAGCCACTGTGACAGATTGTAACACCATCGGGGCTATGGGCGCCCAGGCTATCCCTACCCTGTCAACTTATACTTCTTGGCTGACTCATTGGTTTCGGTAAGGTAGAGAGGGACTAAAATCAAGAGGTAGCAAGGTTAAAGAGAATAAAATGAATATCACAATTCTCTGGCGCATCTGGTGACAGAATCATATAATTAAACAGCATAGAAACAAGCAATAAGGCCCATCATGTCCACACTGACCATTGGACACCCTTTCGCACGAATCACTTCACATTATTCCTTTTGTCTATAGTAAGTGTAAAATTCCTTTAGATATTCATTAATCCTGTCTGCCAGTGAATGTTCTTGATCCCCCTGGCCTTTTTAATTTCCATTTTAAGCAGCATCTGAAAGTCTTGACAGGTTACCCCCATCATTAGTTCCCTGTACCTTTCAAATACTTCCTTTTTTCCCTTTACCTAACCTTCAATATTGTATCTATAAATGACTTGGATGTAAATGTAGATGGGTTGGTGAGCAAGGTTGCTGACACCAAAAGTGGAGAAGTTGCAGACAGTGAGGAAGGTTGTCAGAAGATATAGTAGGATATAGATCAGCTGCAGAAACGTGCAGAGAAATAGCAGTAGGAGTTAAACCAAGCAAGTGTGAGGTGTTGCACTCTGAGAGGTTGAATGCAAGGAGAGAGAGAATACAGTTAATGGCAAGACCCCTAATAGCATTGATCTGAGCAGGGATCTTGGAGTCCAAGTTCATAGCTTACTAAAGGTGTCAGCACAAGTTGATAGAGGGCCTAGCTATAATGCGAGAGGGGGAAAGCTTAAAAGGTGATGTGCTAGGCAGACTTTTTTTTTTTTTTTAAAGACAGAGGAAAGTGAGGACCTGGAACACACTGCCAGGAGTGGTGGTGGAGGCAGATACAATAGTAGCGTTCAAGAGACTTTTAGATAGGCACATAGAAGCGCAGGGAATAGAGGGATTGTGCATCATGTCCAGGCAAATTAGATGTTCAGCACAAATATTGTGGGCGAAAGGGCCTATTCTTGTGCTGCGCTGTTCTACCCTTCAAGTTGGTCTTCAATTCTTGCTATTTCTCCTTTTCATCATGGTGGGCTGATCCAGAAGATTAAGATGCATCGTGATTTGGTAGCACTGATTTATAATTAATTTACCCATAGAGGCCAGAATGTGTAGGAAAGAACTGCAGATGCTGGGTTAAATCAAAGGTAAACACAAAATGCTGGAGCAACTCAGCAGGACAGGCAGCATCTGTGGACAGAAGGAATGTGTGACATTTTGGGTCGAGACCCTTCTTCAGACTGAATGAAGCCAGAGCATTGTGGTGGAAGGGTGATATTCTGGATGGTGGCCCGTGACCAGTGGCATACCTGTTCCTGTGCAATATGCTTCTCACTGTGCAGATATAGACTGGCCTGCAAGTAGATGCTTCCAATATACCTTTGCCAGTTCCTCCCTAATGTAACTAAAATTGGTCTTCCCCAATTACTGGTCTGTCCATATCTTTTCAATAACTACTTTAAAATAAGCAGAGTTCCAGACACCAACTGCATATTTTAAAGTGGTTATGGAATGATCTCCCACTGACACTTCCTTTACTTGACCAGCAACTTTCCCACAGATCATCATACTCCTAAAAGTCCCTGGACACGTTTTTAAAAAAAATGTCCCCGAGCCTTTAACGCTACGGAAATCCCAGTTAAAATTTGGCAAATTGTAATCCCTCAGTACAATATATCTGCCTACGTATCTGTTCCGTCATCTCCTGTTGACTGTTGGGAGGTCTGGAATGAAGTTCCAGCAAATTGACAACATCCATTTTGTTAATGATTCCTACCCATATTGCCTCATTTGAGGAACTTTCAGGGATATCCTCCCTCAGTCCCTTCAGAATCAAAAGGTTTTCTGTTTAAAATCCACATTGGGACTGGCATTTCTGTATGCCTTTTCAGCAAATTAATAATTTGCACAATCAAACAGCGTATTTTTGCAGTGCCAACTGCTCTGTTCAACATTCCTCCTTCAAATACCACAAAAATAGATTAACAGGTCATTCACTGGGTGGTGGTTGTGGGTGCAACCTCCTGTACACATGTCATTAATTGTTTACTAAATCACAACACTTCAAACTAATTAATTCTGGTAACAGCTTTATACAGTGCATAAAGATTTAATAAACTACTTCAGTTAATAAAATTCATATTTCTGTAGTGTTTAAAAGCACATTAAAATTTGGTTGGCATTTGCAGTTAAATTCTTTCTGGCTTCATAACCAACAACAGTTGTTCAAGAAAGTATTTTTACTCTTTGGCAAGCTCGATCGGATAAAATGGCCCAGAGAATGATTACAATAATGACAGTTCTAAATAAATTAATTTAAATAATAATCCTAATGAGATTAATCTGAAAGGAAATTAAAAAGGGGGAATAAATTCAAAATTGATGATAATCCAAAAAACAGAATAATTCTTCAAAGTATATGAAGTATGCAGTTTATGAAAGCAGGTTAACATTTCAAGCAGTCTTTCAAGAATTGGACAAAGAATGCCACTGGAAAACATTAACTGGTCTTTTTTCCCCCAAACAATGACAAATATCTTTAATAAAGTTATAGGTTCCGTCCCTTGCACACAATGCCTTAGCGGAATTCTACAATTGTTGATCAGAAATTTGATGCAGCAGTTTCTGCTCTTTACCCATATTTTACAAGTTATAAGAAAAGGGTCTCCGGTTGTCTTGGACTCCACTGGATCCTGAACCAGATCGGTTAAGAACCGAGTGGTGGCTGTCTGTGCACGTCTCCCCACATTAAGCAAAGTCACACACTGGCGTCCTCCAAACATGGAGACACCCATGCCTACTAGGAGGAAAAAGCATACAACAGTACTGCATTGGAACAGACCATGTGGTCCATGTCTATGCTAAACATGATACCAAATTAAACCAGTATCCTCTGTCTGTATGTGCTCCATCATCCCCCACATATGACGCCTATCCAAAATCCTCATGAACGCCACTACCCTATCTGCTTCTACCATCACCCCAGGCAGCGCATTACACACACCTACCACACAATGTAAAAAAAAGCCCACACATCTCCTTTAAACTTCCTCCCTCCCACTTTAAACCCATGGCCTCATTTGGCAATTCTCCACTCTGGGGAAAAGATTCCATCTACCGCTACACCTCTCCAAATTTTATACATTTCTACCAGGACTCACCTCAGCCTCCAACAGCCCTGAGAAAATAATCCAAGTTTGTTCAACCTCTCCTTGCAGCTAATACCCTCTAATCCAGGAAACATCTTATCTGCACATTATCCAAAGCTTCACATATTTCCTGCAAAAGGCCAACCAGAACTGCACCCAATACCCCATTGGCAGCCTAACCAAAGTTTTACAAAGCTACCACATGGCCTCCTGATTCTTACTCTCAATGTGCTGCTTGATGGAAACATAACATAAGCCTTCTTTATCACTATCTAATTAAGGTAATCGGGAACAGGAGGAGAAATAGGTTATTTGGCCCATCAAGTCTACTCTGCCATTCAATCATGGCTGATTTATCTGTCACTCCTAACCCCATTCTCCCGCCTTCTCCTGGCAGGAGAAAGGTCCTGCCATTAATTGTATACTTTCCACATACATTGTAAAACCTCTCATTCACCTGGATTAAACCCCATCCGTCATTTCTCCGCCCATATCTGTAACCCGATCTACATCCTCTATCCTTTGACTGCCTTTTTAACCGACTGTAAATGCAGCAATTTTTTGTATAATCTGTATGCTTACTAACCAACTAATTTACATTTTGTCATTAAACATAAACAATAGAAGTCCCAGTACTGAACATCACTGGTCACAGAACCCCAGCCAAAATAAAGCTCTTTCACCTCAACTCCTCGTCTTCTACAAGTCAGCCAGTTCAGAATCCAAATGACCAAATCACCATGGACCCCATGCATCTTAATCTTCTGAATAAGCCTACCTAGAGGGACCTTGTCAATGCCTCACTAAAATCCACGCAGACAACATCCACTGCGTTACATCAGTCACCTTCCTCAAAAAACTCAAATCAAGTTTCTAAAATATGAACTGCCCTACTGAGCCATTCTGCCTGCCCCTGTTTAGCATATAATCTTCCAAATGGAGTAAATTTTATCCCTAAGAACATTCTCCAGTAGCTTCCTTAATTGTGATGAGAAACTCACCGGCCTATAATTTCCTGGATTATCCCCATTTCACCCATCTGAAACAATGGAATAACACTGGCTACTCTCGAGTACTCTACAGGACCTCGCCTGTAGAGAGGGGATACAAAGATTTTCATCAGCAGTCTCCCCTCCAGCCTCTCTCAATACCCGAGATGGATCCTATCAGGCCCGGGGGCATAATCAACTTAATGCTCTTCAAGATCTTCTTGATCTTAGAATGTCTGAGCATATTAGTGTACCAACACTCATCTCACACACAAAATTCAAAGTGTGGTCTCACCAAGCCATTGTACAACTGTGGGAAGATATCCTTTCTCCTGTACTCAAATCCACCTACTATGAAAGCCAACATGTCCTTTACCTTCTGGGATTCCTGGGATGTCAGGACTTTCATATGAAGAAAGACTGGATAGACTTGTACTCGCTAGAATTTAGAAGATTGAGGGGAGATCTTATAGAAACTTACAAAATTCTTAAGGGGTTGGACAGGCTAAATGCAGGAAGATTTTTCCCGATGTTGGGAAAGTCCAGAACAAGGGGTCACAGTTTAAGGATAAGGGGGAAGTCTTTTAGGACCGAGATGAGAAAAACATTTTTCACACAGAGTGGTGAATCTGTGGAATTATCTGCCACGGAAGGTAGTTGAGGCCAGTTCATTGGCTATATTTAAGAAGGAATTAGATGTGGCCCTTGTGGCTAAAGGGATCAGGGGACATGGAGAGAAGGCAGGTATGGGATACTGAGTTGATCAGCCATGATCATATTGAATGGCGGTGCAGGCTCGAAGGGCCGAATGGCCTACTCCTGCACCTATTTTCTATATTTCTTAACCACCTGCTACAACTGCATGCTTTCTTTCGTCAATTGATGTACAAGGACACCAAGATTTGGTGCACCTTTCCCTTCCCATTTTATTCCAGTTTTTGCCTAAGTAGATAACCTCATTATGTATCTGATTACTACAGCATTCAACTCGTCCAAAGCACAATGGAAGCCTTTTGAATCCTCTCCACATTCACTTTGTTTTGTTTTCAAAGTAGATTAGTACATTTATTTACATAGTCTAAAATTATTATATATTCTAAATAGATATCAGGTATACATATATACTACGTGCACAATCATAAATCTACCATAATCCACCTTTTTCATTCTCTACACTGTACTATTCATGCACCCAAATGGAAAGAGGCCTGTATTATGACTCAGCCAAATAATAGATATTAATAATCCGGTACTATAGACAATCAGATGGACTGATCATAATGGTTAATCAGCCCATCCAGATCATAATGGTTAATCAGCCCAGCCATCTAACCTATCCAGATTCAGCCAGCCTTCAATTGAATTAAATGTGAAAACTACACAACTAACCCTACACTAGTACTTCATTATAGATATCAGATGAAGAACTCAGCCCTCTAGCACATCAATTCACTTTTTTTTTAAATGGATGACTTAAGTGGATGGATGAGGAAACCTGTTCTTCCTCAATTAACAAACTCACTCCATTCTGTTCACTCCTAATGCCCCAGTTCCCAACATCTGGGCATAAATCTGAGGAAATTCTATTAATTTTAAAAACAGAGTTGAGATGGAAACATCCATAAAAATACACCATTGATAATGATCTTTTGGATAAAATTAAAATTGTACAAAACCAAACTAAACAGATGAGACATACTAATGGAACATCAACCACAGCTTTATCATCAACCCATTATAATAACAAGCTGATTTTCATATATTCTCATCGCCACCCATTATCCATCAAAAACATTTCATACAATCACTTACCAATGGTCTCTTCCCCAAAATTATTTAATAGTCTATTAAATCTGTGCATTCAGCTGGACAATCTGCAGGGGATGACACAATCCTTTTGCTTCATGCATTGCCACACCCATTCTAATACAGCTGCATTCCCACTCCTCCAAAGACACAACAGAACAGCACAACAATAGAACACAGTGGGAAAATTAACTATCATCAAGCATAAAATATACATTATTATACATGTGCCATAGATGGGTTTTTTAAAAGTCAATTTCCCCAGGCCCAATAACACACGTTCATTTACAAACAAATGAAATTTCAAAGAACATTAAACTTTGACAGGTTCACTCAGTCACAACACAACACACCCTCGTAATGCAAAATGCCCCGGGCAATAAAATTGAAACTATCAAAGTTTTGGTTTTAATTTTACCTGAACGTGCTGTCTTATTATGCTGAGGTCGCTCCCTCAGTAGTTGAGGCTTTTATTCTTGTGTTTTTTTCTTTTTCTTTTTGTGACGGGGGGGGGGGGGTGTCTACAAAGATCAGTCCTTTAAAACAGAGGGGGTATTATCTTCAGGGAGGGAGAGGGGGAAGGAAAAGGAAAATATTGTGAGCGAGAGAGAAGCCAGTGGTGCAAAGTTAGTCAGTGGGAGGGGCGGCGGCGACAACCTAACCTGATCAACGGCCGCCGCGCGCGCACGCCTTCTCCCGCCTCCGCCTCCCCGCCTGACTGACAGCCGCCGCGACCAATCGCGCCCGGGGACAGCGCCCAGCGCCACCCTCCCGTCCAATCGACGCGCCGTGGGCGGGACTTCCTCTAACAAGTTGCGTTGACGCGACAGACGCCAACCTCCCCCCCCAAATGGCTGCTGAGGGGATTTTTTTTTCCCTTCCAATTTTCTTAACTCCCCTTTCCTCTCTCTTATGTCATGTTTTCACGACGAGTGTCGTATGAAAGTCGACTTACGGTTTTGCTTTTTTTTTTGCCGATTGGAAATTCTTTCTACGGTGATTTTATTTCATTTTTCTCATCCCACTTAACTTTGGTCAAATGCCTCGACTCCCTTCGCGTCTGCCAAACTTGCCTTCAGCCCGGCGACCGCCAGGGAATCTCGGCCTCAACCTAATATGGTTGCGCTGGACGTGATCGGCACGGCGGCCGACCAATTACTTGCTGCGTCAGGCTGTCGTGAGGGCGGGATTGTGAGGTGGCGCAGCCAATTGCGTGCGAGGGGCTGGCGGCTGGGGGGCGGGAGCAGCGCTGGAGCACACAGGCTGTCAATCATCCCCGGGCCGGCCACTGGCAAAGCGACCTCTGCAAATCCACTCACTCTGCACCAGCGGAAAACCCAGGCTTGCTTGCTTGCGACCCACGATACGTACAATTAATTAAAGGGGAAAAAAAATCCTATACTGCCAGCACATCCGTCCACTCTGCATAGCGGAAAACGCAGACTTGCTGCTGTTGTTCCACGTTATGTACGTTTACTTAAAGGAATAAGCTCTAGGGGCTAGTGGAATCAAGGGATATGGGGAGAAGGCAGGCACGGGTTATTGCTTGGGGACAATCAGCCATGATCGCAATGGATGGCGGTGCTAGCTCAAAGGGCCGGCTGGCCTCCTCCTGCACCTATTTTCGATGTAAAAAACAAAACCCTGTACTGCCAGCACTTACGTCCACTCTGCATAGCGGTGAAACCAGGCCTGTTGCTCAATGTTACAATAGACAATAGGTGCAGGAGTAGGACATTCGGCCCTTCGAGCCAGCACCGCCATTCAATGTGATTATGGCTGATCATCCCCAATCAGTACCCCGTTCCTGCCCTTTCCCCATATCCCTGACTCGGCTATCTTTAAGAGCCCTACCAAGCTCTTTCATGAAGGTATCCAGAGAACCGGCCTCCACTGCCATCTAATTTAGAGAATTCCACAGACTCGCAACTCTCTGTGTGAAAAGGTTTTTCCTCGTCTCCGTTCTAAATGGCTTACTTCTTACTCTTAAACTGTGGCCCCAGGTTCTGAACTCCCCCAACATCGGGAACATGTTTCCTGCCTCTAGCGTGTCCAAACCCTTAATAAACTTATTTGTTTCAATAAGATCCCCACTACCTAGAAAAAAACAATATTAGCAGCACATTCACCTAGCACAGTGGGAAAACCGGGCTTGATGCTCCATGTTACGTACAATTCTTGATTAGAATGTCTGTCAATGGTTATGGAGAGAAGGCAGAAAAATGGGATAAGGAGGCAGAGATCAGCCATGATTGCATGGCAAAGTGGACTGGATGGGCCGAATGGCCTAATTCTACTCCTGTAACGTGAACAATTACTTCAAAAAACAACACTGCCAGCATGACCACTTTCCCTCCTGGGATAAATAAAGTTCTATCATATTGTACATCCACCCGGTACAGTGGGTAAACAGGCTTGTTGCTCCATGTTGCATAAAATTACTTTAAAAAAAAACAATACTGCCAGCCCATCCATCCACACTGCACAGTGGGAAACCAGGCTTGCTGTTCCACATAACCATATAACAATTACAGCACGGAAACAGGCCATCTTGGCCCTTCTAGTCCGTGCCGAACACTTACTCTCACCTAGTCCCATCTACCGGCACTCAGACCATAACCTTTCCCGTCCATATACCTATCCAATTTATTTTTAATTGATAAAATCGAACTTGCCTCCACCACTTCCACTGGAAGCTCATTCCACACAGCTACCACTCTCCATGGCATTAAGAGGCTCATTAAGATGGCGGCGCTGCCTTAGCAGCTGCAGCTTGCCTGCAGTCCGTCTGTTTTTTTTTGTTTTTCGTTTGTCCTGTTTTAGTTAATTTTATTTTATTATGTTGTGTATCAGCGGGGGGGAGGGGGAAGAAACATGTTTTTAATCTGTTCCTTCGGGGGGAAATGCAACCTTTCTTGTCTCCGTCTCTGTCTGCGGCGAGGCCTAATGGCGGAGCTGGCGGCCTCGGAGCTGTGGCAGTGTTTCGGCGGCAGCGGCGATCCGACTCAGCCTCGGAGCTGTGGCGGTGGCAGCGGCAGTGATGACCCGACTCGGCCTCGGAGCTGGGGCGGAGTCCCAGCACCAGCGGTAGTGGCAGCGGCGACTCGACTTCGGGGCTGGAGTTTGGACGGCGGCGACCCGACTAAGGGGGCTCAGCCGCTGGCCCAGTGGACGACATCGTTGGGAGCTCACAGGTTGGTGACCTGTTTTTCCGGAGCTCCTGCGGCTTCGTCCGCTGGACTGGAGGGTGGCAGCTTCGACCACCCCGGGCCGCGGAGTTTGAACCGGCCCGTTCGCGGAGTGTAAATGATGTTACTCACACAGTGTTTCTTTACTAATACTTTATTGACTACATATGCACTAGTGCCCTAGCTGTACATGGTCTGTACGTTCAAACTACTAGAGGAGGTACCAGGGGATGGAGAGACATTAATATGCTGGTTAAACGGGGAGTGGTCAGGGAAGCTACACAATCTATAATTAAAGGGACATGCACTATCATCTACATCCTTCCTCTTATAAAAGAAAAGAACATAACTGGCGACCATGTCTCATGCGCTAGGGCAAATGGAAATAACAGACAATAAAAATAGCAGCACTCATACATAATCGCCGTAACGGTCAGGCACCCGTACAATGCGGCCTGAGCGGGTGCGAACCCCGCTCACACCCCCTTCCCCCAAAGGAACGGAGACAGGGGGTAACCCCACGACAGGGGAACCACGAAGCGGGGAGACGCGCGGTGACAAAGGGATGGGAGGCGATCGGGGAGATGGGGGAGAAATAGGCGGAGGCACGGGAACAGGCACAGGGAGAAGGACTGGGACGGGCCGAGTAGGCGTAGGCATAGGGAAAGCAGACAGAGGGGAAGCATGGGGAAGAGCAGGAGGTGGAGGAGGCTCATTCACCAGGCGGAGGTGCTGACGGGAGCGACGGTAAACTGTGCCGTCCAGGTTAACCAGATAGGAGCGAGGTGAAACAGCAGTTCCGACAACAACCGCGAGTCTAGGGCGACCGGAGGTGGAACGCATACGGACAACCTGACCCGGAGAAAGGGGAGGAAGAGGACGACAGGACCTATCATGGGAGCGCTTCTGAATGGACTGCTTAGCAGCAATGCGCTCATGGACCATGGCAGGCTTGAGAACAGCGGGAATTAGAGTTTGCTGGGCCACCGGAATGGGAGGGCGTGTGACACGGGACATGAGGCGCTGCGCCGGGGACCCCAAGACGCTGTCACGGGAGATGTTGCGGAGGTTTAGTAAAGCAAGGTAAATGTCAGATTTTGAAATGCGGCAGCGTTCCAACAGCGCTGCGGACAGCACACTCGGCCAGGCCGTTGCTCTGAGGGTATTCAGGGCTGCTGGTGTAGTGGCGAAAGTTCCAGCTGTCAGCAAAGTCCTTGAACTCAGCGCTGGTAAATTGGCTGCCGTTGTCTGACTGCAGGCTCGCGGGCGATCCAAAGGCCGCGAAGTGGCGGCGCAGCTTCGTAATGACAGCAGAAGAGGAGAGAGAGGACAGCTGGTCGACCTCGAACCAGCTAGAGTAGGAGTCGACAAGCACCAGGAAGTGCTTGCCGTGCCAATCAAAAATGTCTGTTGCCAGCGCAGACCATGGCAGGTCTGGAGCGGGCTGCTGCAAAAGGGTCTGCCGCTGCTGTTGCGGTGCGAGACTGTTGCAGGTCGGGCATGAGGACACCCGGTCTCGGAAGTATGCAGCCATATCAGGCCAGTAAAACTGGCTTTGGGCGATGGAGAGAGTGGCCTCGGCCCCTGGATGGCCACGATGAGCAGTGTCGAAATACTGTTGCCGCAGAGCCTCAGGCACCAAAACCTTGTGGCCTTTGACGATAACGCCATCTCGCAGCACCAGCTCATCACGGACCAGGAAGTAGGGAACTGCCGCGGCAGGTAGGGAAGAGCGCCGCTCGGGCCAGCCCCGCTGAATGACCGACGCCAGCTGTTGGAGAGAGGCGTCGGCAGCAGTGTGCTTGACCAGGGACTTCAGTTGCTTAGAAGGCACAAAATTGACGTTTAGGACGATCATGCTTGAAGCCTCATAAGGGTGACGGGTGGTCGAAGGCAGGGGAGCCCGAGACAAAGTGTCAGCAATAAACATGTCCTTGCCTTTACGGTACACCACGGAGAAGTTGAAACGTTGTAATTGAAGCATCATCCGCTGCAGCCTGGAGGAGGCAGCATGAATCGGCTTACCGAGGATGGTGACCAGAGGTTGGTGGTCTGTTTCGACGGAAAATTCGGTGCCCAGGATATAGTCCTTAAACTTTGAACAGGCAAACACGACAACCAGCAGTTCCTTCTCAATCTGTGCATACCGCTGCTCAGCTGGACTCATTGTGCAGGACGCAAAAGACGCAGGCAACTGTACTCCATCATGTATTTGCAAACAGGCAGCACCCAGCCCGAACTTGGAGGCATCACAAGTGATGACGACTGGTCGGTTCAAGTCGAAATATTTCAACGTCGGAGTGCAGATGAGTCTGGACCGCAGCACATCGAAGGCAGTCTGGTGTTGCGGGAACCAGGACCAAGCAGTATCTTTCTTCACCAATTCTCGTAGGGGCGCACTTAACTCACTCAAGTCAGGGATGAACTTTCCCAGGTAGTTAACCATGCCGAGGAATCGCTGAAGGCTCGGTACGTCCACAGGAGCAGGCATCTCGGAAATTGCAGCGGTCTTCTGAGGATCTGGTTTCAGTCCGGACGCTGTGAAAACGTGACCGACATAGGTGACCTCAGGGGCACGGAACCGGCATTTGTTGGGGTTGAGCTTCAGGTTTACCTCCCGAGTCCGATCCAAAACAAGTCGGAGGTTATGGTCGTGCCGTTCAACATCTTTTCCATACACAAGGATGTCGTCGACGATGATAGCGCATGGGAGCCCCGCGAACAGCTGTTCCATCGTCCTCTGGAAGACTTCACTGGCGGAGCTGATCCCGAACGGCATGCGCAGGAAACGGAACCTCCCGAAAGGAGTGGCGAAAGTTGTTAGGTAAGATGAGCGTGCATCTAACGGTATCTGCCAGAACGAGCTCTTCGCATCCAGCACCGAAAACACCGTGGCTGGGCCGACCTGTGCCGCCACATCTTCGACAGTGCGCATGGGGTAGTGTGGGCGCTTGATAGCCAGGTTCAAGTCTTTAGGGTTGATGCAGATCCGTAGCTCGGTTTTGTCCTTCTTGGCCGCAACGACCATGGTAGAGACCCACTCGGTCGGCTCGCTCACCTCCTTCAGAATGCCCGTAGCCACCATGTCACGAAGGGTGGACTCGACTCGATCCTTCATGGCAAAGGAGACTCGGTGGGGTGGCCGTATAACCGGATCCACATCAGGATTGAGAGAGATCTTGTAGCTGCAGGGGAGCATCCCCAGCTTAGTGTCGAACCGATCAGGATACTCGGCTAGCGGGTCTAGAGGTCGCTGTACTGAACGAATGTCCCGGTGGAAATTGACCAACCCAAGGTCCTGGCATGCTTGAACACCAAGTAGTGGAACGCATTTTCCGTCTATCAGAAAGAAAGAGAGGGGCCGAACAGTCTTCAGCACTTCGCAGTTCAGGGTAGCTTTTCCCACAGGAACGAGCAGACCTCCCCCATAGGCTTGAAGGACGGAGCGCTCAGTGGTAACCCTCTCATTATTCCTTATCTTCTTGAAGAGGCTTGTTGACATTACATTCGTCGCGGCCCCAGTATCGACCTTGGCCGAGAAAGTCGCACCATTAACAGTAACTTGCACGGTCGGGTCCGTTATCATGGCAGGTGTATTCCTGACTGAAAACACGCTTAGCTCACTCTGGGAAGAGTCAGAATCAGACAGAGGGAGGTTTTCGGGAGGATGATAAGAACTAGACACAGTCTCATCCCGTACCAGGTAATTAGAAGGCTTACGCTGTTGCTGGGCAAGATTTCTGCGAGAATGACAGGCAGCTGAAAAATGGTTTGGCTTGTTGCAGAAATTACAAGTCTTTCCCATCGCAGGGCAAACACCGAAACGATGAGCCACAAAGTTACAGTTCTGTCAACGCTGCACTGACTTGGAGCTGGAGGCAAAGCTAGCCCCACGGCGAGCTTTCTGAGCAGGACGCCGGGTGGCAACGGTAGCCGCTCGGACCTCATGGTCAGATGTGGTCACAGCAGAGGTAACAGCCTCCGACAATTTGGAGGCATGTAGAGCACCATGGAGGGTCAGGTCCGGCTTGCATAGGAGCTCTGAACGCAACTTTTCATTCCGCAGACCGTACACCAAAACATCGCGAGTTAGGGTGTCGGGGGTCACGTCAGCCAGTTTGCACCGTCTAGCCAGATGCCGTAGGGCAGCGTAGTAGTTGCCGATAGACTCACCGGGATTCTGACGACGACCAAAGAACTTAAAGCGCTCCAGGATAGAGTTTGTGGGGACGTCGCACATTTCAGAGAACTTCCTGATTAGGCAATTCAGGTCCGTGGGGTCTTCATCTTGCTCGTATTCAAACGATTCAGAGCGCTCGAGAGCTTCAGAGCCGGCCAAATTCAAAAGTAGTGAAGCTTTAACTGCAACGGAAGCAGCTGGGTGAACGATAGCCACATAATGCTGGAAGTCCCGACGGAACGCATTCCATCGGTGGGCGATGTCATCGTCAAAGACCAGAGGTTCTGGCTTACGGCAGGAGGAAGCCATGATCCGACCGGGAAGGGTAACTGGGGCAAAAAAAAATTAAACGCGAGAAACAGGAGGCGTGGGTGTAGACATGCACTATCAGCTAGGATTCGGCCGCGGGACCTACCATCACCCGGCGGGGTCACAACATCGGAGGCCTGGATCGCCTCGACGCAGAGGGAGAATAAGGAGGGAAGAGACAGAGACTTTAAGACTTTTGCCTCCATCACAGTGAGGAGGTGCCTGGTGAACTCACTGTGGTGGATATTAAATTTGTGTTTATTGTGTGTTTTTGTTATTTATTATTGTATGTATGACTGCAAAAATTACGTTCAGACCAAAAGGTCTGAATGACAATAAAGGATAATTCAAATTCAAATTCATGTTACATACAATTACTTTAAAAAAAAACAATACTGCCAGCACATGCACTCGCTCTGCATAGCACAGCACAGCACAAAATCAGGCTTGTTGGTCCATGTTACGTACAATTACTTAAAGGAAAAAAGCAATACTGACAGCACATCCGTCCACTCTGCAAATCAGGCTAGTTGCTCCATGTTACCTGAATTACTTAGAAAAAACAATACTGCCAGCACACCATCCTACACATCATCCTGCACAGCGGATCCACCGAACATTTGCCAGCACATCCACCTTGTACAGTGGAAAACCAGGCTTGTTGCTGCATGTTATGTAGAATTACTTAAAAAAAAATACTGCCAGCACATCCACCTTGCACAGTGGGAAACCAGGCTTAGACACAAAAAGCTGGAGTAACTCAGTGGGACAGGTAGCATCTCTGGAGAGACCCTTCTACAATTACTTAAAGAAAAAAAAACTGCCAGCACATCCACTCACTGCACAGCGGACAAACCAGGCTTGCTGCTCCATATTACGTACAATTACTTAAAGGGAAAAAAACAATACTGCTGGCACATCCGCCCACGCTGCACAGTGGAAAAACCAGGCCTGTTGCTCAATGTTACCTAGTATTACTTAGAAAAAACAATATTCCCAGTGCATCCACCTTGCACGGTGGGAAACCATGTTAGCTAGAATTACTTAAAGGAAAAAAAACAATACTGCAACCGTTTTTATCCCCACTTCCCATTCCCATAGCTATCTTTTCTGTCCTGGGCCTCCTCCAGTGCCAGAATGGCAGCCACACTGGAAGAACAATATGTCATAAAAAGGACACAAAGGACATAAAGAGGGAAGAAGATTAGACTTTATTGCCTTCCATCGCAGTGAGGGCTGTGGAATCCGCTGTGGTGGATGTTTACGTTAACTTTTATCTAGTTGTGTGTCTTGTTGCTTTTTTTAGTATGGCTGTATGGTAAATCGAATTTCACTGCACCATAAGTGGTACACGTGACAATAAAATACCTTTGAAATACTGGAGTAACTCAGCAGGTCAGGCATTATTTCTGGAGAACATGGATAGGTGAAATTTTGGGTTGAGATCCTTCTTCAGACCTCATATTCTGCTTGGGTATTTTATAACCCAGTTGCATGAACATTGAATTCCCTAATTTTAAGTTACCTATTTATGTCCCTACTTCTCCAGTCTGAGGAAGGGTCTCGACCCGAAACGTCGCCTATCTCCTTCGCTCCTTAGATGCTGCTGCACCCGCTGAGTTTCTCCAGCTTTTTGTGTAACCTTCCCTACTTCTCTATCCTGTCGCACTCTGATGCACACCTATTTCTCCCATTATCCTGTCCCATCCCTTTCCACTTTGACACGCGATCATTTCTCCCACTACCCTGCCTCCCGCCCACCCCCTCACACATTCCTCTCCACCAACATTTCACTCTGATGTGCAGCCATTTGTCTGACTATCCTACCCACTCCACCTATATATCTCCCCCTGGCTTTACAATTGACTCCTCCTTATTTGTTTCCCTTTTGTCTCTCTTTCACCTCGAGCCTTGGTCACTTACTCCACCATCTGCCAATCGAACCCCCAAAACCTGTACCTACCTATCATTTACCAGACTTAGTCACACCCCACCCCATTTCCAGCATTCTCCCACCCCACCTGCACGATCTTGAGAAGAGTCCTGACCCAAAATGCCACCTATCCATCTTCCGAGATGCTGCCTGACCCCTCGTTTACTCCAGCACTTTTGTGTTCCACCCAAGATTCCAACCTCTGCAGTTACTTGTGTATCCACCATTATTTTATCGGCACATCATCTCTCCATCTTTCTTCCATACTTCTATTGTATTTTTTAGTTTTTCTCTTCTTGAGTAATAATCCAGATGCCTCAATTAACGGGAGTTCAAATTCCACAACCTTTTGTGATTTAATTGCATTAAAATTGAACCTGGGATATGGCATATCAGTACCAATAATTCTGATTAGTTTCCTCGAATCAGTCATACAGTACAGATTTTGCTCTGTGGCCCACAGTCTCTGCCATCTCTTGACTAATCCTCTTTTCCATCAGTCGGGCCGTATCTTTTGCGTCATGGTGGCTCAAGTGCTTATCTAAATGCTTAATGCTTCTACCCTCTTGGGTATAGTTTTCAAAGATGCAAAAAATCATCCACAAAATCCCTCTAAGTCTCCTACCCTTTACCTTAAACATACATCCTCTGTTTATGGATACTCTGTTCAGGAGAAAATGCTACTCATTGTCAATCCTATCTATTTCTCTTATAATATTATACACTTCAATCAGACCATCCCCCAATCTTCTCTCCAAAAAAACTAAGCCTATCTGGTTTCTCCTGACTGCTGAAATTCACCATTGCAGGCAACATTGTAATCTATATCCTCTGCAAGCTCCCATTTGCAATCGCATCCATTTTAAAATGTGGTAACCAGAACCGCACACAGTACTTCAGCTCGAGACTAAAATAAAACAAAATTATACCATAACCTCCCCACTCTTATGTTCTTGGCCTTTTGTAATGAAGTCAAATTCTCATTTGCCTTTGTAATTGCATTGTCTCTCTGTGTTGCTGCTTGCAGGAATCCTTAGACATGTGTAAGATTCAACTGCTTCTCTGTACTCGATAGACTCCTTGTAGTCTTGTTGATCCTCACATAATTTTGACATTATTCTGCCCTCTCTATCGGCTCATCCCTATTATTCTGTAGCGAAGGACTATCCTACTTTCAAAATCACCAGTTTTTTTGTGTTAAATGCAAACTTAATAATTATACCTCCTGTGTAGATTTCATGTATATAACAAAAAAGCAAGTTAACGATCACCAATCCCTGATGTGTAGGCTTTCAATCACAAAGTAACCCTTGACCATTGCCCTCTGCTTCCTTTCATCAAACCAGTTTCAGATTCTTTCACTAAACGATCAACCTTTAGTGTCATAGGGCGGAACTGCATTGGGAGACTTTACTGCACAAAGGGCACTGCAGGAATACTAATCGATGGGTGACCGCATTATCCCTTTATTCCATCATCATCTTCCAGAAAAACTGCTGAGGTAAACAATGTCCCCAGTTCATTGAGTGTATCCCCACAAGTTGACTTAAGTCTACTGGTAAACTGTGTTCTTCAACTATTGCGTTGTTCAGCTATTGTCTCAATTAGACCACAAGACATAGGAGTAGAATTAGGTTGTTCGGCCTATCAAGGCTACTCCACCATACGATCGTGGCTGATGTTATTTTTGCCTCCCAAACCCACTCCTGGCTTCTCCCCATAACATTCCACGCCCTAAATATTCAAGATCTATCAGAGATTGATATATCTTAATTATTTAGGGCGTCAAATGTTTTAAAAATACCCAATGACTTGCAGTCCGTGGCAATGAATTCTACAGATTCACCACCCCTTGGTTAAAGAAATTCCTCCTCATCTCCATTCTAATACAGTGGCTTGCAAAAGTATTCATACCCCTTGAACTTTTCCACATTTTGTCAAGTTACAACCACAAACGTAAATATATTTTATTGGGATTTTATGTGATAGACCAACACAAAGTGGCGCATAATTGTGGAGTGGGAGGAAAATGATACATGGTTTTCAAATCTTTTTACAAATAAAAAACTGAAAAGTGTGGCGTGCAAAAGTATTCAGCCCCTTTCCTCTGATACCCTTAAATAAAATCCAGTGCAACCAATTGCGTTCAGAAGTCACCTAAATAGTAAATAGAGTCCACTTGTGTGTAATCTAATTTCAGTATAAATACAGCTGTTCTGTGAAGGCCTCAGAGGTTTGTTAGAGAACATTAGTGAACAAACAGCATCATGAAGCCCAAGGAACACACCAGACAGGTCAGGGGTAAAGCTGTGGAGAAGTTTAAAGCAGGGTTAGGTTATAAAAAAATATCCCAAGCTTTGAACATCTCATGGAGCACTGTTCAATCCATCATCCGAAAATGGAAAGAGTATGGCACAATTGCAAACCTACCAATACATGGCCGTCCACCTAAACTGACAGGCTGGGCAAGGAGAGCATTGATCAGAGAAGCAGCCAAGAGGCCCATGGCAACTCTGGAGGAGCTGCAGAGATCCACAGCTCAGGTGGGAGAATCTGCCCACAGGACAACTATTAGTCGAGCACTCCACAAATCGGGCCTTTATGGAAGAATGGCAAGAAGAAAGCCATTGTTGAAACAAAGTCATAAGAAGTCCCGTTTACAGTTTGCCACAAGCAATGTGGGGGACACAGCAAACATGTGGAGGAAGGTGCTCTGGTCTGATGAGACCAAAATGGAAGTTTTTGGCCTAAATGCAAAACGCTATGTGTGGCGGAAAACTAAAGGGCCTGTCCTACCAGCATGCGACTCCATGCGGTGAGCACGACCTAACGTGGTCGCTTGAGCCGTCCGGCCTCATGGGGCCGGTTCCACTTCGATCGCCGGAGCCGTGCGGAGTTGTGCGCAGCTGGTCCCGACATAGCGCGTAGCTCCGAAAAACTGACCGTGTTCAAAATGTCCGCGCGGCAACGGCCTGTCGGCCCGCAATCGCCTCGACGCATTACGCACCGCTTCGACATCGTGCCTCCGTGACCCTCTCTATATGTGCCTCTGTGCCCCTCTCTGTGTGCCCCTCTCTGTCCTTGAGAACTTACCTTGCGGACTTCGCTACAAATTCGCGCCACGTCACGCCACTCACCCGACCTCCGCGCGCCCCCGCTGCCGGTTTGGTCGCGCTTGCCGCATGCAGGCGCATGCTGGTGGGATCGGCCCTGTACAGGGATCACCCGATCTCCGCGCGGCCCCCACTTCCAGTTTGGTCGCGCTCACCACATGGAGTCGGATGCTGGTAGGACAGGCCCTTAACACTGCACATCACCCTGAACACACCATCCCCACTGTGAAACATGGTGGTGGCAGCATCATGCTGTGGGGATGCTTTTCTTCATCAGGGACAGGGATGCTGGTCTGATGGGAAGATGGATGGAGCCAAATACAGGGCAATCTTGGAAGAAAACCTATTGGAGTCTGCAAAAGACTTGAGACTGGGGCGGAGGTTCACCCTCCAGCAGGACAACGACCCTAAACATACAGCCAGAGCTATAATGGAATGGTTTAGATCAAAGCATATTCATGTGTTAGAATGGCACAGTCAAAGTCCAGACCTAAATCCAATTGAGAATCTCTGGCAAGACTTGAAAATTGCTGTTCACAGACGCTCTCCATCCAATCTGACTGAGCTTGAGCTATTTTGCAAAGAAGAATGGGCAAAAGGTTCAGTCTCTAGATGCGCAAAGCTGGTAGAGACATACCCCAAAAGACTTGCAGCTGTAATTGCAGCGAAAGGTGGTTCTACAAAGTATTGACTCGAGGGGGCTGAATACTTTTGCACGCCACACTTTTCAGTTTTTTATTTGTAAAAAGATTTGAAAACCATGTATCATTTTCCTCCCACTTCACAATTATGCGCCACTTTGTGTTGGTCTATCACATAAAATCCCAATAAAATACATTTACATTTGTGGTTGTAACCTGACAAAATGTGGAAAAGTTCAAGGGGTATGAATACTTTTGCAAGCCATTGTAGTATGTCTTTTTATTCTGAGGCTGTGCCCGCTGGTCCTAAACTCTCCCACTACTGGAAACATCCACTCCACTTCCACTAGATCCAGGCCTTTCTTTATTCGGAAGTTTTCAATGAGATCCCAGCTCTCAATTCCCACACCTCATATCCACTCTCCCAATGCACCTCACAAGCACACCTGATTCATCAGCTCCACAGATATCTAATTGGTCTCCGCTGCCTGCAGCGTTGGTTGTTCATTCTTCAGCTCAAATTGAACAGTTTCCCACGGGTTTGCAAACCCCGCAGAGCTCCATGACAATGATGCTGGTCGGTCTTAAAGTGTTATGTTATTTTTTTTAAGCATAGTTCAAGACACAAGACACAAGCCACAAGACACAAGACACATTTATTTGTCACATGTGCCAGTTGGCACAGTGAAATGTGATCACCATACAGCCATACAATAAAATAAAGAACGCAACACGCGATAGAGTTCAACATAAAACATCCCCACACAGCCCAATCAAAGTTTCCCACTGTGAGGGAAGGCACCAAAGTCAGTCTCCTCCTCGATGTTCACCCGTGGTCGGGGCCTCCAGAGCCCTCCTCAGTCACCGCTACAGGCAGACCGCTGCTCAGGCCCGCTTGGACTGGAGTTAAAGTTAAACAGTTAAAGTATAGGTTGTTAAAATTGTTTGTCTTGCTGCAATCATCAACTAACATTTCACCTCATGGCTCCCCTGCTGTGTTCCACAAAAATATATTCACTCTATTATTGTGGCAATCAGTGGAGGATGATGATGAGAACAAAAATATGAGTTCAAAATAATAAAAGGAAGAATTTTCAGATGAAGTAGGGATAAAAATTGTGTAAGAGAGATACGAGAGACTTGTAATACCAACTGATCTTTTATGAGGGTTGGGAGCGGTGGGCACGTAATCGCTCATCGTAACTCTTCATAAAATAAAGATCAAACTTCAAACTGGTAAGTTCTCATTTAATCTTACTATTTCACTTCGGAGTCACGTGAGTGCCTTCGTGAAGACTTCGAAGTTCTATGATTTCATGCTGTGGGCACAAGTCCAAGCCACGCACTGTATAGCTTTTTTTTTCCTTTTTTTTAGAAAGAAATGAGAAAGAAAGAAGTAGTGAAGAGTAAAGAATAGTCTAGTGAGTGTGGTGTAAAGAAAGAAATAAGTGAGAAAGTGAAGCAGAAAGGAGATTCTCCCACGCCACAAGTCGATGTTTTTTTATATTCTTAATCATTTTTCACTCAAACCCAACATTTTTAATTTTACAATGCTGTTGCACCACATGAATCCACAAGGTCAATAAATGGAGACCAACTCGTTAAGAATTAGTATTTTTTATCTATTAGGAGGAGTCTCATTTCTTCCGAATGGGCCGTTTCCAACATATTACCAATCCACATTTTGAGTGTTGGTATAGTAGCCTTTTCCCAGAATTTGAGTATGAGTTTTTTCGCTGTTATTAAACCATAATTTAAAAATGAGATTTGAGATATATTTGATTTGTTTCCATCTCCTATTACTCCAAAGATAATCATTTCCATGCTAGGTTCCATTTTTATCTTAAATAAACTAGTGAATATATCAAATATATCACACCAAAATCTTTGAAGTTTTGTGCAAGAAACGAAAGAATGTGTGAAATTGGCATTTTGAGAAAGACATTTATCACAGATGGGAGAAATATTTGAGTAAAATTTATTCAACCTAACTTTTGAATAATATAATCTGTGTAATATTTTAAATCGAATTAAATTATAGTGTTAATCGAACATTTATGTATATTATGTGTATATATCAAATACCTCTCCCATGTTTCTTTACCTTCATGCTGCTATCAGCTTCAGGGAAACAATTGCTGTTGGTAGTCGCATAGGGATGTTGCCGCCTATAAGGCGGAGCTCTGTTGACTGATGAAGCCTGGATTAGCCCCAAGGCTTTTGCCTCGTCATCCAGGTCTTTTTCCTGTTTTGGTAGGTTTTCCCCATATAGGTAGTTAGGTGGCTGTACGTTACTAGGTTTACATAATGCTGCAAATTTTGGATTGATGGTGGGGCGAATGACAGCAGTTAATCTCGAAGTGCATAGTAGAGCCAGCGCGTCTTGTTGGTCATCTGACAAAGGGAGTCCATTCACTGATGTGGCAAATGCCATGATACCTGAAGCCAGCAGACCCAGAATCTTCTGGTGTTTTACCTCCTGGTTCCTTATGCCTCCACCTAGATGGTTCCATATAGAGCTGTTGACAGCCGGCACGCGTAAAGATGCACAGTTGATGGGTGTGTGATGCCTCATGACTGTGTCCACCATTACTTCCTCTTGAACCTGGTGTGAGGCCAGATAATTGATATTTGCCACCAGTTCTTCTTCGAGCGGCTCTCCGATTTCAACTTCGATGCTATGGCGAGTGTATCTGTTCCTCGCTGCCTGTGCATCTTAGTATGCCCACTGGACACATTGCCAAACTCTGAGTCAGCCCACAACTGACTATGGATGCTCCCCTGCTCAGAGAGGGAGACATCTAGCAGCCTGTATCAGGCACTGCCGTGGGCTCTCTCGGAGACCCGCACTGATATAACTCCGATCTAAGGAGTGTATCACGTTCGAGCATCCTCTCAATGAGGTGCTCCATTCGGGACAGGCATCCGCCGACGCTGCCCCTTGTGGGAGATGCACCCTCCTGGCCGGACTCATCTGAGTCTGTAGGCCTCGCGGACGTCTGCTTGGCTTTCCCCACCCTCGGGATAGCCATGGTGCTCTGCAGAGACACCAAGTCTGCAGCCGCTGGAATTATATTCAGTCTTCTGTAGCGGGTCTGCCCATGGACCGTCTTGTCTTCATTTTGTCCATATTTTTCGTTCAACTTGTAACAAACCTGCAAACAAGCTTGAGACGAATATACAACCTCAGAATAAGCTTTAGAACTTACCTGCGGGTCTCTTAACTTTCCGCTGGAGCGACGCACCTGTCAGCCAGTCGTGACGCCATGCAGTAGACGTAATGACGCACATGCGGGCTGACGGGCTTCTTCATGTAGTCACCCACGTGACTCCGAAGTGAAATTAATTTATCCTAATATCACCTGGGAGGCTCTTATTGTAAAATGCACGGAATTCCCGTACAGCTCTTTTTAGCCAGAATTTGGAACATCGGATAGTACAGCAGAGGAACGGGCCCTTCGGCCCATAATGCTTGTGCCAAACATGATGCTGTAGCGGCACCTAGTGGTGGGGCTGGTAAATCAGAACCCTCGTCACCGCGGGGGTTCGTTTCGCGGGCTTTTAGTAATCAGGGCTCCTCCCAGCGACAGGAGCTGTGTTCTTAAGCTCGACTAGGCACGCGTATTTACGGGTTTCTGTTTGTTTTTTGCTAATTAAAAACTATTTCACTCTACCTGCCTGATCTCGCTTCAATGACAAGTTAAACCCATCTCATCTGCCTGTGCATGATCTATATCCTGCTATTTATTCCCTGCACTTTCATGTGCCCAGGGTCGGATTTATGTATAAGCTAGACAAGCTTAATCTTAGGGCCTCGAGATCTAAGGGGGCCTATACTCGTTCCATTAAGGTGTGTAAAACGTTTGAGATAGTGGTATTGTTATAAAACCTACCATCAGTGGAGATGGACAAAATGGCGGCGCATGCACATCGCGGCGCCCCAGGTCTCCCAAGAACGGGAAAAGTTGAGTCAATCCCCCTACCTGTTTCAAGGCTGCACACACGGAGCAGTCTTGGACCCATTTCGTACAGCCGACAGGAACTTCTGGACCTCGGTTCCTGCGGCTGCAACAACTTTCAGGGCGATCTCCGTCTTGCTCCTGAGCTCGCCAGAGCAATGGAGCACCGGAGCAACGGGGCTGGAGCCCGCCAGGTGAACCGCGGGGCTGAAGAACGCCAGCGGAGCAGCGGGGCCGGAGAAAGCCAGCGGATCCGCTGGGCTGGAGACGATATTGATCGAAATGAGGTCCGCAATGAACACGGAATCAAAATAGCTGTTATAAATTGCCGCAGTATAAGAGGAAAATGTCCTGTGATCAATTCATTTATTGAAACTGAAAACCCTGATATTCTTATCGGGTCTGAATCTTGGCTGGACCCATCAATCAAATATGCTGAGATATTCCCTCCTCACCTCCAAAGTTTTAGAAAGGACAGAAACAAGCATGAAGGCGGTGTCTTCATCGGAGTTAACAATACCATTCCCTGCTTTGAAAGAACAGACTTGGTCAGCGGCTCTGAGCGAATCTGGTGTTAGGCTACGCTTGGGGGTCAGTCGTTATAGATCGGAAGCTTTTACCGACCTCCTGACACGAAAACGGAGCCTCTTTTAGATCTTGGGTCGAACATCTCCAAAATTAATGCCTCTTCACGCTCACCACTTATCATCCTGGGGGGCGATTTCAATGTCCCGGGTGTAGATTGGTCAGATGGCATACAAAGCGAACCAAAAGGGGCTCTCCCGGAAGCCCTAGCTGACTTTACTCTGGAAAATCACCTGTCCCAAAAAGTCTCTGTCCCTACCAGGCGTGATGAAACAAGTGGCACCGAAAATACTTTAGATTTACTGTTCACTTCACACCCAGATTTAATCTCGGAAGTTTCATCGTGTGCAGGAATTAGTGATCATTATATTATCCAAGCAAAATTGTGCTTAAAGCTTAAAGTCCCTTCAAAACCACCGTGAAAAATTTCCCTCTGGGAAAAAGTGAACAGTGAGGAATTTAAAGACTTAGCTAAAAAACTGGCAAAGATTTCTTCAACCTGCAACCAGATAAAAGATCCGTAGAAGACAACTGGGTGTGGCTGAAAAACTCTTTAAATAATATTGTCACAAATGATGTTCCTCAAAAACTAATCAAGGGCCGTATGTGTCCTCCTTGGTTTTTGACAAAACTGAAACATCTCTGCAGTAACAAAGAGAAGTTTTATATCCGTGCCAAAAAAGGGGGTACAAAATTGGACTGGGACACTTTACTAGTGTGCGAAAGCAAGTCGATCGTGCAATTAGGAGTGCTCATAGACAACATGTTTCCTCTATTCTTGGGGGAGAACAACCCAAGGCTTTTTGGAGATATGTGAAATCCAGATGGACAGACAACACTGGTGTCCAGATGCTAAAAGTGAACATCTGCCTGATCACCGACGACCAGGCGAAAGCAGAAGCTCTTGCGAACCAATTCCAACACGTTTTCACCCGGGAAGATGTGGAGCCTTCATCATTTCCAGTCCTTCCGCCCAGCCCATATGCTGATATGCCTGCTATTAAAATTGAGGTTGAAGGTGTCAAGAAGTTATTGTTCAACATTAATGCCACAATAGCAATTAGACCAGATCAGATACAAAATCAAGCCCTCAAGATCGCAGCTGAAGAACTGGCTCCAGTTTTCCAGTTCATTTTTCAACAATCGCTTGACTCGGGCGATGTACCGCTGGATTGGAGGAAGGCCAACATCACTCCTCTCTTTAAGAAAGGTTCAACCACCAACCCAGCGAATTATCGTCCTGTTTCACTAACAAGTACTTGCTGTAAATTGCTGGAGCATATCATTGATAGTAATCTGATGCGACACGTGAGCAAACATAATATTCTTGCCAACAACCAACATGCATTTAGGAGGCATAGATCATGCGAGTCTCAGCTTATCCTGCAACAAATGACCTGGCCAAGCACCTTGACAGTAACGTCATCATGGATTTAGTTGTACTGGACTTTTCTAAAGCATTTGATGTCATCCCACACCAGAGACTGCTTCGGAAGCTTGACTTCTACGGTATTCGTTCCAACATGAAACGATGGATTTCCAGTTTTCTGACAAAACGTCTTCAGCGCGTGTGTGTGAACGGAAAGAGCTCCAATTGGCACCCAGTATTAAGTGGTACACCCCAGGGCACAGTACTTGGCCTACACCTATTTTTGCTTTACATCAATGACATACATGAAAAAGTCGCAAGTACGACCAGACTATTCGCTGATGATACCGGAAGTGGCGGCGCTGCTTGGCAGCTGCGGCTCACCTGCAGTCCGTCTGTTTTTTTATTTTATTTTTGTCTTCGTGTCTGCTTTTAGTGATTATTTTGGTTTATTAGGCTGTGTGTGGGAGGGGGGAGAAATACGGTTTTAGTCTCTCCCTTCGGGGGGATGCGACTTTTCTTGTCGTGTCCCCCGTCACCGTCTCCGTCTGTGCATAGGCCCTAATGGCGTAGCTGGCGGCCTTCCAACTTCCAGCAGCACAGCTTCGGAGCTTCAGCGGCGACCTGGCTTTCGGAGCTGCGGTGCTCCAGCGACGTTCCAGCGGCGACCTGGCTTTCGGGGCTGCGGTGCTCCAGTGACGTTCCGGCGGCCTGGCTTTCGGGGCTGTGGTGCTCCAGCGGCGACCTGACTTTCGGGGCTGCGGTGCTCCAGCGACGTTCCAGTGGCGACCTGGCTTTGGAGCAGCGGTGCTCCAGCGTTCCAGCGGCGGGCCCTGTGGCGATGTTCCGGTGACGGCGGTGGCGGCGGCCCGGTTTCGGAGGCTCGGCCGCGGGCCTGGTGGACGGCAGCATCGGAGGCCTGGATCTCCTCAGCGCAGAAGGAGAACAAGGAGGGAAGAAGACAGAGACTCTTAAGACTTTTGCCTTCCACCACAGTGAGGAGGTGTTTGGTGAACTCACTGTGGTGGATGTTAAATTTGTGTTTATTGTGTGGTTTTGTCATTTTTAATATATGTATGACTGCAGGCATGAAATTTCGTTCAGACCGAAAGGTTTGAATGACAATAAAGGTAATTCAATTCAATTCAATTCAGTTGTTTGCTGAACCGTCCAATTAAGTCTGCTGATGATGAAGATGCTCTCCAAAAGGATCTCGATACTATGGTCGAGTGGTCACAACAATGGGGCATGCAGTTCAACCCTTCCAAATGTGAAACCATGCGTGTCACCAGAAAGAAGAATCCAGGCGTCACATCTTACAACATACTTGGTGTCACCCTTGATGAATCCAAACATACCAAGTATCTTGGCATCAAATTGCAGAATGATCTACGATGGAATGGTCAGACTCATCATGTAACGGTGAAAGCAACAGGTGTCCTAAACTTCCTGAGACGCAACTTCCATCATTGTTCAGCTTCTGTCAAGGAGAAGCTGTATTTCACCCTCGTTAGACCTCATCTGGACTACGCAGTTGCAGCTTGGGACCCATGCACAGATAAAAACATTTCATCCATCGAACGTGTCCAAAGACAGGCCGCTCGATTTGTTACTAACACCTACGAGAGAGAAGCGAGTGTCACCAAACGTCTGAATTCTCTGGGCGGGGTGGAACCCTCTCCAAGACAGACGTGAAGCTCACCGTTTGACCTGTTTTTACAAAATGTTAAATGGTCAGCTAGACATAGATCACAAGACCTACACCAACCCCAAACCAATTAGGAGCAGACGAGGGCATTCGATCCAATTTGTGGTCCCAGCCTCAAAGACAGATGTGTACAGCAATTCGTTCTTTCCACGCACTATTAAAACATGGAATAATCTCCACCAAGCCACAGTTGCCCAGCCAGATGCAACTAAATTTAAAGTGGAACTTTCTTCCCAATAACCCTCTCTGGCTAAACCCCTCCCTTCACCACCTCCAGTTTAAATTCCAGTTGGAATATTTTGGAGGACCAAGTAACCAAGAACCAAGAACCAGGTGGTGCTGTGCGATAGTGGCGTTACAAAACCTACCATCGGTGGCGCTGTGCTTGCGATTCCGGAGGCGTTGGTGGGGTGGGGGGGGGGGGGGGGGGGGGGGTGGGGGGTTAAAATGCAGGTGAGGTATATATTCGTTGTGGAGAGGACTTTGCTCCACAGATCCTTAGATCATTGGAAGTGCAGGACAAAGCAAAGGATATGTAGTTTATTTAACCCTTTCCCCCCGCCGAACCTCGCCGCTGCACCTGGGGCCTACACACCTCGGAGCCGCACTAGGGGGCCTACCAAATTCGCCACGGCACTAGGGGCAGACTCATCTCGCCGCCCCACCGGACCCGTCGAGCCTCGCCGCCCCACCGACCATCCGCCCACCGGGACCTCCCACTCTTTGCGCGCCACTCCACCACGCTCCAGCAGCCCACAGCCGTCGCCTTAGCTGCACGCTTGACTCAGCGCTGGGCCTGCAGTTTCCACCAAAGATACTAGAGGAGCTCCTCTAGTATCTTTGGTTTCTACGCTGCAGATTCCCACTCCCCTGCACTGGGTCCTAATGCTAGTCCCCCCAACCCTGGTACCCTCAGTGGCTGTTCTACTGGGTCTTTCCCGTTCCCCTCAAACCATGTGACCCCAGCTCTTCCCCATCCACACTACAGTCCTCATACCCCCCTACTCCCTGACCACCCACCACCCCCACACCAGGGCCTCAGGCCTTGGCCTCAGTCCACTCACCTGCCTTCCTCCGGCCCTAACCCCCATCCCTGCCGTGTGTCACCATCCCCCCCCCCCCCGACCTCCCCTTCTCAGATACCAAACGGTTTGTCCGCAGCAGAGGCCTCACCTTTGTCCCTTCCATAGGCCGATAATTAGTAAAGTTTTGAATTGGTCTACCAAACTGCTTTGTGAGTTGTCAGTTTATTGAGAAGGGAACCTGTTTGTTTAGTTATAAGTTAGCCTTTTTCAAGCAGATTTGATTAGGATTTGATTCTGGTTTAGCAATATAATAAGGAACAATTCTTTAAGAAATGTTTCCCAACTATTATATAGATTTTTGTTTTCTTCACTCAAATGGACCCCATTTTGTGAAAACGCCCCTTCATGTTTTCCTTTCTAACAACTGTTGAAGATTAATTCTTCTTTTTATTTTCAGATTCTAAACTGAGCATGAGTAAAATATATAAAGTGGTGCTAGCAAGCGCAAGAGAAAGACTTGAAAATGATATGGTAAAGAAGTTAAGACCAATCACTGCTTTCTTGGGTCGGACACAGACAGAGGCAACAAGTGACAGTGGTGAAGCAGATACATTGATACTAACACAGGAAAATCAGTCTGGTGGAGCTATCCAGCCATCTACTAGCATTCAACCAGAAGAAATCCTCTGTGAACCAGAAACAGCGAAGCAGGACATGGCACAGCAAGCTGAATATGAGGAAGCAGCCAGCTCAAAATGAAAATATAGAACTGATTGATGATGCCAAATATAGATGTACTGCAACAGACGTTGGTTTGTGGACAGAATTATCACATGAGGCTGTATCCTATTGTGTAGAAAGCGGCCCCTCTCAAGTTCAGTATCGTTGTGGACCATTTTCAAATTCCAAGCGAGTGTATATAAATCAGTCTAGGTCTTGCACCAAGGCTCTTTTTTATTCAACAAAAGTCAATGGAGAAACATATAGCCAAGAGTGGCTTGTGTATTCTCCCTCAAAAGGCCAGATATATTGCTTTGTTTGTAAACTCTTTCCAAACATTGCATCTTATTCTTCTGCTACATCTTTAGCTTCTGAAGGGTTTGATGATTGGTGAATCCCCTGTCTTATCCATAGAAACATAGAAAAATAGGTGCAGGAGTAGGCTATTCGGCCCTTCGAGCCTGCACCGCCATTCAATGTGATCATGGCTGATCATCCAACTCAGTATCCCGTACCTGCCTTCTCTCCATACCCCCTGATCCCTTTAGCCACAAGTGCCACATCTAACGCCCTCTTAAATATAGCCAATGAACTGGCCTCAACTACCTTCTGTGGCAGAGAATTCCAGAAACTCACCACTCTCTGTGTAAAGAATGTTTTCCTCATCTCGGTCCTAAAGGAATTCCCCCTTATCCTTAGATCCAAACTCATGAAAGCTCAGAGAAGCACAGGAATGCCATGTTGGCCTACTTAACAAGAAAGCGAGGGCAAACGTTAATGTCAAAGCTACAGGAACAAATAAAAGCAGAGCAGCAGTATTGGCGGCATGTCGTGGAGAGAATTGTCGCCGTAATATGCACTCTTGCAGAACGAGGCTTACCATTCAGAGGAGACCATGAACAATTTGGATCTCCAAATAATGGCAATTATCTTGGTCTTTTTGAGCTAGTTGCAACATTTGATCCATTTTTACTGGCTCATATCAATCGGTATGGAAACTCTGGGTCAGGAAATCCCTCTTATTTGTCAAAAACTGTATGTGAGGAAATAATTCAACTCATGGCAAGAAAGGTTAAGGACGCAACTCTGGCTGACTTGAAAAAGGCTGGCTATTTCAGCTTGTCAGTGGATTCCAACCCTGACATTTCACATACTGATCAGTTGACTTTAATTATCAGGTATGTATCACCTGAAGACGGTTTACCAAGTGAGAGATTTTTAACTTTCCTTGAGCTAAAAGACCACTCGGGAGAAAGCATGGCTGATTTTGTATTTAACTATCTCACTGCTGAGCTTGAAATTGACTTTAGAAAATGCCGAGGGCTGTCTTATGACAATGCTGCCAACATGGCTGGTAGGTATACAGTATACAGCAAACAATCCTTGAAAAAAACAAATTTGCAAGATTTATTCCATGCACTGCTCACTCATTAAATTTGGTGGGCCGTTCGGCTGTTGATTGCTGCCTTAAAGCAGTGAACTGTTTTGCAATTGTCAATGAAATTTATACTTTCGTTTCATCCTCCACAAAGAGATGGGCAGTTCTAAAATCATTTTTGCAACCTCACTCAAAAGTGCCTAAATATTTGTCAGACACTAGGTTGGAGGCACATGCAAAAGCCACAGAAGTTATTTTGGAAAATTACAGCGCTATCACTGATGCCCTTGGTCATTTGTACTCCATTTTAAAAAAAAAACTTTATTTATTTATTTATTTTAAAATTATTTTATTTTATTAGAAGTAAGTACAGCAATATGGCACCAAGTGTCCTAATATATATTGACATTTTACATTTTATGTACAGCTTCTTATTTTTAAATTTTTTTAAATAATGAAAAACAAAAAGAGAGTAGATAATAAAAGATAGAGAAACATGTGATATAGAGTGTGTGAGAAATAAAAAAGTGTGAAAAAAGAAAGTTGAGAATGAAAAAGAAAAAAAAAAGAGAAGAATAGAAAATAAGAGATTAAGGAGATCGTTATCTATATTCTTGACCATCCCTCACCCAATCCTGAAACAGTTAGCCTCTACGGTTTTGTTGCACTCCATGCTTCCAAAAAAATTGACAAATGGAGACCAACTCGTTAAAAATTGGTCTGATTTATCTATTAGGAGGAATCGCATTTCCTCAAGATGTGCAGTGTCTTGAAGGGTGTTACCAGGCTTCAAGCTAACAATCTTTTGCAGAAAATGGAAGAACTGGAATTAGTGTTTATGCTGCATTTCTGGTCCCGTCTGCGAGGTCATTTCCACAAGGTCAACAAAGCCATTCAGAAACCCAAACTATTATTGAGTACTTGTGCAAGTTTGTACAGTTCACTTCAGGATTTTGTATGCAGAATTAGAGAAGATTTTGATGACCTTGAGCAACAAGCAAAGGCCACCTTGCTTATGTTAACTATAGAACTGTCACAGGGAGACAAAGTGTAAGGAAATGGCAAGGAAATGATGGAAGTGCACCTGGTCCTGATGCTTTAGATAAACTCTCTTCAAGAGATCCGTTTAGGATAAAATCCTTTATTCCTATTGTCAAGTCTTCTAATGTTTTTGCAGTTTCCCCGCTTGAAAGGGATTTGATTTATCTACCCCGAAATGATGAACTGGATTCACTCAGACCAAACACTTCTTTTCCACCTTTTATTTTGGAAGATCAGTCTTTAGCAGTTTTAGTCTCAAGCAGTTTTAGTCTTTAGTCTTTATCAGGTGAAAAACCGGCTGCCAATCGGGTCTGGAGAAAATCAGTCCTGCTTGCCTCTTCTGGCTATCCCGGCAGTCTTTTCGGACAGTCCTTTTGACTTACTGTTCAAGTTTTGCCACCCGCAAGTCTCTTCCGTCTTCTTTCCTGGCTTCTGGCGCTGTGTGCCCCTTTTAAAAAGCCCCGGGCAGAACTCGGCAGGCTGGGGTTCCGCCCACTTTAATCACCGTCTTGTGATTTCAATTTAGCATTTCTCTGCACCTGTCCTTTCATTTCAGTTTGACTTGACACCTATACTAGATACACTTGAAACCAATTTAAAAAGAAGATGTACTGTGTACACTGAAATTGCACAACAGTTTTCCTTTCTTGCTAATCTGACCGCATCTAAGCAGGAAATTCAGCAAGGTGTTGAACTGTTGATGGAAGCAAACCCAGAAGATGTTGACATGGAACTTACAGATCAACTTTTGCACTTTCACTCGTATGTGAGACAACGCAATAGGCATACAGAAGAGCACTCTCTGTCTCATACAGACCTTTATCAAATAATATACAAGGAAACAATTCAGATGGCCTTCCCTAATGTGGAAGCAATCTTGCGGCTGTTTCTTAGCTTAATGGTCACCAACTGCTCGGGAGAGAGGTCTTTCTCAAGACTCAAAAGAATTTAAAATGAATTAAGGTCCACAATGTCTCAAGAGAGGTTGTCTGCACTGAGCAGTCTGTGCATTGAGAGGGACAAACTTAGACAAACAGATCTTGGTGAACTTTTGGATGATTTTGCTACGAACAAGGTGAGAAAAAAAATCTTTTGCTCTTAGTGTATTTGTAGTTTCTATATTTCTTAACATTCCACATTCAATTCAAGAGACACTTATTGTCACATGCACCAAATGGTACAATGAAATTTTGGGGTCACCATCCGACGTCGGAACAGGAGAACATTCTCAGCGGCTTGGACTTCCGAATCGGCCGCTTCCTACCGTAGACCGCGGCTCCCGAAGTCCACAGGCTGAGCTGGGCGGAGATTCACACTGGCGGCCCTCGGCAAAAGGATCCCAGGGCTCCATGATGTTGAAATCGGCGCGGCCCGCGGCTGGGAGCTCCACAAACCACAGCTCCACGATGTTGAAGCAGCAGGCCCAACACTCTAGAGCTTCAAACGGTGATCCAGGTAAGGCATCGCCCGTTCTGCGGTGAATCCAATATGCATTTTTAAACCAACTGTTTAATGACAACATACAGTAGGATCTAAAAGTATCACACTGTCACTGTCGGATAGTCATGGTCCTCTAGTCGTGGGGGATTGGGAGGGGGTGGGCCTCACAAGTGAAATAGTTTAGGGCCTCTCTTCATCTAAATCTGGCCCTGCAAATGTGCCTATCTGAAAACCTCTTAAACGCCACTATCGTACCGGCCACCACCGCCACCCCTGGCAATGTGTTTTAGGCCCCCACTACTCTGTGTAAAAACATGCCTCGCACATATACATTAAACTTTAACCCTCTCACCTTATAGCTCTGCCCGCCAGCATTGGATATTTTCACCCAGGGAAAAATGTTTCTGTCTACCCTATTGTAATTTCATATACTTCTTTCATGTCTCCCTTCAACCTCTGACGTTCTAGAGAAAACAACTCTACCCAACCTCTTCCTGCAGCTGAAACTCTCTAATCGAGACCGCATTCTGGCAAACCTCCTCTGCACTCACACCAAAGCCTCCACATCTTTCCTGTAATGGGGTGACCAGAACTCCAAATGTTACCTAACCAGAGTCCTATAAAGCTACTTCCTGACTCTTATACTCGATGCCCCCAGCAATGAAGGCAAACATACCATCCACCATCTTTACCACTCTGTCTATTTGTGCTGTCACCTTTGTGGGCCTGTCCCACTCATGTGGTGACTGCTGGCGACCCGTTACGGGTCGGCAAAAATTTTCAACATGCTGAAAATCCAGCGGTGACCAGAAAGACGCTACGACTCTTTGGGCGACTGAGGAGACTATTCACGACAATACAGGCGATACCCTGGCGACATGTCGCGGGGTGAAGCCTGTATGGTCGTGAGTAGTCGCCCAAAGAGTTGTACCTTGTTCTGGTCGCCGCTGGATTTTCAACATGTTGAACATTTTCGGCAACCTGCAACGTCCTATGACGGGTGCCGGCAGTCGCCGAAAAAGTCGCGTAAGTGGGACAGGCCCTTTAGTGAGCTGTGAACTTGTACTCCAAGATCCCTCTGCACATCTATGGTGTTAGCATTCTTGCTATTAAATGTGTATATTTAAACCCTTGCATTTAAATTAACTGTAAACTTGCATTAAAAGTAACTGTATACTATCCCCTTATATTCGACAATAATATATTTATATTATACAAGGTGGAGAAGGTGTGAAGTAATTCTGGATTTAATTTTAGGGATTTAGTTTTTTTTTAAATATATTTTTATTAGAGGCCATACATATTACAAATAATATGATAAATCTTTTCAGATATACTTATTACATCTTTCCAAAATTATATAAATATTACCAAGCCATGTATATAGGCCTCAATTTTTTTTAATAGTATGAAAAAGAGAAAAAAAAGGTATAAAGAAAGAATAGTGAGTAATTTAAAGAATATGATTATATTTGATTATAAGGGGGAAAAAAAAAAAAAATTTAAAAAAGTTTTAAAAAAACCTATAACTAATAAACAATTATTATACTTGAGGAAAAGAAAACCGTATGCATCTTATCAATGAATGGAACACTTTCTAATTATAATATATGGAGACAAGTATATAAATCTCAGATTAAACATTTTTATTTGATCTTCCCACCGGGTACTCATTGAGTTTCAATGCCGAGCCCAGCTACCCCTTCATATAATCAGTGAATGGAGACCATATTTGTTCAAAAAGCTCGTGTTTATCCATTAGGACAAACCTAATTCTCTCCAATTGCAACGTCTCCAACATTTCCACTGTCCACATTTTAATTGTAGGGGATAATGGTCCCTTCCAAAATTTTAATCTTAATTTTTTTCCAATTATTAAACAATAATCCAGAAAATTTCTTTGATTTGCTGTTAAAGTTTGGTTTGAATCTGAAACACCAAATATAATTAATTTTGGGTCGGGAATTAATGTAGTCTTTAAAACTATGGAAATAATTTTGAAAATCTCAGTCCAATAACTATTACGTTTTGTACATATTACAAAACTATGAGTTAAATCAGCTTCTATGTGCTGACATTTATCACACAGTGGTGATATATTGGGAAAAATTCTATTTAATTTCTTTTTTGAGTAGTGTAATCTACGTAATACTTTGAATTGTATCAAAGTATGTCTGGCATTTAACGAACAGCGATGAATTCGTTGTAAGCTTTCTTCCCAAAAATCTTCTGATATCGGTAAACCAGTTTCATTTTCCCATGTTTGTCGAAATAATTCCGTTTTTGGCATTTAGTTTTAATGGTCGCTGGCCAATGCAGACTTGGTGGGCCGAAGGGTCTGTTTCTGCACTATAGCTCTAAACTAAACTAAACGAGGAACCATAAAACAGATACAATTTTACTTTAAAAATATACTTGGACAGATATATGGATAGCAAGGGTTTATAGGGATATACAATATGATACAATAGAACTTTATTTATCCCAGGAGGGAAATTGGCCTGCCAACAGTTATAACACACAAAATACATGAAATATGAAATTAAAGTGAGGAGTGGAAAGGATTGGGGATGTGCAAAGATTGGGGGGGGGGGGGGGGGGGGGGAAGGGGAGTCAGTCTACCCCATGACGGAAGGGGGAGGGGTTGTACAGTTTGATAGCCACATGGAGGAAGGATCTCCTGTGGCGTTCTGTGCTGCATCTTGGTGGAACAAGTCTGTTGCTGAACGTGCTCCTCAGGTTGACCAGTGTGTCACAGAGGGGGGGTGAGCTGTATTGTCCAGGATGAGGAGCATCCTCCCCTCCAAGACCAACCTCCCATGAATCCAACTCCGCCTCCAAGACAGTGCCAGCCTTCTTGATGAGTTTGCCCAAACGCAGGCAAATTGTACTAGCCCAGAATGGCAACTTGGACAGTACGGACAGGTTAGGAAGCAATGCCTGTTTCCATGAGGTGCAGCTCCACGTCCCTAGAGAGTAGGGGCAGGAAGTAGAGAAATCGGTCATCTCTGATACATTAGCGTTAGCATTGCCATGGTGATAAATTGTCAATGGAGCCATCTGGTTAATAGATTAATAAAGGGCACTTAGAGAGAGAAAACAAAGGGACAAGAAAAACCAGTGATATGCAGGTTCAGAACAATAGGAAATGCAAGTGACTCATCCAGTGTATGTAGAGAGAAAAATATTGCAGATTGACAACCTACAACAAAACTAACCTGTTGTAATGTAAGAGGAATCATGTTCACACAGCAGAGACACAATCAACCAAATTGCCTCCATGTCATAGAGTCACCCCACAACGCCAAAAATGTACCATAGAAACATAGAAAATAGGTGCAGGAGTCGGCCATTCGGCCATTCGAGCCTGCACCGCCATTCAATATGATCATGGCTGATCATCCAACTCAGTATCCTGTACCTGCCTTCTCTCCATACCCCCTGATCCCTTCAGCCACAAGGGCCACATATAACTCCCTCTTAAATATAGCCAATGAACTGACCTCAACTACCTTCTGTGGCAGAGAATTCAAGAGATTCACCACTCTCTGCGTGAAAAATGTTTTTGTCATCTCGGTCCTAAAAGACTTCCTCCTTATAGAAACATAGAAACATAGAAAATAGGTGCAGGAGTAGGCCATTCGGCCCTTCGAGCCTGCACCGCCATTCAATGTGATCATGGCTGATCATCCAACTCAGTATCCCGTACCTGCCTTCTCTCCATACCCCCTGATCCCTTTAGCCACAAGTGCCACATCTAACGCCCTCTTAAATATAGCCAATGAACTGGCCTCAACTACCTTCTGTGGCAGAGAATTCCAGAGACTCACCACTCTCTGTGTAAAGAATGTTTTCCTCATTTCGGTCCTAAAGGAATTCCCCCTTATCCTTAGACTGTGACCCCTTGTTCTGGACTCCCCCAACATCGGGAACAATCTTCCAGCATCTAGCTTGTCTAACCCCTTAAGAATTTTGTAGGTTTCTATAAGATCCCCCCTCAATCTTCTAAATTCCATCGAGTACAAACCGAGTCTATCCAATCTTTCCTCATATGAAAGTCCTGACATCCCAGGAATCAGTCTGGTGAATCTTCTCTGTACCCCCTCTATGGCAAGGATGTCTTTCCTCAGATTTGGAGACCAAAACTGTACGCAGTACTCCAGGTGTGGCCTCACCAAAACCCTGTACAACTGCAGTAGAACCTCCCTGCTCCTATACTCAAATCCTTTCGCTATGAATGCTAACATACCATTTGCTTTCTTCACTGCCTGCTGCACCTGCATGCCTACTTTCAATGACTGGTGTACCATGACACCCAGGTCTCGTTGCATCTCCCCCTTACCTAATCTGCCACCATTCAGATAATAGTCTACCCTCATGTTTTTGCCACCAAAGTGGATAACCTCACATTTATCCACATTGTACTGCATCTGCCATGCATCTGCCCATTCACTCAGCCTATCCAAATCACCCTGCAGCCTCCAAGCATCCTCCTCACACCTAACTATACCCCCCAGCTTGGTATCATCTGCAAATTTGGAGATGTTGCATTGAATTCCCTCGTCCAAATCATTAATATATATTGTAAATAGCTGGGGTCCCAGCACTGAGCCTTGCGGCACCCCACTAGTCACTGCCTGCCATTCTGAAAAGGACCCGTTTACTCCTACCCTTTGCCTCCTGTCTGCTAGCCAGTTCTCTATCCACATCAATACTGAACCCCCAATACTGTGTGCTTTAAGTTTGTATGCTAATCTCTTATGCGGGACCTTGTCGAAAGCCTTCTGAAAGTCTAGATATAACACATCCACTGGTTCTCCCTTATCCACTCTACTAGTTACATCCTCGAAAAATTCTATCAGATTTGTCAGACATGATTTACCTTTCGTAAATCCATGCTGACTTTGTCCAATGATTTCACCACTTTCCAAATGCGCTGCTATCCCATCTTTAATAACTGACTCTAGCAGTTTCCCCACTACCGATGTTAGACTAACTGGTCTGTAATTCCCCGCTTTCTCTCTCCCTCCTTTTTTAAAAAGTGGGGTTACATTAGCTACCCTCCAATCCTCAGGAACTACTCCAGAATCTAAGGAATTTTGAAAAATTATCACTAATGCATCCACTATTTCTGTGGCTACCTCCTTGAGTACTCTGGGATGCAGACTATCTGGCCCTGGGGATTTATCGGCCTTCAATCCGTTCAATTTACCCAACACCACCTCCCGGCTAACCTGGATTTCACTCAGTTCCTCCATCTTATTTGACCCCCGTTCCACTGCTATTTCCGGCAGATTATTTATGTCTTCCTTAGTGAAGACAGAACCAAAGTAGTTATTCAATTGGTCTGCCATGTCCTTGTTCCCCATGATCAATTCACCTGTTTCTGACTGCAAGGGACCAACATTTGTTTTAACTAGTCTCTTTCTCTTTACATATCTATAAAAACCTTTGCAGTCAGTTTTTATGTTCCCTGCCAGTTTCCTTTCATAATCTATTTTCCCTTTCCTAATTAAGCCCTTTGTCCTCCTCTGCTGGATTCTGAATTTCTCCCAGTCCTCCGGTAGGCTGCTTTTTCTGGCAAATTTGTATGCCTCATCTTTTGTTTTTATACTATCCCTGATTTCCCTTGTTATCCATGGATGCACCACCTTCCCCGATTTATTCTTTTGCCAAACTGGTATGAACAACTTTTGTACTTCATCCATGCAGTCTTTAAATACCTTCCATTGCACATCCACTGTCAACCCTTTAAGAATCACCTGCCAGTCTATCTTGGCCAATTCACATCTCATACCTTCAAAGTTACCTTTGTTCAAGTTCAGAACCCTTGTTTCTGACTTAATTTTGTCACTCTCCATCCTAATGAAGAACTCAACCATATTATGGTCACTCTTGCCCAAGGGGCCACGCACAACAAGACTGCTAACTAACCCTTCCTCATTACTCAATACCCAGTCTAGAATAGCCTGCTCTCTCGTTGGTTCCTCCACATGTTGGTTGAGAAAACTATCCCGCATACATTCCAGGAAATCCTCTTCCTCAGCACCCCTGCCAATTTGATTCACCCAATCTACATGCAGATTGAAGTCACCCATTATAACCGTGTTACCCTTGTTGCACGCATTTCTAATTTCCTGTTTGATGCCATCCCCAACTCCAATACTACTGTTAGGTGGCCTGTACACAGTTCCCACTAGCGTTTTCTGCCCCTTAGAGTTTCGCAGCTCTACCCATATCGATTCCACATCCTCCACGCTAATGTCCTTCCTTTCTATTGCATTAATCTCCTCTCTCACCAGCAACGCTACCCCACCTCCTTTTCCTTTTCGTCTATCCCTCCTGAATATTGAATATCCCTGGATGTTCAGCTCCCAGCCTTGGTCATCCTGGAGCCAAGTCTCCGTGATTCCAACTATAGCATAGTCATTAATCGCTATCTGCACCTTCAACTCATCCACCTTATTACGAATGCTCCTCGCATTGAGACACAAAGCCTTCAGGCTTGTTTTTACAACACTCTTACTCCTTATACAATTATGTTGACAAGTGGCCCCTTTCACATCGATCCCTATTACACTTGGCCATACTCTCCTATCCCTTTGTGAGCTTTCTTCCCCGTTAATTCTGGGGTCATTAACCATCGCTTTACTCTCTTTCCCTCTAACTCCGTCCTCGACTATCCCATTTGATACCCCACCCCCCTTATTCAGTTTAAAACCATCCGTGTAGCAGTGGCAAACCTGCCGGCCAGAATGCTGGTCCCCCACCTGTTAAGATGCAATCCGTCCCTTTTGTACAGTTCCCCCTTACTATAAAAAAAATCCCAGTGATCTAAGAATCTAAATCCCTGCCCCCTGCACCAGTTCCTCAGCCACACATTCAGGTCCCATATCTCCCTGTTCCTGCTCTCGCCAGCACGAGGAACTGGAAGCAAACCGGAGATAACAACCCTGGAAGTCCTGCTTTTCAGCATTTTTCCGAGCTCTCTGAAGTCCCGCTGCAAAAAATTCATCTCCTTCTTTCCAACATCATTTGTGCCAACATGCACGACCACTTCCGGCTGGTCACCTTCGCCCTTGAGGATTGTCTGCACTCTGTCCGTAACATCCTGGATCCTGGCACCAGGAAGGCAGCACACCATCCTGGAATCCCGTCTGTTGCCGCAAAAACCCCTGTCCGTACCTCTCACAATGGAGTCTCCAACTACAATGGCGTTGCCCGACTTTGGCCTCTGTGGGTTTGGCTCATCAGCCCTTTTTGTTTGGCAAGCCAGTCCGCCGCTCAGTGGGATACCGTCTTCTGTCCCGGCAGCTTCCACGTGGGTGAACCTGTTCACAAGAGGTACAACACCCGGGGACCTTTGCATCCCATGTTTTCCTCCCTTTCTCACCGTCACCCACCTTCTCTCTTCTAGTGCCTTGGGTGTAACAATCTCACTGAAGGACTTGTCGAGAAACGACTCAGTTTCTCGAATGAACCTGAGGTCATCCACTTGTTTCTCCAGTTCCCCAACACGGCCCTTCAGGAGCTGTACCTGGATGCACTTCTCACATTTGTAGCATCCAGAGGCACCAGCAGTGTCCTTGACCTCCCACATACTGCAAGCATCAAACTGCATCAGCTTGCTTGACATCTTCTTTTGCCTCGGTCTCGCCCTATCCAGTATTTTGCGCAGCCTCCTCGCCGAAGACTCTCGAGCCAAAGACTCACACTTTACTCACCGGGCACTTCCCTCACTGCCGCTCCCCAAGAGCTGCCTTGCTTATATTGACTGTTCAATTGCCTAATTTACAAACCAAATTCCTCAGTTTTGAGGAACTGCTTTCCCCCTCTGACTCACTGAGAACTCTCCTCCCACTTGGGCTAGAGCCAATCAGTGCTTTCTCCTGCTTCTCTTTGTTGCTGTTGCTTCAAAATCCACGGGAAGACTGAGTGACTTATCCTTAAACTGTGAGCCCTTGTCCTGGATTTCCCCAACATCGGGAACAATCTTCCTGCATCTAGCCTGTCCAACTCCTTAAGAATTTTGTAAGTCTTTATAAGATCCCCCTTCAATCTTCTAAGTTCTAGCGAGTACAAGCTGAGTCTAACCAGTCTTTTCTCATATGAAAGGCTTGACATCCCAGGAATACCATCTACACTAATCCCACCTGCCTGCATTTGCCTCCTATCCCTCTAAACCTGTCCTATCCATGTACCTGTCTAAATGTTTCTTAAACATTGTGATAGTACCTGCTTCCAAGGGCATTTTGGCACAATGTAAGTGTGATTCTGTAACCTCTAAATCATCAAATCAGACAACCTAAAGAATTAGTATGTAATTCAAGGTGACCCCTCAATACATTGCAAGGGAGCTTTGCATTGTGAAGATGAATGTAAGTCTCTTATAGTCAGAGACAGGTGAATTTATAATGGGAACCGAGGAAATGGTCGAGCAGTTAAATGACTTTGGTTCTGTCTTCACTTGGGAAGACACAATCTCCTAGGGGACCGAGGATCTAGTGGGAGGCAGGGAACTGAAGGGAATCCACATTAGTCAAGAAATGGTGTTAGGTAAAATGTTGAGACTGAAGGCAGGTAAATCCCCAGGGCCTGATGGTCTGCATCCCAGAGTGCTCAAGGGGGTGGCCCTAGAAATCGTGGATGCATTGGTGATCATTTTCCAATGTTCTCTCGACTCTGGATCAGTTTCTGTGGACTGGAGGGTAGCCAATGTAACTCCACTTTTTAAGAAAGGAGGGAGAGAGAAAATGGGGGATTATAGACCAGTTAGCCTTAAAGGTGTTATAGCAGCGCATTTGAAAAGCAGTGGCATGTTCGGTCAAAGTCAGCATGGATTTCCGAAGGGAAATCATGCTTGACTAATCTTCTGGAATTTTTTGAGGATGTAACAAATAAAATGGTTAAGGGAGAGTCAGTGGATGTGGTGTATCTGGACTTTCAAAAAGCCTTTGACAAGGTCCCACACAAGAGATTAGTGGACAAAATTAGAGTACATGGCATTGGGGATAGGGTATTGATATGGATAGAGAACTGGTTGGCAGACAGGAAGCAAAGAGTTGGAATTAACGGGCCCTTTTCTGAATGGCAGGCAGTGGCTAGTGGGGTGTTGCAAGGCTCGGTGGGACCGCAGCTATTTACAATATATCTCAACGATTTAGGCGAGGGGATTAAAAGTGACATCTCCAAGGTTGCGGATGACACCAAGTTGGGTGCAAGTGTAAGCTGCGATGAGGATGCTATGAGGCTGCAGGGTGACTTGGATAGGTTGGTTGAGTAGGCAGATGCATGGCAGATGCAGTCTAATGTGGATAAATATGAGGTCATCCAATTTGGTGGCAAGAACAGGAAGGCAGATTATTATCTGAATGGTGTCAGATTAGGAAAAGGGGAGGTGCAATTTGTACATCAGTCACTGAAAGTAAGCATGCAGGTACAGCAGGCAGTGAAGAAAGCTAATGGCATGTTGGCCTTCATTGCAAGATGATTTGAGTTTAGGAGCAAGGACGTCCTACTGCAGTTGTACAGGGCCCTAGTGAGACCGCACCTGGAGCATTGTGTGCTGTTTTGGTCTCCTAATTTGAGGAAGGACATTATTCCTATTGAGGGAGTGCAGCATAGGTTCACCAGGTTAATTCCCGGCATGGCAGGACTGACATAAGATCAAAGAATGGGTTGACTGGGCTTGCATTGACTGGAATTTAGAAGGATGGGATGGGATCTTATAGAAACATATAAAATCCTTAAAGGGGGAACCGCCAAATGGGGAACGAGAATTGGAAGAGCAAATATGTAAAGAGATAGCAGATATTAGTAGTAAGCAAAAGGTAGTGATTGTAGGAGATTTCAACTTTCCACACATAGACTGGGAAACACATTCTGTAAATGGGCTAGATGGTTTGGAGTTTGTAAAATGTGTGCAGGATAGTTTTTTGCAGCAATACATAGAGGTGCCTACTAGAGGAGGGGCAGTGCTGGACCTCCTGTTTGGAAATGAGACGGGACAGGTGGTGGAGGTATGCGTAGGGGAGCACTTCGGGTCCAGTGATCACAATACCATTAGTTTCAATATAATTATGGAGAAGGACAGAACTGGGCCTAGGATTGAGATTTTTGATTGGAGAAAGGCTAACTTTAACGAGATGCGAGATGATTTAAAAGGAGTGAACTGGGACATTTTGTTTTATGGGAAAGATGTAGAGGAGAAATGGAGGACATTTAAAGGGGAAATTTTAAGAGTACAAAATCTTTATGTTCCTGTTCGGTTGAAAGGAACCAGTAAAAATTGGAAAGAGCCCTGGTTTTCAAGGGAAATTGGACATCTTGTTCGGAAAAAGAGGGAGATCTACAATAATTATAGGCAGCATGAAGTAAATGATGTGCTTGAGGAGTATAAGGAATGTAAAAAGAATCTAAAGAAAGAAATTAGAAAAGCTAAAAGAAGATATGAGGTTGCTTTCGCAAGTAAGGTGAAAGTAAATCCAAAGGGTTTCTACAGCTATGTTAATAGCAAAAGGATAACAAGGGATAAAATTGGTCCATTGGAGAGACCGAGTGGACAGCTATCTGCAGAGCCAAAAGAGATGGGGGAGATATTGAACAATTTCTTTTCTTCGGTATTCACCAAGGAGAAGGATATTGAATTATGTGAGGTAAGGGAAACTAGTAGAGTAGCTATGGATACTATGAGTTTCAAAGTAAAAGAAGTACTGGCACTTTTGAAAAATATAAAAGTGGATAAGTCTCCAGGTCCTGACAGGATATTCCCTAGGACATTGAGGGAAGTTAGTGTAGAAATAGCCGGGGCTATGACAGAAATATTTCAAATGTCATTAGAAACTGGAATAGTCCCCGAGAATTGGCGTACTGCGCATGTTGTTCCATTGTTTAAAAAGGGTTCTAAAAGTAAACCTAGCAATTATAGACCGGTTAGTTTGACTTCAGTGGTGGGCAAATTAATGGAAAAGATACTTAGAGATAATATATATAAGTATCTGGATAAAGAGGGTCTAATTAGGAACAGTCAACATGGATTTATGCCTGGAAGGTCATGTTTGACTAATCTTCTTGAATTTTCTGAAGAGGTTACTAGGGAAATTGACGAGGGTAAAGCAGTGGATGTTGTCTATATGGACTTCAGTAAGGCCTTTGACAAGGTTCCTCATGGAAGGTTGGTTAAGAAGGTTCAACTGTTGGGTATAAATGCAGGAATAGCAAGATGGATTCAACAGTGGCTGAATGGGAGAAGCCAGAGGGTAATGGTGGATGGCTGTTTGTCGGGTTGGAGGCAGGTGACTAGTGGGGTGCCTCAGGGATCTGTGTTGGGTCCTTTGTTGTTTGTCATGTACATCAATGATCTGGATGAAGGGGTGGTAAATTAGATTAGTAAGTATGCAGATGATACCAAGATAGGGGGTGTTGTGGATAATGAAGAGGATTTCCAAAGTCTACAGAGTGATTTAGGCCAGTTGGAAAAATGGGCTGAAAGATGGCAGATGGAGTTTAATGCTGATAAATGTGAGGTGCTACACCTTGGCAGGACAAATCAAAATAGGACGTACATGGTAAACGGTAGGGAATTGAAGAATACAGTTGAACAGAGGGATCTGGGAATAACCGTGCATAGTTCCTTGAAGGTAGAATCTCATATAGATAGGGTGGTAAAGAAAGCTTTCAGTATGCTAGCCTTTATAAATCAGAGCATTGAGTATAGAAGCTGGGATGTAATGTTAAAATTGTACAAGACTTTGGTGAGACCAAATCTGGAGTATGGTGTACAATTTTGGTCGCCCAATTATAGGAAGGATGTCAACAAAATAGAGAGGGTACAGAGGAGATTTACTAGAATGTTGCCTGGGTTTCAACAGCTAAGTTACAGAGATAGGTTGAATAAGTTAGGTCTTTATTCTCTGGAGCGCAAAAGGTTAAGGGGTGACTTGATAGAGGTCTTTAAAATGATGAGAGGGATAGACAGAGTTAATGTGGACAAGCTTTTCCCTTTGAGAATAGGGAAGATTCAAACAAGAGGACATGACTTTAGAATTAAGGGTCAGAGGTTTAGGGGTAACATGAGGGGGAACTTCTTTACTCAGAGAGTGGTAGCGGTGTGGAATGAGCTTCCAGTGGAAGTGGTGGCGGCAGGTTCGTTGGTATCATTTAAAAATAAATTGGATAGGCATATGGATGAGAAGGGTGTGGAGGGTTATGGTATGAGTGCAGGCAGGTGGGACTAAGGGAAAAAAGTTGTTCGGCACGGACTTGAAGGGCCGAGATGGCCTGTTTCCGTGCTGTAATTGTTATATGGTTATATGGTTATTGGACTGGTTAGATGGAAGAAAAATGTTGGGGGAGTCCAGAACCAGGGGTCGCAGTTTAAGAATAAGGGGTAGGCCATTTAAGACTGCAATGAGGAAAAACGGTTTCACCCAGAGAGTTGTGAATCTATGGAATTCTCTGCCACAGAAGGCAGTGGAGACCAATTCACTGGATGATTTCAAGAGGGAGTTAGATTTAGTTCTTCGGGCAAAAGGAACCGAGGGATACGAGGAAAATGCAGGAATGGATTACTGATTTTAGATGATCAGCCATGATCATATTGAATGGTGGTGCTGGCTCGAAGTGCTGACTGAAATCAATGGCCTCCTCCTGCACCTGTTTTTCTATGTTCTATGATTCTCTGCACTGATGGAAGTGCACTCCTCCAGGTGCCTGCTTGGTATACGGATGCAAAAAACTATTAGCGAAGCAGTGAGTTATAGTATCCTGGACAACAATTGCTGGCACAAAATCAGAGAGAGACAAGCAATTGTTTTGATAAAATAACACAGTTGCATTTATGCTACTACTTTCAGGACCAGAAGGTCATAGCCAACATACTGCTTTTTGACAGGCACAAAATGCTGGAGTAACTCAGCGGGTCAGGCAGCATCCCTTGAGAAAAGGAATAGGTGACATTGTGGGTCAAGAGGGACTGAGAGTCAGGGGAAAGGGGAACGAGAGATATAGATGGTACTGAGGACAAATAGAAACATAGAAATTAGGTGCAGGAGTAGGCCATTCAGCCCCTCGAGCCTGCACCGCCATTCAATATGATAATGGCTGATCATCCAACTCAGTATCCCGTACCTGCCTTCTCTCCATACCCTCTGATCCCCTTAGCCACAAGGGTCACATCTAACTCCCTCTTAAATATAGCCAATGAACTGGCCTCAACTACCCTCTGTGGCGGAGAGCTCCAGAGACCCACCACTCTCTGTGTGAAAAATGAATGGAAGATCTGCAAAAAGCAACGATAATCAAGGAAACACACAAAAAAATTGGAGTAACTCAGCAGGTCAAACAGCATCTGTGGAGAAAAGGAATAGGTGACGATTTGGGTTGAGACCCTTCTTCAGACTGAGAGTCAAGGAAAATTGGCTCCCTACACAAACCACTTTGTGAGCTCTGTTGTAATATAGGAAATGAAGCAGATGGTTTAAATGCAGCATCCTGACACAAAAACAAATGACCAATTAATCTTTGATGTCAATTGAAGGATGATATCGATCAGGACAATAGGATAATTTATCTGCTCGTCTTTCAAACGGTGCCATGGGACGTATTACATTTTACAGACAAGGCTCAAGGGATCTCACTTTAATATCTTAGCTCAGTATATCCAACCATACAGCACTCTCTCAGTACCTCACTGGAACACCATGTAGATAGGCCTCTGTAGAGGTTCTGTAGACCACTGCAAAAAGTTGTAAACACTGCCCAGTCCATCATCGGCTCTGACCCCCCCTACCATCAAGGGGATCTACTGCGAGGGGCGCTGTCCGGTATGGTATGGCCGCCCAGCATGCAGCTGTATGTTTTTCACCCTTTTCTTTATTTTTAGTGTGTTAAAGTGTTTTGTTTTTGGAGTCTATTCTTTTTATGTGGGGGGTGGGGGGGGGGGGGGGGGGGGAAGGGGGAAACTACTTTTCCTGGTCCCTACCTGGTCAGAGAGGCAGCTTTTCTCCGGGCTGCAACTTCGACCCGTCCTCGCGGCCTACCAGCGGGCCTGGAGCAGCGCTGACTTCAACATCGGGGGCCAGTGGGGGAGCTCCATTCAGCGCGGCCTTGTCGGCTTCGGAAGCCGCGGACTCCGGTAAGGAAGCGGCCGTTCCAGGTGTCCCAAGCCGCTGAGAGGATTCTCCCGACACCGGAGCAGCATCACCCGGCGAGAACGGCCTGGAACATCGGGCCTCTGTGAAGGCGACTACGGAGGCCTCAATAGGCCTGACTATGGGTGGACATGGGTTGGGGACTGGACATTGTGCCTTCCCTCATAATGGGAACCATTGTGGGGGGGTGTTTTTTTTATGTTTAAATCTCTTTATTAGTGTTATGTCTGTATTCTTTATTTTAAGTGCTGCATTGGCAAGAAACATTTCACTACACCAATTGGTGTATGTGACCAATAAACTAACCTTGAACCTTGAACCAGTCGCTGCCTCAAAATGACTGGCAGCATCATCAAGGACCCACACCATCCTGGTCACACACTCATCTCTCCTCTGCCTTTAGGAAGAAGGTACATGTAAAGAACATGCACGTACACAGAGAAATCTTTACTACTACTTTATTAATTAAACACACACATCACTGCCCTAGCTGTACGTGGTCTGTCACGAACACTAGAGAGAGAGCTAAGGGTGGGAAGGTCACAGTTATACTTGATTATGGGGGAGTGGTTAGCAAGGGCTACGTCACTACTGTTAAAGGTGTACACACATGTCATCTACAGTACAGGAGCCTGAAATCTGCAACATCCAGGTTCAGGGACAGCTTCTTCTTCACAGCCATCAGACTATTAAACTCAACTCAAAAAAAAATCTGAACTTTAATAGGTTGGGTGAGTGGGCAGATGCAGTATAATGTGGATAAATGTGAGGTTATCCACTTTGGTGGCAAGAACAGGAAAGTAGACTATTATCTGAATGGTGGCCGATTAGGAAGAGGGGAGATGCAACGAGACCTGGGTGTCATGGTAGACCAGTCATTGAAAGTAGGCATGCAGGTGCAGCAGGCAGTGAAGAAAGCGAATGGTATGTTAGCATTCATAGCAAAATAAGGTGGAATATAGTGGAAATAAGGTACCTAAAAACCTCAGAACCCCTAGAAATCCCAGTACCCCCGGAAAACACAGCAAGGGACTCACCTCCAGGACGGGGATATCCAGTACCCGCACTGTGATCCCGGCAGGTTGCACGAGGAACCGAACGGAACTGCTCAACATTGGACGTGGCTGTGAGAAACTGGCTGGTGAGTACTACAGTACCCTCACCAAAATCCCGATGGAGCTTGGCAGAACAGCCTCCTGGATCACCACCCCGGAGGGTAGGAGACGGAGCAAGCGCCGGGAGAGGAAGCAGAAACGTGGAAGGCGAGTGGGGGTGCAGGACAGGCTACGGAGGGCTCCACAAAGACCATCCCTACCAAGTGTCTTTCTCGCGAATGTCCGGTCACTCACCAACAAGCTGGATGAGGTGAGGCTCTGGATCAACACCCAGCGATCCCTGAAAGACTGCTGTGTGCTGATCTTCACAGAGACCTGGCTCAGCGCGCTGGTTCCCGACGGGGCTGTGGACCTAACCAACCGGTCACTGCATCGTGCTGATAGAACAAAGGACTACGGTAAGAGCAAGGGCGGAGGGCTCTGCATCTACATCAACAAGGACTGGTGCACCAACCACACTGAAGTAGAGAGCTACTGTTCCCCAGGCCTGGAATACCTACTGCTTAAATGTAGGCCGTTTTACCTGCCTCGGGAGTTTACGGTGGTTATCATCATGGTCATATACATCCCACCACAGGCTAATGCTAACCTAGCGCTAGCACAGCTGCACTCGGCCATCAGCAAGCAGCAGGATGCTCACCCCGACGGTGTCTTCATTGTTGCAGGGGACATTTAACCAGGTGGACCTACGAGCTGCACTCCGCTAATTCCACCAGCATGTGCAGTGCCCTACCAGGGGCTCAAACACGCTGGTAAAGTGTACACCAACATCAAGGACCCTCCCCTGCCCATCCCTGGGGCAATCCGATCACCTCTCACTGTTTCTACTGCCTGCATACAAACCCCTCATCCGCAAGACCAAACCTGCAATAAAGACGGTCAAAATGTGGCCCGAGGACGCCACCCTACAACTCCAGGACTGCTTCGATCGCACAGACTGGGACCTGTTTGCACAACAGGCTGCCAGTGGTACAGAGGTAGACTTGGAGGAGTACACATCCACTGTGCTCTCCTACATCAACTGCTGTGTGGAGTTTGTCACAGTGGACAAGCAAATAAAGATGTTCCCAAACCGCAAACCGTGGATGAACAAGGAGGTTCAGAATCTGCTAAGGGCACGCAACGTTGCCTTTAAATCCAGGGACACTTCTCCCTACAGTGCTGCCAGGTCGAACCTGAACAACGGCATAAAAAAGGCCAAAGACATCCACAGGCAAAGGGTGGAAGACCACTTCAACACCGCGGACACCAGAAGCATGTGGCAGGGTGTCAGGGACATCACTGACTACAAGACCAGCCCCGTCTGCCCCCACAGTGATATCACACTGGCCAATGAATTAAACACCTTCTTTGCCCGCTCCGAAACTGGCAACACCATCAGGGGAGGAACAACCCCGGCTAGGGCGGAGGGACAGGCCTTAACACTGAGCACCCAGGAGGTACAGTGCAATCTGCGTAGGATCAATCCACGCAAGGCTGCAGGCCTGGATGGAGTCCAGGGTAGGGTACTAAAGGACTGTGCTGTACAGCTGGCGGAGGTATTCACGAGGATCTTCAACCTGTCTCTATCTCTGGCAACAGTCCCCAAGTGCCTGAAGACAGCTACCATAGTGCCATTGCCGAAAAAGTCTAAAGTCACCAACCTGAATGACTACCGCCCGGTTGCCCTAACTCCAATACCAATGAAGAGCTTTGAAAGGCTGGTCCACATCAAATCCAGCATCCCTGCATCATTGGACTCTCATCTATTTGCATACAGAGGCATGTATACATTTTTTAAAATCAAGAATTGAAGCTGTACTGTAAAATGTTATAAAGGAGCATGCAGACACTGCAAATAAAATACTGTAAGTTTTTGCAGTAAATAAAATCTTTTTTTAGAAAATGTTTTGCGTGTTGATTTGATTGCCTGCTACTGTTCCACTGTGTTAGTGTGTGCACATTAAAAATATGATGCAAAATGAGTCGCAAACTATGGAATACATGTTTTTCAGTTTTGTTACCAAAGAAAAGAAAGCAGTTCCAATTGTTTGATATTAGTCAAATGGAGGAGAAAATATAATTGCTCTAAACCCTACCTTAATTTTGCAATCTCACGGAAGATAATGCCCCTTTCCCTCCCCACCCTCCTCCCTCCCTAACCCTCCACCTCTCTCACCCCCTCTCTCACTCGTCTGCCCTCCCCCTCTCTCTCCCTCCCATGCAGTGAGGCTCTGACTCCGCGCCGCAGACACCACAGCGTTCCCCCCCCCGGCCCGGAGAAACGGGCACTCCCACAACGCAATATTCCACTACTGACCTGGAGTAGCCACCCAGGATCTTTGGTAGACACAAGGCATCGAGGTGATTCTGTGGAGTGCAAATGGAGATCGGAATCCGCCTGGGCCCACTGCGCATGCACGGAGAGACAGCGTCATTTTGCGTCGCTACTGTGTCACCGGCTTCCCCCAACTGCGCAGGCGCGGATGGTCGCAATTTTTCCCCCCAAAACCTCCAGCGGGCCGGAACCAGAATTTCGGGTAATTTCCGTCAAAGTGGAAACGCTGATAGCGCTCCAATTTTTTTTTCTCTGGATTTTTTTTACTCGGGGGGGGAAAAAAAACACCTTGGCCGGAGGCCCCCTAGATTTTGAGGCCCTATGGTTCAGCCTATGAAGCCTACAGGTGAATCCGGCCCTGCCGAGGCCCCCCTAGATATCGAGGCCCTAAGCTTAAGCTTGTGAAGCTTATACGTAAATCCGGCCCTGCTTCTCCCGAAAATACATAAACACAACTGCCCTGGCGGACCTGGCCGATCGCTGAACACCTTTGCTCAGAACATCTGGACCTGCCTGATCTCCCGGTTGCCAAACACTTTAATTCCCATTCCCACACTGACCTTTCTGTCCTAGGCAATAGACAATAGGTGCGGGAGTAGGCCATTCGGCCCTTAGAGCCAGCACCGCCATTGACTGTGATTATGGCTGATCATCCCCAATCAGTGCCCCGTTCCTGCCTTCTCCCCATATCCCCTGACTCCGCTATCTTTAAGACCCCTATCAAGCTCTTTCTTGAAGACATCCGGAGAACCGGCCTCCACCGCCCTCTGAGGCAGAGAATTCCACAGACTCACAACTCTCTGTGAGAAAAAGTGTTTCCTCATCTCCGTTCTAAATGGCTTACCCCTTAATCTTAAACTGTGGCCCCTGGTTCTGGACTCCCCCAACATCTGGAACATGTTTTCTGCCTCTAGCGTGTCCAAACCCTTAATAATCTTATATGTTTCAATGAGATCCACTCTCATCCTTCTAAACTCCAGAGAGTACAAGCCCAGCTGCTGCATTCTCTCAGCAGATGACAGTTCCGCCATCCCGGGAATTAACCTTGTGAACCTAGGCCTCCTCCATTGTCAGAATGAGGCTAATCACTAATTGAAGGAACAGCATCTCCAATAAGGAGCAATAAGGAGGTCATCATCGACTTCAGGAAAACCCGGCACAGTCCCACACCACTTCACATCAATGACAGCGATGTGGAGGTGGTCAGTAGCACAAAGTTCCTGGGGGTGCAGATCACTAACAGTGACCTGGTCGAATAACATTTCATCAACAGTTAAGAGAGCGCAGCAGCGGTTGCACTTTCTGCGCCGGATGAGAAGAGCTCATCTCCCCCATCCCATCCTCACTACTTTCTACAGAGGCACCATAGAGAGTATTCTGACCAGCTGTATCTCTGTCTGGTTTGGGGACTGTAAAGCCTCTGACTGGAAGTCCGTGCAGAGAGTGGTGAGGACAGCGGAAAAAATCATCGGGACCTCTCTCCCCTCAATCGGGGATATTGCGACCAAACGCTGTGTGTCTAAGGCCAGCAGTATTATAAAACACCCCACACATCTCCATCACGGACTGTTCACTCTGCTGCCCTCGGGCAAAAGATATCGCAGCATAAGGAGCAGAACATCAAGGTTCTGCAACAGCTTCTTCCCACGAGCCATCAGACTCCTGAATGCCATGTAATGGGCTGCCACCATTGTCTATTTATCCTTTTATCCTTTTTGTCCATTTTATCCATGTTTATCCTTCTGTTAATTATCGTGTTGCACAGGGAGCCAAATGCAACGTAATTTTGTTTGGAACTGCATATATCAATGTATTTCTAAATGACAATAAAGTTTGTTTGACTTTGACTTTTGACTTTAGCATCTCATATTTCGCTTGGGCAGCTTGCAACCAAGTGGTATGAATATTAATTTATTTAACTTCAAGTAACTCCTCTCTCTCCATCCCCCCCGGCCCAAGTCGCACCAGGTTCTCGTTCTCACCTAGCAATGTCATGGTTCATTTATCATCATGACTTTTTTGCATCGTTCATTCATTTGTTCTATATCTCTCAACATCACTGCCTATATCTCTTGTTTCCCTTTCCCCTGACCAGTCTGAAGAAGGTACGCGGCCCGAAACACCCATTCCTTCTCTCCAGAGATGCTGCCTGTCCCGCTGAGTTACTCCAGCATTTTGTGTCTATCTTCGAGTTCAACCAGCATCTGCAGTTCCTCCCTAAACTAAACTAGAATTTTTTTTAACTTGCAGACAATGCAGGTCCGGGCAGTAATTCTGAGGTTATGTTTGAATTAGGCAGGTATTATGAGACAGAACAAATATATAAAATCCACCAAATACATGCCGATAACTATTCCAAAAAAAAATCCAGGGGGCGCTGGACTGCCAGCAGCCTCTGCCTGCAGCCCGTTTGTTTTTCCACCTTTTTTTTATTTTTAGTTAGTTTAAAGTGTGTTTTTTGGGGAAACTTTAACTTTTCTATGTGGGGGAGGGGGGGCAGGGTAAGGGGGAAACTGTTTCCCAGTCGCTTCCTGGCGGGGACGCGACTATTTCTCCGAGTCGTGTCCTCGCCCCCCACCTCGCGGCCTACCTCCTGGATCGGAGCGGCCTTTTCCTGCCGGGGACCGGGGACCGGACCAGAGCTGCAACAGCGACGGCGGCGCTGGAGTCACCACGGAGCGGGCGATGCCTACCTGGGTCGCCGTTGGAGTTCCGGAGCGTTGGGCCGCCACTCCAACATCGTGGAGCTCTGGTTTAGACAGCTCCCAACGCGGGCGGCGCTCACCGTCATCGTGGAGTCCTGGGGCCCTTTGCCGAGGGCCTCCAGCGTTGTGTCTCCACCCGGCGCGGCCAGTGGACTTTGGGAGCCCCGGACTCCGGTAGGAGGGGGCCGACTCGGGGTCCAGGCAGCTGAGGACGTCCCCCAGCCCCGACATCGGACTTACATCACCTCGGGGAGCGGGCCTGAACACCGGGCCGCCCGTTGCGGCGACTGCAGGGGGCTCGGGGAGGCCCCCGACCACGGTGGAACAGTGGGGAACATCAGGGGAAGAGACTGACTTTGGTGCCTTCCCACACAGTAGGACATTTTGACCCTGCTGTGGGGGGATGTTTTATGTTGAATTCTATCTACTTCATGTTGTGTTCTCTATTTTTTTTAATGTATGGCTGTATGGCGATTTAATTTCGCTGTGCCAATTGGCACAGTGACAAATAGATGCATCTCATCTCTCATCTCTCATCTCAAAAATGCAAATTGGGACAGAACACTGAATTAGGGATAAAGCAAACAGAGGGATTGGATCGTTCAAGGACTAAAGAGACAATTCCCGAAGAAAATGGCAGAAAGCTGGACAATAAGTGAGGGGGTCCCTAACTTATTCGACAAGTGACTTAATTTAAGGTGAGAAGGAAAAGAGTTAATAGTAACCTGAAGGGCAATTAACCTACAAACCTGTACATCTTTGGAATGTTGGAGGACACCAGAGAACCTGGAGAAAGCCCACGTGGTCACAGGGAGAACGTACAAATTCCGTACAGACGGCATCCGTAGTCCTTATCCTTATTATAACTATAAAACTCTGATCTTGGATGTGTGTGTGTGTGTGTGTGTATTTGTGTATTTATTTGTTCATGTGAGATCACATCTTCCCGAAAAAAACGACGCTCTAACGGTAATATGTTTACATATTCCAGTAGAGATTTATCCCGTGAAGTCAAAAATCGCCTTGTCTGAAGAATTCATGCATTATTTCTCAAATTATTAATCAAAATGCTCAAAAATCTGAAGAGATTTGGTTAAAAATAACAGCTTATTCCTGTTGTGACGTCCCTGTGCTTATAGATGTGACGTCACAATGGGATTGTAGCCCTGCTCGCAATATTGTTGCTATCCAAGTACACTCAGTCCTGCTAGCCCCAGCAAGTGCCAATGCATTTTTTTAAAGTCACAGTACACTGAGTTCTGCTAGCTTACAAGTGCAAATGCATTTTATTTAAGTTTAAAAGTCAAGGAGGGTGCATAAAGGGCCTGTCCCACTGTAGGAGGTAATTCAAGACCCAAGTTTCCCCTGATTCGAACTCGGAGAATTACAGTAATAGCGTGCTAGGGACGCTTGTGGACATTTTTCAACATGTGGAAAAATCTTCACAAGCTTACCGTGTTTCCCGAGTACCTGCCATTAGCGTTACAAGCCGCTAAGAGACATCCGAGCTCTGTCGTACATTCTACTTACTTACCACGTGTTTGATTTTTTTTTTAACTCAGGAGAGCTCTTGGGTAAACTCGTATAGAGGAACAGGCCCTTAAGGCATGGTCAGCTGACCCAGACTCTGAAAATAATTAAATGCCATCCTTTAGTAGGTACGTTACAAAACTTACTTTCAACGGCGCTGCAGTTCTGTCACTGGCCGTGTGCACGACTTTGGCGCCTCTGAGGGGGGAGGGGGGGGGGTTAAAATGCAGTTTTCCACTGCCTTCCGGAATTATATTTTCGCGGAGTGCAAGCTTTTTCTGGAGATTCGTTCCGACTGCCGGTAAGCGAAAAAAAAAAATTAAATCGCCCGACTATTTCAGCGCTGGAGTAAAATATAAATTAGCTTCTAATGCCGTGAACGCCGACAACGGGGATGGACTTTACGTGATTATTCCCCATAGGAACCGGCAGTATTCTTCCTGCCGATATGGGATTTAAATTCACCGCAACCGCAGCGTTCCAATCCATCGCGTTCCATAAAATCCCACTCACAAGCTGATTTAAATGGCCATTAATTTACGGGCATTAAATACTAAATTCCTTCAATTTGGCCTATAAATTCATAACAATGAGATTTAAAAATCATGTTATATTGTGAATTCTTGTGTGAATGTTATTTGGACATTTAGGCTTCCTTTAAAATGTTAATATTTTCTATTTAAGAAATGGATAGATGTTTAGATCTAGTAATTGAAAATTGTAATTAGCTACAATTGGGTAACTAACTAATTATCATATATCATATCATATCATATATCATATCATATCTCTATTATATTTAAACTCTGTGTGTGACTGCCGACAGCCGTCCGCCTGCTGTCCGGCTGCCACGTTTTCCACCTTTGATTCCCTGCTCCGCCAAAACCGGACCCTCAGACGCCGCCGTTTTTTCCATTTAGCCAGACGTTACGCTTGTACATTACCAAAGGCGCTCCTCGTTACATTTAGATGTTGTTACGTACACCATTTTTAATAAAATCCTTCCCCCCCCTCCAATTTTTCAAAAGCTTAAAACAATCAAACTGCTCTCACCCACAGAATGTTGGTAAACATTCCATCGTGTGATGTCACATTGCCCAATGCTCATAGATGTCCAATCGGAACAGATCTCATTTACATCTGCCCTCCCACCAGGCCCAACCCCTCCCCGCCTGATGTTCCAGCACGTTCCATTGTATGATGTCACAATGCCATCCCTCACAAATGGCCAATCGCAATTGATCTCATTTACATCTGCCTTTGCCCAGCCCCGGCTCCTCCCCCCGCGGCCTGTCGACATGTGACTGGGGGGACATTGCTTGCTCGCGTTGCCTTTGAAACCTTTTCCAGAACATTCTTCCCAACGGTCATTCGGACTTCGTTTCTCGACAGCGATAGATCTAAACGCTGGATTTATGACGTTTTTTCATTTTTCATTTGACACTTTTGTTTTGAAAATCTTATTATTTCGATTTACACTTTTTTCAAAAGGTTAACGTAGACGATGTTTTCAACATTTATTTATATTTGAATAATTCTTTTTATTAAGCTCTCCGTTATTTGCTCCGCCAAATTAACACACATTTTCCCGTTTTTTTAATATTCTCTCTTTTTTCAAAGGACTCCATTACTCCACTTTGAAGAGGTCATTGCTTTACCGTTTCTAAACTTTGCAGTTATTTTCTTTGCCGATTTCCACAGCCGTGTGTTTTTCAAATGTTATCTTTATTTTCAATGTAATTCATTTTGAAGTTATAATTGTGTTTAAAAACCTTGCGCTGATATCATCTGCTGTTTTAGACAAGTGATAATTTTATTTCATTTTCTGATTTTCATTGCTTATCTGTAATTTTTAAAAAAATGCTTTAAAAAACCCCCATTAAAAATCCATTTTTAAAAATTCTCTTTATTCGATTTACAGCATTTTTAACATTTTTAAGTTCTGTTATTTGCTCCGCTAAATTTACCCACATTGTTCACCGTTTTCTTTTAAATTCTTTCGTTGTGTTTGATTTAATTCTGCTGGAAAGTCAACTCTCCCTCCCCTTTCTCCCCTTCCTCCACCCCTCTCTACTCCCCTCACCCCCCTCCTCCCACCACCCCGTTCCCTTCCCCCACCCCCCTTCCTTCTCTTCACCTTCCCCTTCCCTCTCTCCCCCCGCCCCCTTCCCCCCCTACCCCTGTCCCTCTTCCACCACTCCCCCACCACCCTCCCCTCCCTCTCTCCAACTTCCACCACTCCCCCTACCCCTCTCCCCCTCCCTCCCCACTCTTCCATCTCTCTCCCTTCCCCCACCCCTCTCCCACCCCACCTCTCTCCCCTCCCTCCCTATCTCCCCCACCCCTTTCCCCTACTCCTCTATCCCTCTTCCACCACTCCCCCTTCCCCCCCCTCTCTCTCTCCCACTTCCGCCACTCTCCCCTACACCTCTCACCCTCCCTCCCCACTTCCACTTCTCTCTCCCCCATCGCCCACCTCTCCCCCTCCCTCCCCCACCCCTCTCTCCCCCTCCCTTCCCTCCCTCCCCACTCTTCCCCCTCTCTCCGCTCTCCCCATCCCTCCCTCCCCACTCTTCCCCATCCCTCTACCACTCCCCCCCTCCCTCCACACTCTTCCCTCTCTCTCCCCTTCCCCTCCTCCCTCTCTCCCCCCTCCCCTCCCCCACCCCTCACTCACCCCCTCCCTGAACCCTCTCACACTGTCCCCCACCCCCTCTCCTCCCCCCTCTCCCATTTCTCCAACTCCCTTTCTCCTCACCCCTCCCACCCCCTCTCCCCCACCCCTCTTCACCCCCATCTCTCCCCCACCCCCTTCCCCTCACTCTTGCACCACTCCCTGCTACCCCTCTCCCACTCACTCCCCACTCTTCCCCTCTCCCTCCCCCCCCACCTCTCGCCCTCCTGTTTCTCTCTCTCTCCCCCTCCTCTCTCACCCCCTCTCTCTCCCTCTCCTTTCTCTCTCTCTCCCCTCAACTCTCTCTCCACATCTCCCCTACCCCTCTTTCTCCCCCTCTCCTCTCCCCTCCACCTCCTTTTCCTCCCCTCTTCTCCATAACCCCTCTCCTCTCACCTTCCCCTCTCCTCTCCCTTACCCCACCCCTCTCTATCCCCCTCACCCACCCTCAGGGACATGCTGCCCTGCCCTCCCTCCCCCCGCAACCGCACGTTGGGGGAACAGACCCAACGGGTCTGCACATGGTCTAGTGTGCTTTAATTTCAGGTCATCCAAGTAAGATTGTTTCATCTTTGTTTCAGAATGCTTCAATCTATAATAACTGAACATGTCTTTCAGTTCTCTTAATTTTTAAGAAAGTTATGGGCTTTTGACTGCCCTCGATCACAACTTTTGAGTTAAGTCAATGGAAAAGCAATAGGGAACAAGATGCTAATTTCCGAGTATGAAAATGGCCATACCTTTTTTAATACTGAAGATATGAAAGTGAATCAGGTGTCAAATTAAACTTATTTTTATGCTTTATCTGATGGGATAAATTGCAGACTTGATTTTGTAACATTGCTACTTCTAGTAATGATAAACGCTCACCCATTTTTCATACAATACACAAACTAGATTGTAGCAAAAGCAAAACTGCCTTGGAATTCTTTCCACAAACTAACAAAAATATATATAAAGAAACTTTTGATGGGAGGAGATAATATTGTTAGTTGTCATGCACACTTGTCATCGGGCCGCCAGGCAACTGTGTCGTCACCCCCATGTTTTAAAAGCGATTTTCGCCCTTGAATGCCGCAGTGCACTCGATGGGCTGAATGGCCTCATTCCACTCCTATAACTTGTGAACTTGTGGGTTATTTGTAGGTATACATGTATCCATGGCAGTTTCTTGTCATCATAAAGACTTGAGTTAAATCTTGAAAGCAGAACAAAATCTGTTAGAGGGAGAAAATGGCTCCTTCACCCTCATCTTTGGTCCATCAGTGTCGACGGCTATTCAACTTACAAAACTCATAAGGGGTTGGACAGGCTAGATGCAGGAAGATTGTTCCCGATTTTGGGGAGGTCCAGGACAAGGGGTCACAGCTTAAGGATAAGGGGGAAATCCTTTAGGACCAGGATGAGAAGGACTTTTTTTCACACAGAGAGTGGTGGGTCTCTGGAACTCTCTGCCACAGAGGGTAGTTGAGGCCAGTTCATTGGATATATTTAAGAGGGAGTTAGATGTGGCCCTTGTGGCTAAGGGGATCAGAGGGTATGGAGAGAAGGCAGGTACGGGATACTGAGTTGGATGATCAGCCATGATCATATTGAGTGGTGGTGCAGGCTTGAAGGGCCGAATGGCCTACTCCTGCACCTAATTTCTATGTATCTATGATTCTATGTTTCAACCCAGTCTCTACCCTCGCTGAGGAATATCAAGAGTGTTTAATCGTTATATGGCACCAAGACCAGAACAATGAAATGTGTAGGAGGGAACTGCAGATGCTGCTTTACGCCCAAGATAGACAAAAAAAATGCTGTACTAACTCAGCGGGACAGGCAGCAACAGTCTGAAGAAGGGTCTCGACCCAAAAACGTCACCCATTCCTTCTCTCCAGAGATGCTGCCTGTCCCGCTGAGTTACTCCGGTATTCTGTGTCCATCTCCAGAACAATGAAATGTTTACTTGTTGCAGCCACACATGAAACGAAACGACACAACAAGTACAATAAATGATCAGTTAACCAGGCCATGATATTGTAAGCCAATGTATGTCAATAATTAGCGATTCAGTGCTGAGGTGGGGCTGTGCTTCGGGTGGCGCAGGTTTAATAGTTAACAGTTCATAGCCAGTGGTTCAAGAAGCGGCCCCGTAGCAGATGTCCACGTCGCGGGGCTGGGAACCGGGAGTGTCCCGTGCTAGTTCTGCCGCCACCATCGTCTATTGCGACAAGTGACGGCTCCCCACTGATCGCCGCCGGAAGCTCGCGCCCTTTTCAGGACGGACGATGGCAGCGAGGTCAACATTTGTAACATTTGGAAGATGGACACGGAAGAAGAAGAAGAAGTTCTCGAAGCAGGTCCATCTCAACAGAAGCTATAAGACACCATTATTAGCAGACGCAGTATATATTTTTAAGTTGTTTAACCTCCAGAATTAAATGTACACTATGAGTTTTGAAAATTGCTGTAGTTAATGAAAAATGTATAATGTTGCCTGTCCTGTCCGCAACAGCTCCTCATACAATCCACGTGCAAACCTTAATGACTAGACATTTTGTACCAAGTATTTATGTTCCAGACAGCGTTATTTTAAGCAGTGGAGAAGGACTTGAATACAATTCAGCACAAACACTTTTGACTTTTGTTGCAGTGACTCCTTCATTGCTTCGTTGCATATTATGATCTAGACCAAATATGTTTTCATAAAGACACTTGTGATAGAGCATAATAAGCGAACAGTTTTATCCTTTGCATTCGCGAATCACAACTCTGGGCTGGCACAACGGCGCAGCGGTAGAGCTGCTGCCTTCTGCACCAGAGACCCGGGTCCAATCGTGACTATGGGCGCTGTCTGTGTGGAGTTTGTACGTTCTTCCCAGTGACCGCGTGGGTTTTCTCCCCGTACTCTGGTTTCCTTCCACATTCCATAAACTTACGGATTTGTAAATTGGATTTGGTAAAATTGTAAAACTGTCCCTAGTGTGTAAGATAGTGCTAGTGTGCAGGGATCGCTGGTCCGTGCGTGCTAATTCTCTGAAGTCTAAACTGTGTTGAGACTGAAACTTATTTCTTCCTAAATTCTGAGTAGGCAGCAGAGATGTTTGTAGCATCTGTCCGCTTCAAACCTCATCAGCGTAGGCAGAGAGATTTATTCAATTACACTTACAATCAGTTTGCATGTCTGTCTCAATATAATCTGCAGTCTTGCATAAGGTGGGTCAGCTGGGGTTAAAACTGCTGTGGGCAGCTCACACTACTAAAATACATACCCGACTCTGCCTGGTACTGCCACCCAGTGGCAGTCATAATAAATGCAAGTCAGGTACAGAACTTAAAAGCAAAGAAAATAGTATCTGACAAAACCCAGCAGGTCAGGGAGCAACCATGGAGCAACCAGATGGTCGACAATACAAATGCAGTTTAATCCGCGGAGTTCTTTCTGGAATTTCTTTCTGAAACTTACTGAATAATGAAAGGCGTGGATGGAGTGGATGTGGAGGGGATGTTTCCAGTATTGGGAGAATCTAGGACCAGAGGTCACAGCCTCAGAATAAAAGGACGTTTCTTTAGAAATGAAATAAGGTCATAAGGTCATAAATGATAGGAGCAGATTTAGGCCATTCGGCCCATCAAGTCTACTCCACCATGCTACCATGTTTGAAGGTAGACAGAACTGCTGGAGAAACTCAGCGGGTGTGGCCGCATCTATGGAGCGAAGGAATAGGTGATGTTTCGGGTCGAGACCCTTCTTCAGACTGATGTGGGGGTGGGGAGATGGGGAGGGGGGGCGGGAAGAAGAAAAGAATTGGCTGAGAAATCATGGTTGATTTCTGCTCCCTCCTAACCCTATTCTCCTGCTTTCTCCCCAAAACCCTTGACACCCGGTCAAGCCCTTGACAGATGAGGAGGAGTTTCTTTTGCCAGATGATCCTCCATCTGTAAATTTTATTATCACAGAAGGCTGGGGAGGCCAAGACATTGGGTATTTTTAAAGCAGAGATTGAGGGGTTCTTGATTAGTAAGGCTGGCAAAGGTTAGATGGCATAGGCAGGAGAATAGGGTTGAGAAGGAATGAGAGATCAGCCACGATGGCAGATAAGACTTGATTGCTGAATGGCCTAATTATGTTCCTAGTGCTTATGAATTTATGAACACTTTAGCTTTTGATCCAGTATCTGCAGCCTCCTGCATCCTTGATCTTAAAAGATTCTTCCGTAAACACAAGGAATTGTAAATGCTGCAATCAATCTTGTATAGGACCCAAAGTCCTTGAGTGACTCAGCGGGTCAGGCAGCATCTGTGAAGGACATGGATACGCGATGTTCGGGGTCGAGACCCGAAAGGTCTGCTTAAAGTGATGTGGGATCTTTAAAGTTAAATTAAACCAGCAATCGCACCTGGTGATGTTTCGGGTCGAGAAACTTCTTCAGACTGAGGTAGACAAAAATGCTGGAGAAACTCAGCGGGTGAGGCAGCAGCTATGGAGCGAAGGAATAGGTGACGTTTCGGGTTGAGAGCTCGACCTGCAGTGAAGAAAGCAAATGGTATGTTAGCATTCATAGCGAAAGGATTTGAGTATAGGAGCAGGGAGGTTCTACTGCAGTTGTACAGGGTTTTGGTGAGGCCACACCTGGAGTATTGTGTACAGTTTTGGTCTCCAAATCTGAGGAAAGACATCCTTGCCATAGAGGGGGTACAGAGAAGATTCACCAGACTGATTCCTGGGATGTCAGGACTTTCATATGAGGAAAGATTGGATAGACTCGGCTTGTACTCGCTGGAATTTAGAAGATTGAGGGGGGATCTTATAGAAACTTACAAAATTCTTAAGGGGTTGGACAAGCTAGATGCTGGAAGATTGTTCCCGATGTTGGGGGAGTCCAGAACAAGGGGTCACAGTCTAAGGATAAAGGGGAATTCCTTTAGGACCGAGATGAGGAAAACATTCTTTACACAGAGAGTGGTGAGTCTCTGGAATTCTCTGCCACAGAAGGTAGTTGAGGCCAGTTCATTGGCTATATTTAAGAGGGCGTTAGACGTGGCACTTGTGGCTAAAGGGATCAGGGGGTATGGAGAGAAGGCAGGTACGGGATACTGAGTTGGATGATCAGCCATGATCACATTGAATGGCGGTGCAGGCTTGAAGGGCCGAATGGCCTACCCCTGCACCTATTTTTCTATGTTTCTATGACCCGAAACGTCACCTATTCCTTCGCTCCATAGCTGCTGCCTCACCCGTTGAGTTTCTCCAGCATTTTTGTCTACCTTCGATTTTTCCAGCATCTGCAGTTCCTTCCTAAACACACCTGTATGTGAATTGGCCAAGATAGACTGGCAGGTGATTCTTAAAGGGTTGACAGTGGATGTGCAATGGAAGGTATTTAAAGACTGCATGGATGAAGTACAAAAGTTGTTCATACCAGTTTGGCAAAATAATAAATCAGGGAAGGTGGTGCATCCATGGATAACAAGGGAAATCAGGGATAGTATAAAAACAAAAGATGAGGCATACAAATTTGCCAGAAAAAGCAGCCTACCGGAGGACTGGGAGAAATTCAGAATCCAGCAGAGGAGGACAAAGGGCTTAATTAGGAAAGGGAAAATAGATTATGAAAGGAAACTGGCAGGGAACATAAAAACTGACTGCAAAAGTTTTTATAGATATGTAAAGAGAAAGAGACTAGTTAAAACAAATGTTGGTCCCTTGCAGTCAGAAACAGGTGAATTGATCATGGGGAACAAGGACATGGCAGACCAATTGAATAACTACTTTGGTTCTGTCTTCACTAAGGAAGACATAAATAATCTGCCGGAAATAGCAGTGGAACGGGGGTCAAATAAGATGGAGGAACTGAGTGAAATCCAGGTTAGCCGGGAGGTGGTGTTGGGTAAATTGAACGGATTGAAGGCCGATAAATCCCCAGGGCCAGATAGTCTGCATCCCAGAGTACTCAAGGAGGTAGCCACAGAAATAGTGGATGCATTAGTGATAATTTTTCAAAATTCCTTAGATTCTGGAGTAGTTCCTGAGGATTGGAGGGTAGCTAATGTAACCCCACTTTTTAAAAAAGGAGGGAGAGAGAAAGCGGGGAATTACAGACCAGTTAGTCTAACATCGGTAGTGGGGAAACTGCTAGAGTCAGTTATTAAAGATGGGATAGCAGCGCATTTGGAAAGTGGTGAAATCATTGGACAAAGTCAGCATGGATTTACGAAAGGTAAATCATGTCTGACAAATCTGATAGAATTTTTCGAGGATGTAACTAGTAGAGTGGATAAGGGAGAACCAGTGGATGTGTTATATCTAGACTTTCAGAAGGCTTTCGACAAGGTCCCGCATAAGAGATTAGCATACAAACTTAAAGCACACGGTATTGGGCGTTCAGTATTGATGTGGATAGAGAACTGGCTAGCAGACAGGAGGCAAAGGGTAGGAGTAAACGGGTCCTTTTCAGAATGGCAGGCAGTGACTAGTGGGGTGCCGCAAGGCTCAGTGCTGGGACCCCAGCTATTTACAATATATATTAATGATTTGGACGAGGGAATTCAATGCAACATCTCCAAATTTGCAGATGATACCAAGCTGGGGGGTATAGTTAGGTGTGAGGAGGATGCTTGGAGGCTGCAGGGTGATTTGGATAGGCTGAGTGAATGGGCAGATGCATGGCAGATGCAGTACAATGTGGATAAATGTGAGGTTATCCACTTTGGTGGCAAAAACATGAGGGTAGACTATTATCTGAATGGTGGCAGATTAGGTAAGGGGGAGATGCAACGAGACCTGGGTGTCATGGTACACCAGTCATTGAAAGTAGGCATGCAGGTGCA